>LR736878.1:2609364-2898538 GCA_902654985.2 Oryctes borbonicus
GGAGCATCTAGGAAAACAACAAAAGCTGAAGATTTGAGAATTGTATTATTAAGTAAACGCAATAGAAAATTAACAGCGCCACAAATAGCAGCCGAAGTCGATCGCGGCCGTGAAGAACAAGTTTCAGCGAGTACGGTAAAACATCGACTTCAACAAGCGGACTTTCATGGGCGCATTGCCATTCGAAAACCCTTATTACTTCGGGGCAACAGAGCAAAATGACTACAGTGGGCCCGTTCTCATCTAGATTGGCGTTAGATGATTGGAAACACGTGCTTTGGACTGACGAGTCAAAGTTTGAAGTTTTTGGGCAAAATTGGCGAGTTTATGTCCGAAGATCTAAAACCGAAAAAATGATCCCAGACTGCATTGTGCCAACAGTGAAGCAAAGGCAAAGTTCTGTGTTAGTCTGGGGATGTTTCTCCTTTGCTGGGACGGGAGATTTATGCAGAGTGCAGGGTGTAATGAGGAAGGAAAATTATTTTGCAATACTCCAGAATCATGCAGTGCCATCAGGATTGCGTATAATAGGCCGTAACTTTACATTCATGCATGACAACGACCCAAAACACACTGCGTTAGTGTGTAAGAACTATCTAAAGGAGCAAGAAGAACAGCATACCCTGAAAGTAATGACATGGCTCCCACAAAGCCCAGATTTGAACCCTATAAGTTGTTGTGGGATGAACTGGACAGCAGGATCCGAAAAATATGCCCATCTTCACAAGAACATTTACGGAATATTCTGCAACATGAATGGATTAATATTCCCGCAATTCGTCTTAACAAAACCTATCGAAAAAATGCCTAGAATAGTTCGAGCGGTGATTAACAGAAAAGGAGGTTTTTTCGATGAAAAAAAAAATAATGTTCAGTATGTCATATTATGCCAGAATAGCTTTTTATTTATTTATTTTTGTCTTTTTTACCTGTACATACAATAAAATTGCATTTTGTTTTTAGTTTCGTTTGCTTCTGTAACCGTTTCATGTTTTTAACTAACCGACCGAACTTCTCTGAACGGCAGTGTACATCATCATACAAAAGCATTAGAGCTATAAATTTCTTATACGGCCCATATAGAAGAAATATCTGGTGCTATTGAAAAAAATTAGGTTTCGGGTGAATTTAGCAAGGTGTGGCGTTCAAAACTGAGCGCTATGTATATTTAAAAAGAATTTTAATGCCATGTCTAGAGAGAGACAAGTTTGCAATGGAACCCGTATTCTACTGATTTATATCTAGATAGAGAAACCAAAAATGCAGTAGCATGCAGGGCATTCCGTTTAAAACAACAAGGTAGGTGACTGGTCCGCTACTTGTCGATCACCTTTATATACAGAGATATTTTTGAACGATGCTCTGTATGGTCTATTATGTCAATGTACACAACAGGTACTGTGTGGTTTGGGACACTTTGTATGTGATCTGGGTATAATACCTATGCAATAATAAAGAGCGAAAACCCATTTGACTTTAATTGGATTAAGCTTGGACGAAGAAATAAAATCGAATTTACCATAAATAATCGTTTTAAACATATTTAAGAAAATAACAGCGTACAGGTCTGATAAATAAAAAAATGAATGTGACAAATCAAGTTTGTTTTTAAGGAGAACATGTGGATCAAGTATACTAATCGCCCCGGTTTTTCTTGTGGTTCTTCGATTTGTTATTCTTCACTTTAAGGAAAAATGTATCGTTCTCAATTACTAAAGTGAATTGCGATAATAATCACCCAGTATATAATGTAACTAACATGTGTCTTGTTTTGTCTAGTTTCAAGTTAAATTATAAATTAGGTAAATTTAGCAAATTTGCTAGTACACTTGTAAGATATACCTTTCTACAATTATACAAGCTTATATTTTATGCACAATACACAAGATGTTAGTAATCGAGCGGTAAAATTGGTTCGTTTTGGTCGTTACTATACCCTATGGCTGAGTTGCATACTCGGACGGTTGGTCAAGACATTTCTGGAACTCTAATATTGAAGGAGAGAAACGTCCTGTAAATGGAACGAGAGTTAGGATGTAAGTCCATTTCATTGATATATGATAGCCATCAACATAGAAGATGTACCAGTAACAGAAACCGTTAATAACCGGCTCTTACGAACAATGTAGCCCAAGAGGATAATCCAACCGAATGGACGACATGTATAATTTTGCATCTCAAGTAAAACACATGTCAGTGTTTATCTCTTCGGTTTAAAAACTAGTTGAATATATTAAACTGTTTTAAAACGAAGTAATGTTACAGGTCACTTCCTATTACTATCTTAATTCCTGTTTAATTAGTTGAACCTTATAAGTGCATTTTGGTGTTGCGACAGTTACTAAAGAAACTGCCATCTTAAGAAATATTTTGGGGTCGTTAGGTATAAGCACTTCTGCGATAACTCTTCGCAATACAAAAACAATTACAAAGCGATATGAACTGACTACCATTTTTGTAGAACACTATACCATAGGTGGGGATTGAAAAAGGGATTTGGCTTTTGAGAAAAGAAAAGAATAATTGATGATTAGCTGCGATAGAATCACTAACTTGCTCCTAAATTGGCGAGTTCCTCATTATGTATAGAGAGTTTAAGGTTTAGATGTAGTCAATTTAATATTGAGTAGCACACTTTAGGGATTGTAAATGCAAATTAAGAAAACCGATTTCGCTTGTGGCTAATCCTAACAAACCATTATAACTTAACATATCCATTTTAGTTTAAGATATATGTAAGTATGAGAATACTGGAATACTGCCGAAGGAATTTATATTAGCTTTCGCTTTCCATACTAACAAATTTCCACAGCAGCGCACATAGATCGGAATGGATGCGGTTAATATAACTTATCGGAATCCGTCAAAGTTGTCAGAGCCTGAGGCAAGGTTAGCCAGTGGACGCGTACTCTAACACAGAGAATCATGTCGATTTATAACGAGAGCAAGCTTATACAAACAAAATTGCCTTCAGTCGTCCTATGCAGTACTAAGACTTGGATTGATATTTAATCGTTGTTTGAACAGCAAATTTAACATATAAAGTTGACGTTCTCTATGAAGTCGCATACCCTTTGAAATCACCCTTGATATTTACTGCATCTTCACTGTACAGAGTACATTTGCGATATTTAAGTAGTAGTAAACATGTACAACACAGAAAAACAATTAAAACACGTTCATTTAAAAACAATAGGGCAAAGACTAAAAGTACGCTTTGATTACTCTTTTCGCAGTATTCGTGTCATAACACAAACTGAAGGCTAACGCTGTTCCTGGGGCGGAATGTCAGGCGTAGGTTACCTTTGCGTTAGAGTAAATATGTAGGAAATATATGGTTAAAATAAAGCGACGAATATATTATGCAAGCTCGAGGTACAGGAAACCGAAAGCTCAGGTTCCAGCGCTAAATAATATACAATCTTAAGAGCATCTAGCACATTACAAGTAGACACACCCCAGTAAATTGCATTTCTGGAATCTACCTAACGCATATTGGGAAAACAGTTCGTGTTAATTACTTCAGCCAATTGTTGTATAAATTATTACTCATTTATTGCAACATCGTGTACTGAGAAGATGCGTATTTAAAGAAATGAAACACAGCAACCATAAAAAACAAATCATCCATCAACATTCATAGTTAGTTTTAGTAAGATAAGACAGAAAACAGTATTAAGCACTGCAGCCTGGATTTAGTCGTATAAATCTTGGTCAGGTGAAATGATAGATAATTTTGTATTAAAAGAAGTTTAGAATATATTGCGACTGACTATTTATCAAAACGGAAGACATGAATTGAAGTTTGAAGAATTAAGGAGAAACTTCCTTTCAATAATTTATTTAATAAATGAAAGTATAGTTTTGCACAGTTGATGTGTAATTTTCTCGATTTCACTTCTTTCAGTATTTTATCAAGTAAATTGTCCAAAGTAGAACCTAAGTAAGTACTCTAGGACTAGTTTCCTTTAAGCTATCATCAGGTAGAATCTACGGTATACTGTAATGTTTTATACGAGGGAAAATTTGAAAATACTGCTTCAAATACTTTTGTTTTTATGATAACCATGGCAATGAATTAATCGAAATCCCTCAGAATACATGTTAGTACGGTTTGTAAACGTTTACAACGATATTTTTATATTGCTTTTATGTTGCCAATAATTTTATGGCTGGTGAGATCTGAGTCGTTGCAGGATTATTGATGTAGGGAGATATATTCAAAGACAAAAAAAAAATAACTCTTCGCTGTCACAGTTAAGGAAGAATTGACGATTCTTAAAAGAAAATGCAATTTAGCACAACTGTTCACAGATACAAAAGTATATAAAAATGTTTGGAAAGCAAATGAAATTATGAGTCCTACAAAAAAGTTTCCAATTTGGTAATTTTTTTGATGCCTTGGAATCGAACCGAAGTCGCATACTTAGCCTTCATAAGCTTCCCGACACCATTATTGTATACGAGGGTAATTTGAAAAGTTTCCAACCTTCCACACAAACAAGTAATTTCTTATCAAATTCTGTTTCATTTCTCAACACAGTCGATCTGGAAGTCTATACAGTGATGTTCCAATCTCTCTAATCCGTCCAAATAGTAGTTGGCATCTTGTTCTTCAAAATAAGCGTTTACGAGTGAGGAGGCCATTCATTCCATGGAAATCTCTGTCGTCCGAGAAAACTTTGAGAATAGGTAATAGAAAGGAGCCGCTGGGGACCAGGTCTGGGGAATAGAATGGCGACCACTTAAAGGTGACACGCTTCGTTTTTTTGGGGGAACAAAGCTATTTTTTTCTCAAATTCGTAATTTATGCAATCAGCGTGTCAAGCAATGATGCGTTGTATACGCCCTGTTATTGCTATTTCTTTCTCAAGATAGTCGATTAACACAACACTGAAACGGTCTTCGCATTTTTCGGATTTATCCTTCGCAGTTCACTGAACTTATCTTGCCTTCAGGGGTATACTGGTGCGAAGTTTCATCTGTGGTTACTAATCGACGTTAAAACTCTCACTTATTTTGCATAAACTGCTTCAACAGGGCTTTGGAAATTTTCATTCGAATGCGTTTTTGGTTTCGAGTGAGCAAGCGCGGCACCAGATGCACGGTTAGCTTTCTCATGTGCAAATCTTAGAACATATGACAAAGATGTTTATTACATTCCTTTGCGTTATAACAACTGCAATTGTCAGTTTATACATACATAGGTGTCTTTATGTACATGTCAACCTTAAATCTAATAATAATAAAGAGAATATATAAAAAAATATATGGATAAAACGGAATATAGAGGCGTATATAACAAACGACAAATTACTGACAAACAAACAAGCATTTAAAGAGCCTCATATAGTTGTATTTAACAATTTTGAAACACTATAGAAAGCGTCCTCTATAAGATAGTTCAGTGAAGTGCTTGTCATGCATTGCTCAAATTCTGGACGGAAAGTAGTTGCAAAGCAATAATACTATGTAATTAATGTTTGTTCTTGACCTGTTGATTCGGTGTTGGTTTAACAGTAAATTTGTAGCGAACCGCTGATCTTCGCAAAACTTTTCTGAAAGAAAGACAATTTATTATTAAGATAATAAATTTGTATTCACACCTCGAATCATTTTGCGACTATTTAATAGTATTTTTATGCGAACAAACTTTTGGAAAACCCTATAGACTTCTTTTGGATGACAGTACATATTTGCATAATTTATCGATTCACATTCCCGACTTGTTTTTTTGCGTCATATGTCATTCGAAAGAAGCTCCACGTCATCATCCACAAGGGTATATAAACCACTCAAAAATCCCATTCGAGAGAAGTCTTTTGCTCTCAGCGCTGGTGAAGGCGGAATCCTCCATATCGCAGTCGGCGTTTAGCACTGGCTTAGGCGAAAGTCAACCCCGTAACCGTGATATTTTCTCTTATTTGTATGTTTGCAAACTTTATTTCAATTTAGTTACGCGTTACAAGTTGTCTCTGAATATTGTGGGATGGTTGCGACGTGTGGAGTTCGTCAGAAGTGAGGTCTCGTGACAGTGAATGTGTTGCAGATAAATTAGGATAAAAACGGAATAGATGATGCTTCCTGTTTCAGGAATATAGCCTTCGCATCCTTTTATGAACCCTACGTGCAAGATACCACAACACACTTTGGAATGGAATAAAGCGAAGCGGGCTCCTGTTTCAGTTTGGTAAGTTGAAATTAATTTTAATTTTCTTATCACATACACAGCACTGGAGAGTTGACTTACAAACGGGCATTCTCAAAATATTCGATTACCAATTGTCTGATAATGGGTAGTAAAACAAGTGATATTCCGTTCAGTAACACTGTAGAGATCTTTTCCCTTTCAAGTTGTGAATAATTTCACTTATTTCTCTTCTTCATTGACACTTCTTAAAAGCAAGGACGAGTTTAGAGTAGAAGTGAAATATTTTAAAAACCTTTCGGAAGCTTGCACTGATCCAGAGATTTGTTCACAAAGCAAATTTCCAATACTTAAAATGTGTCTATTAAAGTCTTCCGGAATAGTCTTTTATGCGTTTATCTTGTCTTGAGTATGTTTCACGGTGTATAACATTCTAGATGGTAGCTTGCCTGTCCTAACTTGTAAGCATGTAAGTGTTTGTTTTTCACGTTTCGCAATGTTCTTTCCAGATGCTCACAACGTCTGTTATCCTTCTAACCTCAATTCGCCGGTCATCTAGCACCTTTTGGTGAACTTTTCCAACGTTATCAGCGGTAGTTGCAGTTTTTGGCCGTCAAGAATGCTCTTCGTTAATCAAGCGAGTAGAACCACGTTTACTAAAATATCACTGAAGCAAATGATGGTGTAAACATTGTCCATCTTGGCTTTAATTTGCGTAGGCGTATTGCCTTTCAAATGGAAGAGTTTAATGTCTCATGTTTGATGTTTTTCTATTTTACAGAAATACTGGCTGACATAAACAATTGTTAAATCACAAAAACTGCATGACTGAAACTGTCGAAAGTATCGCTTAACCTATGCGCAATTATATTACCGGAATATTTTTGGCGAGTAACGCTTTTCATGTTGAAACTTTTCAGACTAGGTAATTTATTTTAATAATATAACATTTGACTTGTGTAAGCATTATATCATGCTTAATAATAAAGTATGATTATTCGTTATATCTACATAAAATGTTCTCCATTCCATTGAAAACGTTACGAATTCTATTCTGATTACACATATGTATATGCAAAACGCCATTAACCAATTTTGCGTTTTTATGTTTCGACATATATACATATATATATAAATTGATTCATTAATTTGAGTGCTTTCGATCGTAAACGGCGAGTACATCATCTTCTCCCCCATACGCCGCATGCTAGCGCTTACAACATGGCGAAACACCACCCAGATTTTATATATAAATCGGTTAGCGCTGCTGGGTGGATGCCATTCGTATTACAAGATTTATCATCGTTCCACGATGAAACCGGTAAAATCCGAACGCTCCTACGTAATTCTGGTTGAGAAGGATTTAATTCAATTTTAGCGTGCAATTGGGAATTGTTAATAGGCGAACTTGATGCGATTGTTCTGAATTAAGCGCCTTCCAGATAATGATCATAATGGTGATAAAAGGATATATGAGAGAATGATGCGGGATAATATGCTAGTTGAAATGCGGATGATGTTTCTATAAAGCATTTGTAATTTGCTTCTTAACTAGTTATTACATTTATTTGTTTGTTATTTGTTAATTTCCTGTTGAAGCTGGCGGACAATATAGCAGATTCGCCTACTTTACTCTCTAAAATACGCTTCAGAGTGGCACAATATAACCACAGATCCACCAATACTTTTAACACACTTATTGCGCATACCAATCTGTTATTGAGCACAGTTATTACATATGTGTAGAAATGATAATTTATTGATTCTTGATCCATTTTCTCGGCAATAACCGTCTTTTCTTTTGTTAGTATACGCAGCAATTACGGAATTTAATATTAAGTAGCTGTTTTGTTTTATAGGTATAGTTTTTATATTTGCATTTCCTTGTTATGTACTGCATTTTATGTTTGCATTTAGCCTTGTTACTGGAGTGTACATGTTATTGGGTACTAATGATTATTATTATTAGGTCTGTAGTGAAAGTAACATACTGGAGAATCTTCATATTTTATTAGTCATCCTTTCTTTTTTATCAGTTCAAATATGTTTTGAAATAATAACGAAGTTCCACGCATCAATTATCCGTTTCAGTTGTATTATTCACCAAAAAGTTCTTGACCATCATGAAACCTTAAACCTAAAGACTAACAATTAATAGATGTTGTTATTTAACCCTAAATTTGTATTATGGCGAAAGTCAATTAAAATATTTAAGGTAAAGCTACGGCAAGCATAATAAGTGCTTGATGATAAATTTGCTAAATATAACAAGAAACCTACTTGAATAATAGAGATATTTTAATTTGGAGGCATTCGTGGTAATTCAAAATAATAACTTTAAAGTTTGTTTGTAAAGAAGTCGTTACCAAATTTATCTCAAGCATAATCAATAAGAGGGTAGTAAACGTAGTGCATAGCTTAAAGTAATTTTTAAGTTAAAAAAAGTTAGTTTGTTACAGGATATTCTTAGAGGAAAACCACGCGAACATGATGGATTGTATTTCTTCTATTTCCAATCTTCGAAAATCCTGTCATTACGCAACTTATGTTGTTCCTATTACTCTGACTACTATTTCAAGACGGTATATGGCATGATACACTGAAGTATGAGTATTTTTTCTGAGCACGTAAAAATGTACAGTGAGACTGTTGACTGTTTTGAGTATAAATTAGTTATTATTGAGTGATTTGTATTTATTGCTATGTCCTTCAGTAAACCACAATGCATAATTTGTTAACAATTCTGTACATTTTTGAGAAATATTGCGGAATTTCGGTTATTATTAAAGATAAAAGGTTAGTGTAAATTTGACAATTGACACATTTAGTGTTTGTTATGAACTTGATAAACGACGTACCAAATTTCTTAAAAACCGAAAAATGCTCATTTTGTTCTTTTGCTTTAGCACGTTTATTTAACTTTGCAGAGAAAAATTGAAATTACATTCTTAACGCCACTTTTGATGACGTTTGCGTTCTCTCTGGCCATCATTATCTTTTCTTATCGGTGCTAGATTGGACACCGTCAAAAAGTTTTTTTTTTTCAACCATGTTTGACACGTTGGCAAAAGTTGTAGACATTATACTTTAGTTGATGAAACTGCCGACCGAAAAAAATGCCGAGAAACGTTGTAGCACACACAAGTCTATAATACCTTCTAAACGAAATACTGTTCTCTGCTTTGCTTGATATATATTTTTTAAGAAATAAGTATCTTCCCTCATTTATTGTTTTGTTTGAAAGATATTCGCCGTCTTCAAACTAATTGCATTTCAAATTATCACCAGGCTGTAACTAACATGAATCTTGTATAGTTTAAACTTATTTCGCTCTAAAATTCTCTATATTCGAGACTGGGACAAATTTGATTCCGATGCCACTTCGTGTGTAGATATTAACTATTATATTAATATCTAGTGTGTAGATATTCATTATTATTTATCCACAAAATGCAAGATTTACATAAGCTTTGCAAAAGCATACATTTGTTTACTATTTGTAGTACCCGTAACAAAATTAGTAGTAAATACCCGTTGATTTTGTCAACATGTTTTACGTAGTTGAAAACAGAAAGAACACTTTTTGACGGTGTCGAAATCCAACTTGGTGCCGATAGAAACTAACAAAGTGATGGCCAGATAGGAACCGAAACGTCTTATAGAAATTTCGAGTGCATCGTTAGATAGAAAATCGAAAATCGCCTTCAGGATGTGCATTTAGTTTTTCTTTCCAACGAAAAGAAGGAATGAGACTTTTTTTAATTTCGTCATTTGTCACAGGTTCTCTTCGGATCTATAGTCGTTTCGTCGGAAATGTGGGCTGTATTTTTTCGTTGGTGGTGAATTAAGGAAAACTTTTTTGGCTTTACAACTATGGATTTAATCAACACACAACGACAATATTATTACAAATGTGACGTTTCGTTAATACGGATATGAGAGGTGTAGAGCCGAATTTATGCGTTGTGCTGGCTCAGCATAAAAGAGAATAATATAAACAATAGGTAGTTTAATTGAATGCAGAACAACAACAACAACAACAAGCATAAAACTTAGCAACTTTGCCAAATTTAAACCTACCGCTTGTCTATAATTATAATCGAGATTCCCATGTTGAGGGTCGACCTATATATGAGAAAAGTTTATCTATATGGAAGGCAAAAATTATCTGTTTCTTTTTGACTAGCAGTGTGTGGAAATTATCAGCATTATTCTCAATAATGCGTTCGCATTTATAGGCCACTACATTTTTGATTTGTTAAACAAACAATATATTTTTAGGTTTAGACATACGTAAGTACCATCAGCGACACGCATCACATTCGATCGGTTGCTGTATATCCAGAACCTAGTCACAGGCTATTGCCCGTACTTTATCGGGTAGGCGCGGCCTATATCCTACATTGACTACTTACCACTTGATTCAGTATTAAGTTAAACACTTTCACAGCACTTGTCCATGTCAAAAATGTTAAAAGAGCCAAATACTTCAAATATGGTTAGAAATAGCGACATAGTTGTTGCATCAAACAAACCTTAAACTTGAATGATGAATTCAAATATGGAATAATATATAGTGTTCTATTTATAATACCAAAGTTGACAGCTATTTCCGGTATAACCGGAAATATTGGATTATTAAAAATATAATATTATAAAAAATATTTTAGTTCAGTAACACATGCTGGCTTTAGTGTACTGTCAAGTTTTCACAATTTTCCAATATATACATAACTGCTTCGTATATCAATCGATGCAGTTCCCGGTGACACATAGTATATTCGTATCGATCGGAAACTAAGAATCTGTTCTGTAAATCACACGACTGGTCTTTTTCGTACCTACAAACTCTATTTAATTCTCCTGGATCACGAACCACTAGGCAAAATTGATTTTTACTGGAGATTTTTTGCTTTATTACAACACCTTTTGATTAACTCACCAAAATAGCGTTTTAGTGTGGTGTGCTGTAGAAAATTGGGTATGTATGAGTATACTTTTATGCAATGCTATTGATTTCCGTTTTAAATTCAAATTCATTTCGATACTTTCAAGCGCTTCGAGGTATGTGACAAGTCCGTGGTTTTAGACGAAAGTGATTTGGAAGTCACGTTAATACTCTATAGAAAGCAGTGAAAAATCAATAACATACTAGAATTATAGTTTTCGATTATTTTCTTCAATGTTCTAGCTTCATTTTCCAAATTTGTTTTCACATTTAAAATGTTTCGGTTAGCGTCTTCTGATCGGATGCTTAAGTCAAAAATTGCATCCTCCTAGACCAGTTCATCGGATCTAACTTTTTAAAATTTCATATTGAGCGAAAAAACTTCATTGATTTTGTAACCGACTCCGCTGCGCGACTTTAAAGTGAAGAGATGCGTATAGCAAAATAGTGTTGTTATTAATTATTCGTTCCTCTTCTTTAATCTGTTCCTTAATCACAAATGGTTTTTCTATCAATCAACTACGCCAGCATTTTTAGAGGTTCTTACCTGTTTTCTGTCGAGATGACGACAAGATAAACTTTCTTAAATTTCAGCAATATTTGGCTTTATCTTTAAAGATTCATCAGGTTCATAAGAAAAATAAAAAAGTTGTGATTTTGAAGATTCAATGATTTGTACTAGTAATAATTAAAGTGGCTATTCATTGGTCTGGTCCCTGGTAAAATAACAATAACGACCAGATTAATTTATCAGGTTGTCGAGTACTGCCTAACTTGACAGAAGCAAGTGTAACATTATTTACACAACTACAATTTCCCCTAACAGTGCGGTACCTATGTAGTTCTAAAATGCTGTTACGGATAGTGATTCGCTTGAATAACAAGCAAGGAAGCTAGTATATACTGTACGGCCCCCAGACGACGTAACAATTATATCAATGTAAGCGACGCGCCAGTTGATTCACGCCTGGAATTCGAATGAACGCGTCGTGTCGACATAGTCGAAACTATCGGAAAGGCATTACGCGCGCCAAAGACTTTCTATGATCCGAAACCGCAACTGTACGATCGCAATAATGTTAATACCTCAATCCTATTCCCTATTCACTCCTTCTCAACTTGAATAATGTCGGTTTTAGTGAAATCTGGCGCCCGTCCAATATGGTAAAAGGATATGAGGTGTTGGCAGAATTGGAAAATTTTCTCGCTGCCTGTCACCAACTCAATTACATTAGCTTGATCGGATTTAATTCAAACGTTATTCGGAAAACGCTATGCCGCTATACTCAGCGATTTAAGATTTATACGAAGCTATTCAAAGTAGAATTCCATATCGATACATACATAATACATTTCATTAAATAACGTCAAACTTCTCTGAATACTGAATCTTTAAAACCTGTTAGTTTTCCTATACATTATAACTACATTTCAAGTTTTCTTTCAGTAGTATTAAATTCTTTTACGGTATGATAATCCATTTATCAGTGATATTGAGAACAATAATGCATAACGACATTAGAAATATATAGATGTAGGTACGTATAAATAACATCTCTTATTTTCAGAATGTAAAAAGTAACTCAGGAGAGGACACACATACATCAAGGCATAAAGGCAGCCTACTTGAAAACGGTATAAAGACAATTCGGCAAAAGGGTAACAAAACAGTGTGGCGGAGCGGTAGCTTTGCTGAACTAAGGGCCAAAGTAAGAAACAACTGTTTAATAAGGCAAAAGGCAATCACGACTGGGGCACCTATAGGATAAAACTTGCACAGTACAATAAAGAAATCCGCAAAGCTTAATAGATGTGGAGGAGATTTTGCGGATGAGATGCTCCAGAAATCCTAGCAAAGATTGTTTGTGCTGAAAATAAAGTAGATCTCGTCAAAAAAGAAAAATGAAACCTGCACCGCAACCAAAGAGGAAAGTTTGCGGGAACCCATAAAAGCCCATATTCTAGTCTCAACAATTCTGAAAGGGTCCCAGACTTAACGTCAAAATCTTCCAATAGAGTCGAAACACAACGGATCAGCACCTGCCAATACGCATACCAAGTACGAAGTTCAACAGACTCGACCCACTAGATGATCTAAATAGACCAATCTGTAAATCAATAGAAGATCAAGAAGTAGCAATTACAAAAATGGATAAAGGCTGCCTTGGAGTAAAGCATGCTAGTAGCGTTTCCGGAAGAGGTAAATATCAAAGTAAGGCGAGGAGGGGGATATCCCTAGGTAGGCGTGCTATTACCTCCTGTATGGGCGTCCCTTGCCGACGGCCTAATAATGAAAAAAGTGTCTCCATTGGCTAGAATATGCTGATGATCTAGTAACAGTAGTACGAGGCAAATTTGCTGGGGTAATATCAGAAAAAATGCATAACAGTCACGTTTAAAAAACACAAATTATGTTTCCATAAAGAAACGGATAATATAAGAGTAAAAGCCAATTATGCTGGAGGGAGTGGCGACTCCATTTGACAAAAAGCCAGATACCTGAGTATGGTTTGATCAAAGACTTACATGGAACTCTCACATTAATAAAACTATGAAAGAATCGACAGTTGCCTTAGGTATTTGTGTGAAAAAATATAGTTTTGAGTTCCAAAATGATATATTAGGGTCATCAGACTAATGACATCATATGGTTCGGTGGTATAGTGGACAAGGATATTGCAAGAGAAGGTAATAAGACGACAAAGTGACGCACATAGACTACCATGTCTAGGATGTCAGTTGGCTTGGAACTCACTTAAGCAAGAACCATCGTACACATATATTCAAGGGAAGCCAAGACTAATAGGCTACAAACAAATAAATGGTTAACTTCCCAAAATCACCAGAAACTGTTCACTCAAGAGGGGCGATTACAAACAGGGCCAGTGAGACCCTCAGTACCAAATACAGCTGCGAAGAACTATAAAACGATAATGCCAGATAGGGAAGATGGAAAAAGCTGAATCTTCTGCTACGCAGGTGGCTCCAAAACAAGGGTTTTACGCGTTGCCGAAGTTTACGGGATTAAACCAAGGATTGTTGTTACTAAGCTTAGCTCAAAATGTCGCAGTATTCCCAAGCGAAATAGCTACGGAAATCTATTGTCATCAATTCAGGCGCTCAAGCAGTATAAAAAGAGCCGGATTCCACACAGGCGAAGTCCAAACTGGTATGGGACTGCATAAATGTGCTTAATAGGCTAGATAACCGATATAAGGTGACCCTGCCTGTAGACATCAGGACACGAAAGCCATCGGGGGAATGTCAATACAGACGAATTAGCACGAGAAGGCTCGTTAACTGCTGACAGAAATCTAAGGCACAGCATATACGGTAGTCAGAGTGATTACTACACAATGGAAAGACTGGAGGAAGGTCAGAGACAGGCCAAGCAATTCTTGAATGGATACAAGTCCAAGTTTAGGGCAGACTTAATAGGAAGGCACAGAAGGTCTGTTAGAACAATAGTAGGCTTATTAGTTGAGTGTAGCCTTTTACGACCGTAATCCATAGTAGAAATGTCTTTCGGGTGATGTCGTGTAGTTAATATTTTACTTGACGTTTCGCTGACCATGCTGTCAGCTTCTTCAGAAGATTGAATGTATATTTTTCCGTACATCGGTGAATGCCCTTCCTCGTGAGACAACCCTTGTATAAAATATCTAGACCGCACTTTTATCCAGTTTTCTATGAACTGCATCGGTATTCAATACATCTGAAGTCATATTTGATTGCCAACAATTGGCAATATCGTAAACGTGACAGATTTTCATAGTTTGACTAGGTCCGCGAATATTATTTCGCCGCACAGCACATTGAATGTCGTAGACGAGGTACATACCTACAGTGAGCAATTCCCGATAAGAAAAAATCGAGTATTGTCGCGCAGAATATATTCGTATTCGTTGCGATGAGAATGAGAAATGAGATACAGTTGAGCAAGTAATGAATACGTTCTGAAGAATATCATTTTCTCGAAGGTATGGTATTTTATTCGACGTTACTTTAAATCTTGATATATGGAATATAATTAACAAATAAAAAAGAACATCCTATCTCCGGAGATCTAATTTTAAACTGTAAAACGAATTACAGTTCGTTCACTTTATGATTGGCATCGGTGACACTAATTTGAAATAGCTTCAGTAGTTTTGCATTGGACAAATAGACCGGCGCTTTACAGGTAACTGTAGATACCAGCTTTGCCGATTATAAATTGCTCATGTTATAAAATGCAGTTGTAACTAATGGACTTTCGAGATTTAAGTGAGATATGTCGAACACCGTATTTTAATTACCCTTTCACAACGCATATGAACAAAATAGAATAAGTAATTTATTTGCAAAGTTCTTGGCAACAGCGGTTTAATATCATCAAATATAAATACACTGAAATTATTCAACTTATTATCCAAAGCTTACAAGCTTATTTCTTGAAAATTGTACCTAGAAGATGGCCTCCATGTAAATCCTTTCATAATACGTCTCCGGAACACACAAAAGAAAATCTGATAAAGTAGGAACTAGTGAGTGAGCAAGCTGAGCGATGTCTTCAAAACGTGAAAAGACATTTCTGAGCAATCCACGAACAACAGCCATACTCTTTCGTACGATGTAAGCTGTCGCACCATCTTGATGAACATAAGGGGTCTTCGGGTCAATGCCAAGTCGTCGTCAGCATTTCTACTAGTAGGCTTATTAATAGGACGCTATGCTCAAGAAATACGTGAGCAACCTAGGCCTCGCAAAGGAGACCGCATCTAAATTCTACCAGGTGGAAAAGGAAACTGCCGTCCAGGTACTGTCCAAAAGTAGAAACCTCCGTAGGAGGATCACTTACAAGGTTGTTAGGTCTGGTGAAAAAGGCAAAGTTAACATATTTGATTTAATGTCAGAGAAATCATAATAGACCTGAAAACGTCGCAGTGAGATAAGTTAAAAACCAGCTACATCAATCTAATTTAATGTATATTCGAATACAGTAATGTATTCTTATTCCAGGGTTGAATCGATTTGAAATCGTTCAAACCAGTCGCTCTTGTAAGTATTACAAACTCTAACGTCATATACAGCTACAGCGTGGCTTGCATTGGTGAACCATTTTGAGTGGTTGAATGAACCTAATATTATCTATGTAAGGTGCCCAGCTGAAAACTATAACTATCGGTGTTTGGTAAAAGCATGAATTGGGAATAGAAAATTTGGAGTATTAACAGCAATAGAGTATAGTCTTCTAAAATAATCTGGTATGCTTATTTTTTCCGGTTATACCGGAGGTCCATATGAACTTACTTATTTAAAGTGTATATATAATAGATTACGCAAGATACCTTAATCTATATAGCCATTTTCTGTGGTCAGTTGCAACATTCTTTTTAGACGACCTCTCCTCACACTCTTCCAAAGTGAGAGTTTAGTGTAGAATCGGTGACTTTGGCATTGTAGACCAATTTTTTTGGTGTTTTAATGACAAGGAACAGTCACTTTTGAATCAGAACGTTATGTAGCTATGTTGAACCATGCTGACGACGACTTGGCATTGACCCGGAGACCCATTATTTTCATCAAGATAGTGCGACAGCTTACATCGTACGAAAGAGTATGGCTGTTGTTCGTGGATTGCTCAGAAATGTCTTTTCACGTTTTGAAGACATCGCTCAGCCTGCTCGCTCACTAGCTCCTACTTTACCAGATTTTCTTTTGTGTTCCAGAGACGTATTATGAAAGGATTTAAGTGGAGGCCATCTTTTAGGTACAATTTTCAAGAAATAAGCTTGTAAGCTTTGGATAATAAGTTGAATAATTTCAGTGTATTTATATTTGATGATATTAAACTCTTGCCAAGACTGAACTTTGCAAATAAATTACTTATTCTATTTTGTTCATATGCGTTGTAAAAGGGTAATAAGTTCTCAAATAATAGTTCATTAATAGATGAAATACGGTGTTCGACATATCTCATTTAAATCTTGAAAGTCCATTAGTTACAAGTGCATTTTATAACATGAGCAATTTATAATCGGCAAAGCTGGTATCTACAGTTACCTGTAAAGCGCCGGCCTATTTGTCCAATGCAAAACTACTGAAGCTATTTCAAATTAGTGTCACCGACGCCAATCATAAAGTGAACGAATTGTAATTCGTTTTACAGTTTAAAATTAGATCTCCGGAGATAGGATGTTCTTTTTTATTTGTTAATTATATTCCATATATCAAGATTTAAAGTAACGTCGAATAAAATACCATATCTTCGAGAAAATGATATTTTTCAGAACGTATTCATTACTTGCTCAACTGTATCTCATTTCTCATTCTCATCGCAACGAATACGAATATATTCTGCGCGACAATACTCGATTTTTTCTTATCGGGAATTGCTCACTGTAGCTATGTATCTCGTCTACGACATTCAATGTGCTGTGCGGCGAAATAATATTCGCGGGCCTAGTCAAACTATGAAAATCTGTCACGTTTAGGATATTGCCAATTGTTGGCAATCAAATATGACTTCAGATGTATTGAATACCGATGCAGTTCATAGAAAACTGGATAAAAGTGCGATCTAGATATTTTATACAAGGGTTGTCTTACGAGGAACGGCATTCACCGATGTATGGAAAAATATACATTCAACACAGAAAAATTTGAAAACTTGGCAATATATTAAAGCTCGCATTTACTATTGAACTAAAATATTTTCAGTTATCTAAGACAGGTTATACCGGAAGTAGCTGCCAACTATATTATAGAATATCCTATATATTATTACATTTTTGAATTCCTAGTTCAATTTTAAGGTTTGTTCGATAAATCATGTTGCCATTTCTAATAATATTTTACAAGTTTTTATTTTTTTGAAAATTTTTGACATATGCTCGGATGTGAACTTATTATTACTATTGTTAACTTGGAAAATTGCAACTTTGCAGAAGTGTGGGGTAGGATTAGAAACTGAATGATTTTTTCGGAAACAATATACAGCGTGTCTGATAATGACGATTAAACTTTCAAATGGTGGAAGTGTCAAAAACTTATTTTTTTTTAATGCAACCACCTATATTTTTCTTTCTCATCAAAATTCTCTCATAAAAATGACAAAAAAAGTTCATATTCATTACGCACCTAAAATGGGTGCTTTTCAAGAGATTTAGGAAAATGTGTATTGTAATATATGTGTCTCTTTCCGTTAAGTCATCTTACGAGTTGGGTGTGCCCGGAAGTTTTCTCTGGCGTAGAAAATTTGATTTTGCCTTGTGGAAGGCCTTTCGCTTATATTGCGGCTTTAAAACCCAGAGGAAGTGAACAGTTTGCTCAGTTTGAGTTTTTTTTTGAGTTTCGAACACAGTGTTGATTGACGTCATTTTGTGCGTGCGAACTTCGCCAGTTGGCCCAACTCTTGCGAACTCTAATCCTGTATTACAGTTCTTTTGGAGGGCCCATTTTATCCAAGACTCGTCCTAGTGAACTTTTGGAGGGCGCATTTTATCCCGGACCTGTCCTACTGAACTGTTGGAGGGCGAAAGACCCGAATTTTGATCTTTTGAGGGCGTATTCCGGCCTAACAACCGAGTACCGAATATGGAGCACGTCTGACGTCCCCCCGGTGGAAAGACCAGGTTGCCGAGGGTGACATTCCATTAGTATTATTAGTATTTAATGTTTAATGTAATTATTAATGTGAAGGAAAGTTAGTGGACATAAAAAACGTCGTTGGCTATGGGCTAAAAAATAGAAATATTAGCCAAATAAGTAGGAAAATAATTTTGCCGATCCCGTTAATTTAAGCGATTCAATATTATATAATTTTGAATAATATGTTTAATTCGTATTTTCCAAGTTCATGTTTGTAATTGTAAGTGAGGTTGCTGTCGTACTTAAGCGTTTTCCGTTTATTCCGTTTCGAGCCGTAACAATTGCTTTTGAGCGAATGCTGTAGGATATATTCATTGCGAAAAGATCACCACATAATGAAAGTAAAAGAAAATCGGTTTTTCTAGGTTTATGCGACGTAATTAAAATTAATTAACGAACTAAAATTTTCATTCATCAGTAGGATTCGAATTTACAGCTCCTGTTCGGATAGAAGTTGATCTAGGGCGAATGTCCCGCAAACGGGAAGCATAGGGTTTATCGTTTGCTGATGATAACTTCATCTAATAATGCCAGGGATAGGAAAGGGAGATCTAAGACTAGCAGCCACAGAAGGCGAAACAGTAGTTAAAACAATTTTATTCTGCCAGATACTGGGCGAGCGGAAATTTGCGCAAATAATACTGCACGTGGCGCTAATAACAACTACCTTCGATGTTGCATTTTTAACGTCAAGGTATATTCATGTGTACGGCAGAGTTTAAAAGTAATGTGAATGGATGTTATTTAAGACGGTTTCTTCTTGAAACCGACAAGATATCTCTTAAGTTGGTAGCTACACAAAGTTGTTTTTTTTTTTTATATGGAACATGCTGTACATTATTATTGTATCCAATACAATAAAATACACACAACAAAAAAATACAATAAAACTAAGGCGGCATAGTTAGTTTTCAATACAATTGAAATTGTTGGGGGCAACTGGACCTCATAACAAGAAAGAAACTTCTTTCAAGGAACCTTATTCACAATGTATAGTCAACAGTAATAAATAATCCATGCCGATGATGTTATTTGGTACTTTGGTACTATATATATATATATATATATATACGATAGGTATACGATAGGTTCGGCGAGAGGTTAATTTCCACGGTTAATTGTGAACGGTGAACTTCTGGACGCGGCGTTTTTATGAACACTTTAGCCTAAGTGCAAGTAGAATTCTAACTAATTTCATGTTCGTGTATTTCCTTATTTAATTTAACGTATACGAGATTTTAATCTACATCCTAGAATGTAAATATAGAATGTGTAAAAAGTGGCTAAAGGATTATACATACTGATGTTCGTTCTACTGTGTTCAATAAAATACTTCAATATTAAAACGTTGTATCGTGTAATACTTCATTGCAAGAACTATTTGACAACATTTCAATACGTAACTTTTATGTTGAAATGCATAGTGCATAAGATATGTAGTAATTAATGCATAACGTCTAACAACTAGTCAGCATCGGCAACCGTAAAATATGAACAATCATCACAAAAACAATCATTTACGAATTGAAGAAAACGGACCAAAGACGAGTGATTTAGTTGTTCCCCCGAGATTATCATGAAATATATTGGTGGAAATACAGCTTTAGAAACGAAAGAGCAAGTTAGAACGGCTCTACCCTGTTAGATGTTGGCCGGGCGAAATTTGGGAGAATTTCGCTAAGGACAGCTACCTTTGATTTTGTATTTTTAAGTCATATGCATAATTCACTTGCAAATTCTGCTTGTTCACGTTCAATCCATTGTTTTTCATTTAGTCCATATTTCACATTGAAATTAGTACAGTCAGATAGGATCTATATACGATTGATTCGTTTTACGAAGAGCCGATAACGTTCTATCTATCTATTGCGCGAATCGTGATGTACATTTAATCAGTTGTTGTGGCGTTAAATGCAGTTTTCTTATGCGTCAATAACATTTATATCGACGTGAGCGAAGTAAGTAGGTTATAAAAGTCGTTCTAGTGCCACTAGGGGAAGTTATTTAAAGAATATGTCGTCTTGAAGTAGAACACTTCATCTATTGTTCCTATACTATTAATCTATTTTATATCGCACTTACGAGCAGTATAAGCGGCATTTAATAAAGAATCTCAAATAGTAATTTCCCAGGAGAACCGACAACCATCATCTTTAAGGGCACATAAACATCTTTACAGTGAAATTTATAGTTCTGTAGCAAGGATCTCTAAACGAATAAGATCGTTTACTGCTAATGTTATTATATCGATTTTGTTTTTCTAAGAGCTTTGCACACAGACAAAGCGTTCCAAGAGTTCCAAGAGGATGAAGTTTTGCCTTTCGTATTCCTCAGTTTGGAAGTTGTACTACATTGAGGGAGTGTCGTGGTAATGTAAACAACACTAATAGTTCTTACAGATATATAATATATAGCTGCTTTTTTGTATAAGGAACAGAAATGTAAAGCCAACCCCACTGCTGTCTCGCCGAAGCATATAGCCAGTTCCCATTGACCAACTAGGAACTGCCCGCACGATTCCGAGCACTCATTGGAAGGAAACCAGTTGGTTGCCGGTGGGTCTCTTTTCTACCATGCTCCTCATGTTAGGAAGTTCCCTTCTCAACCCTTGATGGGTAACGGCTGCTACCGATCTTTCGGAACCAGCCTCACATCTTCAGGTCTGTAGGGCAGCAGTGCAATGGATTTTCACTTCATCAAGAAAGACTGGCCTCGAAAATTGTATTTTAAGCCTAAAGATGCGAAGGTATAGCATCCACCATCGGTTGAACCCCACAAAATCATCATTCTTCCTTTACATGTCAAGCTCAGCCTTATCAAAAGCTTGGCAAAAACCATGGATAAGAATGGATCAGCATTCAAGTACCTGTATGAAATATACCCTCGGCTCAGGGTAGCTAAAATTAAAGAGTGCGTTTTTGTGGGTTCCAGATTAGACTTCTCAGAGATACCAACATTAAGAAACTTCTTCGAAGTAAAGTAATACAGATTTGGAATGCGTTCTGTCAAGTGTCGGAAAACTTTCTTGGAAATGAGAAGGCCGAAATTCGAATTCGCCTGCAGTATGTCATTCAAGAGTCATATTCTTTACTCCCACTTGAATTTCTTCCCAATTAACTGCGGGCAAGTTTGTGACGAGCACGGTGAATGCTTTCACCACAACGTTACCAAGATGGAGAAATGATGCCAGGGTAAATGGTCCACCTCAGTGCTGGCTGATTATTTTTGAACACTCATTAGAGATGAGGGGAGCATCTCTAATGAGCGTTCAAAAATAACGAACGTGGTCTATAACAATCGATCCAGAATAAACTGGAATAATGAATTCTCTCTAGTTGATATGTTTTAGTTTCTTTGACATGGTTTCTACAAGTTTCTATATGTTTGGGTCGTTCTGAACTTCTACAGCGTGCTGCAGGTAAGAAACAATTAACGGTTTTAAATTGCTTAAACGTTTAGTCGAACAATCGAGAGTGTTTTTTAATTAAGTCGAGTAGAATAGAGCTACGTTTTAAAATTGTTTGAACCGATTTACCAAGCACCTTTCTCAGACCCAACGCGGTTAATGCATTTGAATTCGACCTTTAATTCAGTTTCGAATTACATCCTTTTCCATATGTGCAAATAAAGCATATCAAATTTGAAAAATGGTGGAGCAACAGAAATGACTGGAACGTCTAACATTATGGTTTATAAATGTTAAGTAAAACTGTATTTCAAGATGTTATCTATTTAAAAATAGTTAGTGACAATTAAGTAAATAGACAAATGTATACGGTTCCAGACTATTGAAGGAATAATAAGCCTGATATAAGATGTTAGTATCACTAACGTCCTGCTTGACTTAGTACTCACTATTATAACAAACAACATCCACTTAATCTCAAAACAATGGTCCATTACCTTTACCTTTTTTTCAGAAATAATATCTTTTTTATTAAGTTTAACTTATCTCTCCTTTAACAATCAGTTCTCTTTCTTAAAAAGTTGGTTGCTGTATGGGCGGTCCTAACACTCAGTCTATTGTTGAAATCGTGATGATTGCTTTATTGTGTCACACCAAGGTTTCGGTTGATTTGGGTTTTCCGTTTATTTTTAAGTATGTGGACGACCTTTTGGTTGCTTTATCGCATCACAAAATCCAAACTCCTCTGGATGTATTTAATAGCTTTAATAACAAGCTGAAATTTACTGTAGAAACAAAAACCGAACGAAGTATATTTAAACTAGATTGGTATCGCCAATGAAATCGCTCAGATCGTTACCTCAATTAAAAATATGTCATCCCTTTAAATATAATATCAACCTATTCCAAGCACCAAAACGTCGTATTTTAAATATTTCACACACTAGTTACCATGCTAAGAAGTTTAAACGACACCATGAAATTTTGAGGAAAAACAATTTTCCAACTTCACTTGTTAGTAAGATGCTGCATTCCTCTCCGAGACCTAACAACAATACTGTGAGTGGTGTGATTCTCCAGACTACCCCACCAAATCTTAGTCTAGATAACGTCACAGTTCAACCAGTATTTCGGAAACTTCAATACATACCTAATCTTAGCGGTAAGATTAGGTTAACTAGATTAACTTGTTCAAGGGATACAATAGTCTAAAAATTGCAACTTATCCTTAAAAAAAACTTAATGTATTTGCTTCTAAACTTAAAGATACCCTGAATTATATGGAGATCCAGCTTTAGTAAACGCCTTGTGTATATACATAACGAAATTTATTTAAAACAAATGCCTACTTTTATCTAGCAAATAAACCAGAAAACTCTTTTGCAACGTTCTAAAAAATGAAATGTTGGAAAAATGTTCCCAAATTTATAAGTGCTGGTGTACAATTCAACGTGTACCACACAGAAAAGCGGAGTATATAAGCAGACGTTTTAACGAGATTGTCAATAGGCAAACGTAACTGAATTTCCGGGCCACAGTGCAGTTTGCGATAAATATCATGTTGATCCCTTTTATTGGTCGTCCAAATGACAGTCCGCTTGATTTAGGTATCAATTTATACGAAGGGAAGCAGACCGTCGAGAAATTATATCTGTCCCTAAATTATCAGGCAGTTCAATATGCACACATACTACAGCTTTGACGACTATTTTTGCAAAAATTAAATTGAAACAGTATGATGGATTGGTTTCAATTATGTGTAAAATCAACAAAAACTGTAACCAGGCAAAACAAATAGGTTTACTTTGCTGTGTTTTATATTATATGACGACCAGAAAATACATAATTTCCAAATTGTAAACAAATCAACTGAGCGATGTAGTGCAAAAAGGGGAAAATAAAGTATATCACTTGATAAATTTTAAATAAAGTATTAATAACGCTTGTGAAATATGTATAAATAAACAGCATCTCATAAATCAAAACTAATATAACAGCTATTTACAAGGGAACACCAATTATAACCATAACAGATATAATTATGGTTATGGACATTTGCAAACAATTTAAAATATTCATTCTTTACAATTTCATCGAAATCTGAGTTTTCAGGTTGCCGGTGTTCCCTTGTAAATAGCTTTCATATTAGTTTTGATTTATGCGATACTATTTATTTATACATATTTCACAAGCGTTATTAATACTTTATTTAAAATTTATCAAGCGTTATACTTTATTTTCCCCTTCTTGCAATACATCGCTCAGTTGATTTGTTTACAATTTGGAAATTATGTATTTTCTTTTTAGGACAGAATTTGAAGTATATTACATAGTTTCAAGTATGATACAAATTGCACTGTAGTCCTCATTTCATTTATCAGAAAGAAAGCAGCTTTTACACGGTGCTGTATAACAAATTTAGATAGGCAAATATTAACATTAAAAATACACATATTGTTTCGTCGCGTAGACCGCTATCATAATGCATATTATAAGACTGCAGTTTCAAACGATATATCAGAAGCGCTTTGTGAGGTTTAAAATTATAGTTGGGCTCATTAGCAACAATTAATGTAGCTGTTGTGTTGAACGTGTTATTTGCAACATCGCAAGAATTCTTTTGACGTCTCCAGAAATGGAGTTGTACGATGCCTTCAGAGATATGATTGTAAGCGCTCTCTTTCGAATATGTAACATGATTTGAATTCGAACGATAAGAAGAAGCCGTTTGTGAAAAATGTAGCAGAAAATAAAGGACACGATTTTGAAAATGTTACATATGGCTCTAAAGAAGGACGAATTTATACAATAGCGGAAACGGCACTAATAACTAATAGTAACTAATTCGCAATGTAGTGAAGCGAAATTGAAACTATTAATAAGCACCATAACGGTAAGAAGGAAGAAAACAACGAAGGCGAGGATGAATATAAATCAAGTGCCTCAAGTTTTATGTAAAGGTTCTTTGTTTACTTACCGGTAGAAATTGTGATATTCCTTTATTGTAAGTGTCTATCTAATTACTTACTACGTTATTTCTCCTTTTATCATTTGATTATTATTGTTCGGATATTAGCTTGGAGAAACATTCGCGAAAACGATGGCCGTCGTTTGCTTCGCGTTGGCGGCCTCTGATTGGAAAGCTGGTCGTCCGTCCGTCTATTAGGTGATCGGGCGCGAGCGTTTCGAACGATTTTGGATGGCTTGCGGAACCCCGCGGAGAAAAAATTCGTGCTGTCCGCGTATTAAACACTATCCGGAAAAGAACGCTCGCTTACCGAAGGTGGAGGATCGGGCTTTTTTCCGATATAGATCTCAACTGCCGATGGCCCCGTGCGGCGATCGTAACTTCGCCCCCGTCAACCCTATTTTTCCTTTCGATTCCGGGGATTCCACGTAGGGGTGGCTTAACAGCGTTTATTAGAGTAAAAAGGGGTAACTGAAGTGGGCGACTCACAATAAATAATATAAGAACGCAGCAGAAACTTGATAAATTCTCCTTGGAAATCACCAGAATTATAAACCAAACAAATTAGAGCCAGTATAGTGGGTTCTGTTTAATATGATTTGTATTTAATTTATCCAGCTATAGTTCAATAATTAGCAAATCACTTCTAATCGCTACTGAACATAAGCTAGCCCGTTTACTATACGTACATGTACTGAGAGTGATTAGTTGAAAATACATTAAATCGAAGATACGAAAACTCACCGCCCACGATTCTTCCCTACCGAAGGCTAGTACATCTCTGGATTCTAAAAAATTCTATTAGGGTTGGCTAATGCTCACAGTAATCGATGCCTAGAAGTGCGAAGTGTATTGCGTAACCTGACCCTTCAAATAATAATGCAACTTGATTTTATGCTTTGTCTTCCTATTTTTACCATTTGGTTAACGAAGACACAGATTTTTACGTCCGATCTCTATTGCATGTATATAAATGGGTACAATGTCATTTCAGGTGAAACTGCAATTGTCAACACTGCCATAATATTTTTTAATTAAGAATTTTTAACTATAAACGTAATGTGCTTTTCTGTATTATTGCGTTTAGTTTATAGAAATAAAATAAAAAAATAATAAGCATTATTCCTTCCTTTTCAGTTTTCGTTTTTAGTATAAGCGGAATGTGCTTTTTAAATCAAAAAGAGATGAACAAACAGTAAATAAGATATTCTTCCGAAGAAAAACCTAAATAAACAAAGGGGGAGGAGAATAAACGTGATATAGAGTTCGGTTTCTTTACACAATAAATCCTACGCAACCCCGGATTTCCCCAATCTCATATATTATTGAAAGAAAAGCTAATTTTAAAAGGGCAAAGGTTCTAGACTTTTCAGTTAACTGCGGATTTCTTTCTCTTTCTGTTAGAAACGCAGAGATTTTAGTCATTGTGTCGTATGTTTATGTCTCAAAGATAAAGTGATTTCAAGGAATGTACACTGATCTAATGCTTCTACATGCTGGACCAATGGTTGTTTTAGCTAGCTTGGTATATCTTTGTTGTCCTCATACTGTTAGAATGGGTAAATGTTTTGTCGTTTGATGCTGTTATTCCCATTTGCTACTTTCCATTACCAAATAAGCGAAACATAGAAATACTTTAAGCAGCATAAAAAAGAACGGATTTCTGTTGCAAAGAGGTGTTCGGTGTACTCTGTTTAATTAAATTACACACAGTCTTATAAACAGCAGTAGTAGTTGAGGTATCATTTATATTTATGTAATTGCACTACAAAGTTGTTTACCGCACAAAATTTGTTTTGACGTCTTAAAGTGAATATCCACATATGCAGTGTGTCGGCAGAAACAGAATTTAATCTGTTTTACACTTTTACTGTAATTTTTGATAATGAATCTAAAAAGTATATAGCATTGAAAGTAATGCGATTAATTAAGATAGAAGTTAAAGCAGTACATCACAAACGATATCTTTTAAATATTAGCCGAAGACTTATATCGCTGATGTTGGTCTCCTAATTACTTTAGAACAAACAATAATGAAAACATTTACCCCTAACAAGTAATCTAACCTGTGCGCAATTGTTTTGTCTGATTGGTGTACAGTTCAAGACGTTTTTAGCTTTTCACAAAATGCTAATTGTATGAGTATGAATTGCTTCATAAATAAATGTCGCCTGAATTTACGTTTTATATTCAGGCTGCGTATAAAGTACTGCACCAAGTGCAATAACGTGCAAACAGTAGCACATTTAGGTTGTAACGCGTGTTAATTCACAAATTGTAGTGAATAGATTTTACTAATTATTTTCTTGATAACTTTGCTCTGGAACTGTAAGTAGGATGAAAATCATTTGCTTTTTTTTTCTATAAAATATTCCATATTCTCAATGATGGGAGGAATTCCATATTAGCATCTCTACCAATATAGTGCAAGTACTTGCGCATCTCTTACCACAGGTATTTATTTGTAGGAAGTTCACTTTGAGAAATGTCAAAAAATTTTGTATCACTAAATAAACCACGTGTAGTGTAAGCTTCTATACTGCCATTTATTTAGAAAATTCATAAGAAAAAGTAATCAACATTCGGTTTAAAGGAAAATGAAATAGAATAAAATTTTTAAATTAGGCGAAATGCAAATAGAATAAATAAAATATATAAAATAAAACCAATTCGTCGCGGAAAAATATTGGGAAACAAAAAAGTCGTCAGTGAAATGAGGGATTCGGACAACATAAGAGCCGTTAGAGAATTGAGGGTTGCGGGCAACATAGGAGCCGTTATCGAGGGGGTCGAACAAAAGAGAACTCCGGCAGAATATAATTCTGCACGGCTTTATATATCTAAAGTCGCGTGACGTATCGTTTCTTATACATCACCAAAGCTGGTATTACTCTACTTATACCAGCGTCGCCGGGCATAGAGAATCGAATAGGTTTGTCCGTTATGTGGTAATATGTTTGCGTGCTGTTACTGTTGTATTACGGTTAGTAATTACAATAGCAGAAAGTAAATAGTTGAATAAACAATCCCTCCTTCAGTTTATGCCCCGCGCGACGCTGCTATAAGTAAGAGTAATGCCAGCACACATGATGCATGGAGGTCAAAGCAATTTTAAAACAAAAAGTTATAAAAGTTCTAGAACGATTGATTTGCAAGTTACACATTACAAAACTAATGATTTTAATACTCTCTTTCTCTTAAGAGTCTTTAGATTCGTGTGGACATGGAACAGTTCGTCACAGGATTTACTATTTTGTAACGTTGAACTGTTTATTGTAACTATAGAGTAAATAGTCACTGCTGCGGTTATTGGCATATTAATAATCCACGCGTAAGCCTCGAGGTTCAAATACAACATCCAACATCCAAGATAACGTATGGTGTGGTAAGTATACCACGTTAAACTTTTCTATACTTAATAAAATGGGTACTAGTTGACCAATTTTTTATACGTGGAGCTCCAACATCAGCTCTTTACTAAACACTGCAACGAATAGAAAAACTAAACAAGTCTTGTCAAGTGGTCTTAACAAGATAGTGGCTCACTTCAATTTGGCCATCAGCTTCGTGATTATTTTAATCTCACGTCTCCTGAGAAATGGACTGGACGAGGAGGTCGGATTGAACGCCCTTTTAGGTGCCCGCACATGATTGCAATGGAATTTCTCTTCTGGTAACGTTTAAAAATGTCGGTGTATGATAATAGGGCAATAAGAATAGATAATTTAGAAAGTTGGATTAGAAGTGCGACAGACTGCAGAACATCTTCCTCATTCATTAGAAGCTTTTGTAAGACAACTTTATTTCTGCCAGAATTTGAACGGGCAACATTTTCAATTTTATTATGATTTCGTATATTTGTCGCTATTTCTATTTAGTTATCTGGTATTTTTGCGTATTGTGTATTTTTCACGATTTTTCAACAGATCACCTTTCAAATGATGCAAAGTTGAATTTTATTCATACGCAAGTACCAGTTGCATAAAACAAGTGAAGCTTATCTCAAAAAGTGGGTTTTAAACAGTTTGTCGTTACCAAATATCAAAACTGAATGTGTTACCAATTCTACGTTATTCCTCTTGATGCAATATTTTATACGCACTTTGTATAATGACTTCAAATAATCTCTTTCGCTACCTGCATTTCCTTAATAATGTATCAAATAAGAGTCCCAGTTTCGCTTCATTTCATTCCATAAGAATGAAATACTTTATTTTTATCATTATTGTACATATGCGATGTGAAATAATTTATGTACCTTCACGCCATTTGATAATATATAACCATACATAAAGATATTACACAATGAAAGGCTATTACATCTTTCGATCGGTTAAATCTAACTTAACGTTGGCGAAAATGATGTCATAAACTAAGAAAATGGAGCAGTACATAAAAGCGTTAGATCCATGCAGTTCTTCCAGATACTACAATAGGGAACAATTTGTCATGTGCGGACGTGATGTCTGTCTAAATTACATCTGGGAAACCTGCAGGTGAATGAAAAAATGGGGTTTGGTATGAACATGTACCAGTACATAGGTATGAGATTTTTTTGTCACGGTGTATTATTGACTTCTAACAATATAAAAATAAATCTGAAGTCTAGGTACATCAAACATGTATATGCGTATTAACTCTTTTCCTAAACTCTTAGTATGATTATACAAATTAGTTTTTTGTACATATTACTGGTCATACCGATGCGACTTTGGTCTGTGAACGTATGCGCTGTAGCAAAATATCAAGTATTTGAACATCAATTAACTGATGCACCGATCATTCCAGTTACGTGCAGTTTATAAGATGGCATGAATGTCATAGAGAACTGTTTAACATGCGTTACTTGCATAATTTACACTGTCTGTTATGAATAACCACAAGCAAAGGAAACTCTGGAGTATAGCAGCTTTGTGATCCAGTGATAAAGCGGGGGTCTGTTTGGGCAGAGTTCCATAATGGTCAGATTTTCCCGTTGGGTCCGTTACAATTCCGAGTCACTATTTGTATGTTGGAGAAAAATTACTGTGCTTCATCCTTTATGGTGAGGGAATGATAGTAACAAAACCATGGAAAACTTTACGCACTAAAGATTCTTGAGTAATAGTACGAACGATTTTCTGGAATCTCTATAACTCTAGTTAGGCATTTAGTTGAATGAATCCTTCATGCATAATTTATAATTTGCATTTCTGTTCTTATATATAATTAGTATAAACAGATGCGGGAAACGATTGTTATACAATGTTTACAAGTATTATAATATTTAAAATAACGGTAGTTTAAATCTAACATTACGTGCATGTTTTTCTGCGCTTAACATGACGTTGCATCCGCTTGTATAGCTGAATCCTTTATAGCAGGAGTTTAGATTTATAACTTACTTTCACTCTATATGTTGTCGGTTCCTAATTTTCAAAATTTAAAGGATATAGTAGTATTTCTAAGCGTTTAGTTAACCTAAAAATATTCTAGAAACAATACTTTCCCAATGAAATATCGCTATGTAACGAGTCGCCAAATTCGCTAGGGAAGCTACATATCTTAAGGTTGCACATACTTACCAATATCATTTCATTGCGATACTAGTCGGTAATTTCTAGCATAGAATTACAATTTCATTTTAAGAATAATAAATATTTTAAAAGAATGACTAACAAATGCTATCAATACGAGATGAGAGAAGAGGAACTAAAGCAATCCAGGCCTTTTAGCTCTAGTTGTTGCAGCAGATGTGTTCAGATGTGAGATGTAATAAGAATAGAGATACATAACTCTCGATAGCGAGAAACATTAATATTACGTGTGACCATACATTTGTTATTTATAATTTCTGAAGAAAGCGTGCTTCTAGATTGTAATAGAAAGTGTATAAAATATTTTAAAACTTCCACTGGTGTGGTTCCCTACCGGGCGCATCTCCAGGTCGGTATACGGTATACGTCGGATGGGGTATAGGTCTCCCACATGCGTTGACCAAGGTCTAAGTCAGGCGAGCATGTGGCTGTTTCATGCGTGGTTTCTCCACTACAACCTGAACGAGACTAAGTGTCAGACCGCGAACCAACTACTCTACTCAGCCAAAGTGTGGTGGCGGAGGGTCTGCGCAGGGTTTAATGACGTCCGTTGAGCACTGCCTTCGAACAAACTCAATCGTCAAACCATGCATTTTTACCAGAGGGCGCGGAGGGTCTCGGCTTATTTGCCCGGCCCGACAGGAGATAACCTTATCAAAAACCGAAATTCTTCGCCAGGAGCTAAAGGGACTTCTCCGAAAGAACCCGCTATCGCTGACGAGAAGAAAGCTCCAAACCCAAAGCTTTCAGGTGCTGCGCGCTGAGAGCTTAAGAAGCAGGCGGTGATCGCGGAAGCTGCAGAGTACTCCCAGCAACCTAAAGTGAGCGATACACCCGAGAAGGGCAAACCGATAGAGACGCAGAGGCGAAACTTACTAGATAAAAGTAGAGAAAAAGTTGGTAAAAATACGAGAGACCACGGAGAAGAGAACTTCTTTTAAGGGCGCTCTGACAGGGACCAAGGTGGCTATCGCTCACCGAGATCTGGTAGTAACATAGTAACGAGGAGGAAACGGACTAGATCAAAGACTGCATCCTCGATGGAGTCGATAGATGCGCGATGCGACTGGCTGGCTGCGCTGGTACAGAGAGGGAAGGGAAACCATGCGCGAGGTTGATGCTTCAACTTGTTGAAATAAAGGAGTTTCCAAAACCTTATACTTACAGTTCTAATGAACCAAACTTTCTGAAGCAAAATGGGAAAGCTGAACCATAGAACTTTTGCAAATTTTACAAGTGTCTATTTCAAGACGTTAACCAGTGAAAAAGATTCGCCTCGGAGACAGGGAAGAAAGCAGGACTTTCCGTGAAACTGCGATCTCCCAGCTCCAAGGCGGCTTCTGTAATTTCGGAGGACATGGAGCTAAGGCTATTGGGGTCGCTAGACGAACCACCAACGAGCCCAGACTACGATAAAACCAAGACACCATAAAGTCAAAATGGCTAAGATACGTGTCTTCGACCGCCATCATTGCTTACATGACAGAAGATACTATAGATGCGGCCCCTGTCCAAGAACCTTGGACTGCAAAAGGGGTGATTAGAAGCTTAAGAGAATAGATTTACATGTCCACTGCGGTGTAGTGGACACGAGTCTGAACCCTAGAACCTGCACCATAGCAAGGAAGGATCTAATGCGCGGAGAGGTTCACCGAGGAAGTCCGACGTCTGATAGAGAAATGTCGCCAAGAAAACCAAATCTTTCTGGGTTATAATGTAAACGCGCACCGTATTTTATGGGGGAGCAGCGACACAAACAGAAAAGATGAATTACTGACTGTTTATTTTATTGCTAGTAACCTTGGGATAATAGCAGCAGAGGTAAGGAACCGACTTTCCTTGTTTCTGGACGAAAGAAGGTCATTGGCATAATGATCGGTGTCAGATTAGCGTGTATTACAGTGGTACGTATGAACCTGATGAACCGTGACTTTCGGATCACAGATACCTACGATTCAATACTGAAATTGATAAACCTTGCAACGAAACTTAAAGGAATTTGAGCACTGTCCCGCAAGAGCTGGCAATGCAGTTGAACTGGATATGATAGAAAAGGTAGCCTTCAAAGAGGGCTGCTCCGATGCATGAGGGACTTATAATAATTATCTTTCACACGATATGTACGGCGCCGGCGATATTAATAAATTGAACGTTGACAACATTTATCACCGGGCAATGCGGGATTCACTCAAGCTTGAGGGGATCTGAAGCTCGATATAAGCCTTTTTAATTCTTTCAAAAAAAATAGACCTGGCTATTTTGTCCCTTGGTCCTGCAACAGTTATGTATCAATCGAACTTAATTTTTGTTTTATTTTTTTCTGTAACGTTTAATTTGGTGGAAATTGACATGGAATAATTATGTTAAACGGTAAAATTGATCGATAGTGAAACGTTGAAAGGAGTTGTAAATAATAGAAATAAAAATCAGGAAAAAGGATGATTAAGTTTGTAGTTTAAATTGAAAACGTAAAAGGGAATAGGGCGAAATAAAACCTAAACTAAATCACAAGTTACAGCATGTGTACGTGTTGCTAGTTGAGAAAGAACAGTTTAATATTGTACCATATGATTTCTTTTATGACTCTTAATTGTTGACTATTCTAGCTGATGCTAGACTAACTAACTAGTCCAAGAGCGCATTTTATACAATTTTTTATATGGAGTAAAGAGGAGTTCTGTGTTTTCTATTTTAACATCTACAAATCGGCTGAATATCCGCTAAGTACAATTTTGTTAGTTTCAATTATATTAATGTTTTCAGGTAGCAGTTTTACCTGTAGTCCTGAAATTATCAATCAAGTTTGTTTTTGTTGTTTCAAATAAATCGACTTCGCTATTAAATTTTGGATAGTTACAAATTGTTTTCTATTTGTCACTGCCGGTTTGTTGTCAACATAATATTCTTTAAGAAATAATTTTATAGTTTTCTAAAGGGCAACCGAGGCGATTGTTTTAAATAATGTTGGAAGCACTGGTGCCAACATTCTTGCTTTAGGGAACTTCCTTCGGAACATTTTCTACTCCTTATTATAGTTTCTTAAATTTTAGCCTTAACACCACTTCTGTTTTCTTTGAATTATTCCCTATATTGTTGTTGTTTGCTGTAGTACTCTTGCTATCTGCGTTATTAAATGTTAGTTTCGCCATGAATTTACTTGTATTCATGCTATTTTGTTTTTTGTTTGTTACTGTTCTAACTACCATTTCTGAGAAGCTGATATCGAAATTGGGCTAATTTCATATTTTCCTTGGAAATGTGTTCAGTGGATCAACACTAGAAGATTTAAAAAATAAATTCGTTATCAAAAATTTTAACTAATTTAGAAACATTTTATTATCGAATTATAAAAAAATGAATGGAAAATTCTAATGGTGAAATCCTCTTTTACATGTTTTTTTATTTTTAAATGTGAAACTGGGGAAAAATCGTAATTTGCTTTACGCGTTTTTATGCATAGGCAGGTGTAAATAATTTTGTCAACTCAAATGTTACTGTTAACATTGTTTTATTGCTATCCCTCCTGACCCGTAGTATTCATTTCTTCAGTTTTATTTTGAACATAAAAATTTAATAACTTTTCTGCCTAATGTGGATTATATTCCCTACTTGTTCTCAGATAGCTTAATACGTTTTCCAACGCTCTCCAAATAACAATTTACTTTTTAAATTACAACGCACAACATAGTTACTTCGATGATAAAATTTTATGATTATAAAGTTGTTGATGTTATTTTTCGAATACTGAAGTCTGAAAATTGCCTGATGTGGCATTACGGAAAACAAGGAAAATTAGATTTTGGCAATTATATTTTAAAAGGAAGACAAAGTAAAATTGCTATTCCAGTAATATCCTCCAATGACATCGTTTGCATTGGCACCGCTATTATTGAAGAAATCTACAGAGCCATCCATTTGTGCTTGGAGATTAAGCGATCAGCTCGCTTAGAATTGAAATATATTCTCAATTTACAGAGGTATCAAACGATTCTGAGGGCAATCGAACGAATGTAAAACATGTGATAAACCTATCTTACACCAGATCTAAATTCGATTTTATTTGCTCCAATGAATCTGAATAGCAATAAAAGTCTTGATGTTCGTCGTCGTAAGAATGTTAAGAATATTAAATGGAGGATATTGTTCTAACTTCCATGAATTTCGAGCAATCATATGCAGAGTTGCATGCACAAGAGTTCGATATTTCGAGTTTGTACTTTCCACTAAAGGACGGGTTTCTTAATAAAAGCGGCCTTGAAATTATTTTTTAAACATTTATTTTAATTTCTTGAGAGCTCCAATGGAAGAAAACAGTATTCTTTGTGTTTTCGTCTATGCTTTGGTTTGTATAGACCCTTTTTATACTCTGAATATTGAGTTGGTATGTATTACCAAGGTTTGTATTTTCTACACCTATTAACCTTAAAAAACTTGGGTACTTTATAAGAAAATACGTTACAAGTTAAAAATAAGGACATGTTTATTACGCAAAGTTGACGCTAACAATAAGTGACTTGGTATTATTTTTGAGCGCACTTTCAGAGCACAATCGTTATCTATATTTATTAATAAATTTAAGAAATTTTCTGGTAGTGCACGCCAACTCAATATTCAGATTATAAAAACTGTATATAAAAACTAAAGCGTAAACATAAATAATTTTCTTTTATTGGAAACCTTGAGAAACTAAAATGAGTTTATAAAATAATTCCAAGCAAGGCCCCTATTATTAAGAAATCGTAACCCGTCCTTTAGCTTATGCAGAGGTATTCTTGGTTGTTAAATACAAAGTTCTAATAAACTGTTCTGAATTCTGGATTCCTGTATTTTCCATTCCGCTATCTCATTGTATTATGTAAATTAGGTTTGTATAGTACAATGGGATCCAAAGGAGAAATCTTGGTATAATTCATATTGACACCATTTATGATAAATTCATTGGTCTCCTCATTTCCTTCCATTTTGCAGGGTTTAGAAGTGCAAATTAGAGTCAAATGTCTAACCCCATTGAATTCAAAAATAGCTTTTCTTCAATATACTGCTCAACTATACATTTATATCTAATACCTGTTCAATTTGTGTATCTGAAGAAATCACGGCTACCTGTTTCAATTGTCAAATATCGTGGGCGTTGTATGCAACAAATAGAACATTTTCAATAAAAAATTCTTCTTTTTTTGAATATTAGCGATTCGATAGTAGAACAGATCTATCAACATAAGTTTTGAAATAGTGTAGTAACCTTGTGTGTAACCCAGCGTCATTTGTACATGTTATCGCAATGCGACGAGATTATTCTAGCCTCAGCCCGTAATTTCTTTTGATTTTGCTTGTAACATACATAGCTCCCATAGTTCAATTTTCCAGTTATTTCGCTTTTCTTAAGTATCTAAGTGCTTCAATAAAAGACAATGATAGCATGGACTGTGGGAGAGCACTGCAAACACAAAATGGTATTGGCACACTTCGCACCACAGGAAATATTTAATAAATTCCTGTAAACATCCAATATGTTTAGGAAATTCCTTGATTTCCATTATCAACCGTAGGATAGTTTGGAATTTCTAAGACAATTTGAATTTATTCAATATTTTGGGTGCGAAGTGTGTCGGTACCCTTTTTGTGTTTAATAAGAAACTGTAAAATCGCTTTATTTGAGTTAGGAGGCAGTCGCTAAAATATTCGAATTTCTTTGATTATATGATGTCTCAACAGAAGTTTGTAAAGAAGCAAAAAGTAAAAAAAGTAAAGATGCTGAAGAAATATTATTTCCTTTTGCTTTCGTTCCTAATATCAATCTCTTTAAATGGATTCTACTCTTTAAGTTCTTGGGATTTGTTTAAAATTATTATATACTAACATAGCATAAATACTAAATGTTATAGACATCAAAGCGGAGACTCCAAGATTGTTTAGAGACTTAGATTAAGAAAACCCATTAGTATAATCAATCGGATCGTGTACTTTAAACACGAGTCTAAGCCAACACGTTGATTTTCTTTTATTCCTATGCCAAAGCTAAAGCTACAACAGCGTTACAGGAAGTGGTTTTCTGTCTTGGTCAACCCGGAAACTTTTTCTAAATCAATAACTGACAATTTAGTAGAAAACTTAAGCATCTCTTTAACTAAAATAATGTATTTTACAAAAGAAAAAGATACGTTGAAATTCTTAAAATATTCTTACAAGAAACACGATTTACCAACAGGTCTGCAAACTGCTACCAGTATTTTTATCGGCAATTTATCTTACTTTAACCGCATTTGTTCACAAATAATTCCTTAAGTTTCACGTCAAACATTAGTGTATAGTTCATGAAACAATTGTTTACATGCTTGACATTATATTAAGGTAGTCCGAAAAGTTTCCAGCCTCCCAGCATAGAAACAAATGTTTTTTGTCAAGGTCAGTTTTAAATAATTCATGTCTCGTGTTAGTTGAAGTTAACGAAAGATAGAAATGAAACAGGGTCCAGTTCTTATAGAATGCATTATTAATACCGAATTTGAGAATTCGAGTTGGACCCTGTTTCAATATTGTCTTTCATTGAGTTCGATTCTATTTCTCAACACTGTCTCTTGAAAGTTTATACACTTTTCCCAGCTAAGCTCTCATCTTTTTAATCTTGGCGCTGGTGGCCAGATCTGATAAATAAGGTGTGGTATTTCAATTCGAGCCACAACTAAGTAGGTAAGTGCGGTACCCAAAAGATATTGTGATTCTACTTATAGAAAGGAATATTAAAAAGATATCTTTCATTCATCGTGTAGTGATGGTGAAAAATTGAAAAATATGCATATCACAGAACTTGGCTACAGATGATGTTAGTTAGCATAGCCCCTCCTGTGAACAACACTTGTACTGTGACATGCAATTTTGTAGACTCCTAAAAGATCATTATGTAAGCAAGAATGTCGACGAGCTTGCAAATAACGAAAAGTAGAAGGTTCTGTTCAAGGAAGTTATAGCAGAAGCAGTAAATTTTGTACAATGGTTTAAATATGTCACAATAATTTTAAGTTCTAAACAAGGATTAGATACTAGAACTGATAACACATTACGAATTAGTCAGAAAATTTGGAGGATGAAATTAAATATGATACTAGTCCGTTAGTTGCTGTTTATGTTAGTAGATGCGCTTACTGTGGTAAGGAAAGTTTTTAGAAACCACGCGTTTTGTACAGTGTAAAAATTGCAGTGACCGGATTTATACACTTTGTGAAACTAGTGATGAAGACAACTCATTTGATAGAGAATTTACTTGTCAACTGTGTAGCAAGGATAACATATTAGTTACTACAAGACCTTTACAATTTATGTACAAAGGAAACAGAAAAAACACGATTCTGATAGGAAGGTAATGTGAACAAATGTGATAAGTGGCAGCACGAGAGGAAGTTTCGGTTATAAGACACGCGATTAGGAATCTTAAAGCATCACAAGCACATTAATTTTTCTCAAAATTCGATGTCAGTTGTCAATTAACAAGCTTGCAGATAAATAATTAATTCCTTTTCTTATCCGGATCCCCAGACGGTTTACTAAGCAAGTATAGTATTATTGGAATTGTCCCTACAAATTTCGAAATATCTATTCACATGTTGCTCGATTTGGTTTTATATATTCGAAAGGCAACTTAAAACATACTAACAATTATTATTACGAAATTCAAGGTTTGCTGGAAATAACCGAAAGGGAATTATGTGATTACATTTTTGGAATTCGGGTTATAAAAGTAAAAAGAAACAGACGATTTTGGAAACATGTTATGTTACTAAGATTAAAATATTCTTATTATTTTGATTTTCTCTCTTTGGTCGTATATCCATAGATGCATTTATCCAGTGAAGAAAAAAATAGTACACATGTAAAAAACACCCCTTTCTTCTACGGATTAGTAGACTTTAATTATTATCAAAACATGTCAAATACGAGAAGTTACACAGTTGCATTGTTGACAATATATTTTCTAGCGTAGATAATATATAAGATATAATTATTGACCATTTTTTAACATTGAATCCAAAAAATGCGGCTTTCCAGTCTTATTATGGAAATCTCTTTAAGCTTCTTAGATGTATAGATAAAATATTTCAAATTTTCTCAGTGGAACTATCAACAATTTCATTGTCAAATAACAGCCATTCAGAAAATGTTATGCAACATTTCAACATTAACGCCAATTTTGTAGCTAAGCTAAAATAACAATCACAAACTACATATTTATGCTGCTAGACCCACTAGGTAAAAACCACAGTATCCACAAATTTCTTGTAATAAGTAGAAGTATTCACAATGAGATTCAAGGATTGGACAATTTACTTTCCAGATTATTTATTTCAAGTTGATTCTTAGAATTGCGGAATGTTAAGTTACTACTTGTGCACCAGGACATGGATGAAGGGCGAAATAATTTCAAATATTTGCTCCTGTAGAAACCATCAGCAATTCATCAAAAGTGCCTGTATATAATAAATTGATGGAATCTGATTATTTTAAATGTAATCTGCGAAAAGAATACTTAATATTAAATGTTTAATATCGGTTAACGACAATACAGGTTCAGCAACAAAATTCAAGAACAATATGTGCGACTTTTGCCGTTATAATATAATACTAATTAATATACTGACAGACAAAACCTGGCACATAAAAGCGCTTAAGGCTATAAAACAGATTCATTTTCGATATTCCCGTGTACATTAGTCCTGAATGTGTATCGACAACAATTTTTTCTTTAAGTCCGAAGTTTCCTCGGAAGATTATTGTACTAGATAATGAGCCTAACGAGTTTCTATCGGTTGGGATAAAGTAAGAACCCAAGCAAATAGCTTTAACGCAGAAACGATGATATAGATCAACATTGTAAGTGTAATGGCTAATGCTTTCCACTTTCCGTGTGCTTCACAGGCGTCAGTATTGAAGTAGTCGTTCGGGTGTGTGATTCGTAATATATGAGCAAATCTATGCTTGGCATATTAGACTATGCGATGAAGTGGGGATGCGAGACGATCTTGTTACCGATGCAAGTATACAAGTAGAGAGATTTATTCTATCTGGAAGAATGAAATGCGTAATTGGATTTCTGATGTTAAAGCAATATGCTTAAACTATATCATAGCAGCATTGTAGGTATATGTTCTATACTTACATCGGTAACAAGGTCGTTCGCGTCCCATTCCATCGGATAGTCTAATAAATTTGCGCATACATTACGAATCACAAACCCTAACGACCACTTCCATACCGACGCCTGTGAAGCGCACGGAAAGTGGCGAACTTTAGTAATAACGTATAGTGCATCTGATTTCGTATTTTTCGCATTTTACCCTCAATTCTTTTTATTTAAATAGGACACCTGTATATTTTTGGATATTATTTTTATTTAATTAACTAATGTAAATTAATTAGAAGTAGCTCAGTATCGACAGAAACATATAAACGTAGCGTTAATGAAGAGGAATGACGATAAGTAACCTTAGTTGTCATTTCAATTTCTATATCTCATTTAAAATTTCATTTGTCAATTCTAAATTGCCGAAAAACGCAAATTTCGAAATTTTCTCAATTTTTCCCTCGTAAAAACATTACTATATATATTGTAACATAAAAACAGAACTAGAAATTCTGGAGCGATTGCAGTGGCTGTAAGTGATTTTCTAACGAAGGGGGCGTGATTATAAAAAAAATACCATAAAATTTTATCTTAAAATGATCTTCAAAAAATAGGTGGAAATGTGGACAGATTATTAAAAAATACACACACTGTACTAGGGAACTTTGCAGGCAATACAATGTGCACAAGAATATTTATTTTAATGTGTGCCCAGCCTTAATTTGTTTAATTCTCCAAAAAAGTGCTAATAAATTCTGCCATTAAAGATTTATATATTTATACATCCAAGCATTTTTCATTTAAATATTCGAAGCATCAGATGCAAATTAGCAGAAAAATTTATGAATTCCCTAAATATACCATGATATTCTTCGCTGATATCATGGTCTCTAAGATCCAGTTCAAAAGCACCAAAAAACAAGTATTAAATGCTGTAATATAGTGGCCGATCGGAAACAATTCGAATGTTACGGTGAAATGCTAAACTGCAAGATTACCACACTCAATTAAAAAATATTCGAACTAATAATTGATTGAATTGCAGTTTACTGCCGATTCCTTAAAGACATTGTTAATTTTTGTTTATAAAGTTATTCATATCGAATGAAGAAAGTTACTTGTTTATCCAATCTGGGAATTATAATTCAATCTGCGTGTTTAATCTGTATGTGATATCATCTGGAAGACCGAAGATTAGAATTATCTTGTATAAAGGTTGTAGGTAAACTACCCCTTGAACCTCTTGTAAGTCAACCGTGTTCCGGTCTTAGAGCAGCATGTGGATAGGTGCTGTGTGTGTCGAATTCGTACGTATTATCTCTTGGACGGGGCAATTTATTAATTATTTAGTGTAAAGGTTGTAAATCAACAGTGTTCCCGTGATAGCACCCCACATGGATAAGTGTCACGCGTGTTGAATTTGTATATATCTCTCGGACGACCGAAGATATGAATTATTTTGTGTAAGGGTAGTAGGTAAACTATACCTTGCGCACTTTGTAACTCAATCGTGTTTCGGTGGTAGGTGCCATGCCTATCGAATCTGTATGTGATATCCTCAGGACGATCGAAGCTATGAATTATTTCGTGTAAGAGCTATGGGTAAACTATCCTTTGGATCCTTTGCATCTGCATTTGATATCAATTGAATTTCGGTCGATAGGATTTTTTCCTATTTTCCTAAATTGTAACTACTATGGCCACCATTTTACACCTTTTTCTCACGCTGGTGGAGGACGGCATTATAAAATTATTAATATTAATTATTATTAAAATATAAATATTATTATTAATAATATTAAAAATTATAAAAATTGTATTCATATGGTTGAAAATAATGACATAACGAACAAAATTGAAAATTTCAAGCGTGGAATTGTATTGACGATGATATCCATAGACCAAGTACACAAATAGAAATTCCCGTTAGTTCACTTGCGTTGGATGTGCTGCATTGGCGCTTGAAATAATGAAATTAATTGATTTATGTCGGTCAGGCGGAGGCTATTCTAATGTAAATTCGCCAACGAATTAATACGCGGTTGTATATGATAATGAGGTATCGGCGTACCGCCATAATTCACTTCGAATTTGGGCTTGCTAGTGCGCGAGTATCTACGCGCTGAAAGTGCTGGTCCGGGCTAAACATCGACGTGTAATTATGGGTGAACGTGTCAAACGATCGAATTCAGCGGGTATCTATCTTGATGTTTTGTCATATCTAAACGTTTTAGCCATTTTATATTCACTTCGTAGATGCAATATTTACTTTATACGGATACTCTTTACTCCTGTTTGTAATCAATGCCACCAAATCACACTAAAACGAGCTGTTTCTATTTCTACCTATTTTTATTCTATCTATTTTTACCTATTGCTATTTCCATATCGTAGTCTAGAGTTCGTAAACTACGCTTAAAATCAAAAATATAAACCTCGTCGCCGAACCGTTTAACAAAAAAGAGCGAACCAAAGATAAAACCACCCTTAAATTTATAACCGATACATTTTGATAAATGGCTTACAAACCTCTAAACGTGTATCCGATAGAAAAGAGAAGTACCTAAATCTTGAATTCGGTTTGCCAAATAAAAACGTTCTTATACGACTCCGCTTTCGCTTGAATTTCTCGTTGCTCTACGTTCGAGCCATTGTAGAGCCAGCGCCGTACAAAGAGGATATAAAGTACTTTGGACGTAGCATTTTGTAGCTTGCGATCTAAATGTGAGAGCTATTATAAGGACATATATATGTATATACATGTACACGTTTGCGCATAATAGTGTTATAAGCAATATGGAGAGGTTTCTCAATCAGATGATCTTGAATATTTGCTTCAATATTCGTGAATAAAACGTAACCCAAGAAGAAAAATTGTAGTAAGTTTCTGGCTATGCTGAAGTTCAAAGAAAGGATGTAGAACAAGGATTAATGGCCAGTTGCACCGACACAAGCAATGTGATAACCACAACTGTCATCACTTAGAAGTTGTGTCACGAGGCGAGTTCTTTTATGCATCTAAAAAGCTTCAATTCTCAATCGTAAAAATTTTAGAGTGATGGAGATTGATTACTGGTTTAAAGCAATATGTGGTAATAAAGGAATGGTCTTACTATCGTGGAATATCAATGGATTATCGGAATATTTGACATTTCTAGAAACAACATAATGGAGGTTTTTTAAAATATGTGCCAGTGATACTGGCTGTGATTTGGAGTTCTTCTTAATAAATGAAAAAAAAAACGCCACCATATTGCAGATTATGTAAAGGGTATCGTTAGAGGAATTCAAATTCCATTTTTGAGTATCAAAAACATCCGTAAAGCGCCTTATATGCCGAGTAGCCATTAGTGCGAGTCCAATATTTCAGTTAATACAAAATAGGAAAAATGTTTCAAATAAAGGTCACCATATTTGCATTTATGCATAGTTTGAAATATACAACGTGTTCAATTAATACAAGGCAGCATGAAGAATATTTTTTCAAGCCGTGATTTTTGATAAGCGAAGTAATTTAAACGATAGAAACATTATTACTGTCAAATGGTTTGGTATTAACTTTTGCGATGCATCCAAATTAAAATAATGGATATCTCAAATAAGGTATTGCAACTACCAAGGAAGATATCAATAATCGTACTTTAAAGTATTGACGTCAGTATGTTGCAGCGTTAGCAGGGCTTTTGAAAACCGTATACCATATTGTGCGAAAGTAAATGACTACCATTTTGAACATTTGATAAAAGTAAATTATCTTTATTACTTTTACGAATTATTATCAAAGCTGCATTGTGTGATTTTTGGCCATCAGTTAGATTTTGGTCATTGTTACAATTATTTTTTTGTCTACAATGGTTAGTTAATTGATGTTCCTAAAGCAGGACCATAGCAGAGCTAAAATAATATTTCTGGTGGCAATATAGTTTAATACAGAGCATTTTAACTTATATTAAGTCAATATCGAAACGCCAAATAAAGCAATCTTATTGTTTCATTTGGTATTGTATTTCGATCTTTGTCCATGTATTCTAAGACAATTTCTGTTTTGTTTATTGCAAGCTTTCATGTTATTACTAGAGTGGGTCACTTTTCTCTGCACGCCAGGACAGTACTAAGTTTCATATATGGGTACACATTCTATTACTCATGAAGGTTTAACGCAAGTATATATCGGGAAAGAGTAATGTTTGTTTATTTATTCGATTATAAATACTATATATAATCCACCTACCTTATCTACGTAGCACAAATAGAATAAGATTGCTGAAAAGTATGCAGCATTAGGTATGTTTCCAGATTTGTCTCGCTGACCTGAGTTCGTCGTGTACATCGTTCACAATTTACATTGACTCCACAAATGACAATGTAGTATTCTGAAATTTTTTCATCGCGTCGAATAAACCGTCTCAATTGTCGTAAATAGTTATTAAATCTATTTCAACGGAAGTATCTTGAAATTTTATTTGGGTTTGTTTAATAGCTGCAGCTTTGTCGGAATTGAATTGTAAAACATTAATTTTATTTGTTCGAAATATTTAGAATGATAAGTGTTTGAAATGAATACATCCACTTCTGGATAACATTTGCGTATCGTTTGTGCCACAAGATGTAAAGCATGAGCTTTACACGTCACACGTAAAAGTTGTTCGCGCTCTTGTTTTATAGAACGGCCCACGCAACGCATGGTTGCCGTATCATCATTCATAAACACCAACAGTTGATCAAGTGTCACTTCAGATTTCTGTAACGTATCCAGCTTTACCCTCGTAATCACTTAATCAGTACACTTTTCCAATCTCTTGCTTGCTAATAAGATTGATAAAATCGAAGGGGTTCCTGTACACGTATTATAACATGTTCAATCATTTTTTTTTCGATCTGTCGTTTCGTCCACGCTTAAACGCAGCCATTTATCTTTAGTTACGGGTTTGACCTTTTTCTCGTTATCTTCGTGCATGGTGGTAGATACTAGCGTAACGCTGTCCGAGTTGGTAGCTCCCAGTTGGAATTGCATTTATTCCAGAAGTCGTGAAACGGTTTTTTATCCGGTAGGCGAAGTTGCAACTCAAACTCGAAAACATGGACAGTAAATCCAGCATAAATTGTTCTCTCGATGGCACACTACTTTTTCGATTTGTGTGTTGTATACTATTGACACGCTTTATACAGTCGTAATTGTGCTAGCAGAATAACGGTTTATCGCAAACTTTATACACTATAGTAGTACCATCGTAATACAATTCCGGGATCCAGCGATATACTTTTTTACATTTTTAAGCGATGGTCGCCTTTTGCTCTGCTGTACGCCTTTTGCTCTTCTGTACATTAAATAAACGACGTTCAACTAATTCGCGTGGAGACCCAAGATGAACTAACATAAAACGTGACTGCTTTGCTTCCTTCGTTGCGCGTGATGTCCAGACAAGCTGGCCCACTCTAATTATTACAGTTTTTAAAAAGATACTGTTTTTTATTTGGGCAACTTAATATTTAAAAAGCTACACTGAGAAAAATGAATTTGTTGAATCAACATTTTTCGCATAGTCGACTTTTTAAACGTTCACTCAACAAAAAGAGAGTTAACTGAAGAAACTGAATCTGTTTATCCAACCCAAATAATTTAGTCAGGAAAAATTGAATCAAGCAACATTTATTTGTTTTAGCAACACATTTCAACTATTGTTACTGTTTAATTCAACCAAAACATGTTGACCCTTCAACAGATTTCGTGCAGTTTCGTATTTACAATTGCATTTTTTCGGCTAACGTTTTCCCGCTTTGTTTTATAGTGTTCTCATCCCAGACACCATACCTATCTGGAGTCATTTTATTGTGAAAAAAAACCTGCGACATAAGGTAATAATTACAAAAATAAATATTGCATAAGTATTAACGTAGATACACATGTGAAATACTTTTTAATGTTTAACAAGTGCTGGTATAAAAACATAAGTAGTTGCATCCATGTTGTTTCACAGAACATCTGTTTCTTTGTCGTGTTTATACCTGCCGTAAACTGAAAAGTTAGCAAGAATTTAGTTAGCATCAATATAATCCCAAATTATCCTCGCTGACAGCAGTTTTGATGTTCGACGACGAAATCTTGTTTTTATATGAGTTTGTGTATAGAGTTCTTGACGCTTAGGGACATCTAGACAGATCCTTCTAACAGGGTCGACACTGTAAAAATTTTATTTGTAAACGTTCTTCTATTATAGACCATGGTGTAAAATGTTCCAAGACGAGTTTCAACCAGAAATTTTAAAAGAAGTTAGGGACCTTACACATAAATCCATTAATGCCTATGGGAAGCTTGGTGATAAATATAGAAACTTGAAGAAAATGTACAAAAGTATACAGGCAGTAGAATGTACAGTAGCTAGTGGGACTACGTAATTATAGAACAACGTTTCATGTAAGCATTTTACATATTTCTAAAAGTATGTATTACTTCTTTCTTATACACTTGATATACTATATATACAGGTACTTGCTTTATGGTTATAATGTTACATTAGTTACTTATAGTCATATAAAACCGCTACGTGAAGACTACTCAGATACAGATAGATGATGTACTGCATTGCCTTGTCTGTCTGCATATAATTTATCTTCAGATACAAGTCATAAAGGTGACAACTTTTGGAAAAAAATCTGTAACATGTTTTCCTTTATAGGTAATAAAGGGAACGCATCAATGAGGGAAATAGTTATCGAAAACTGGAATAAAATATATAATTTACGCCGAGTCAATACCATAACAACTATAGACGATTTTTTTAAAGAGTGGCCGATGTTAAAACATAAAAATGCGTACTCACTGGTGAGGTAATTAATTAAAAATTCTATCAGTGACAGATTGAAAAAGGCTTTGCAAGAATGAATCCTGAATCTTGGGATTCATTGGGATTTCATTGGGAAGTATTCCTCGAAAATTTGTTATTAATGTGCAAGCATAACAAGGCACAAGAAATTTTAAGTGGTTTGAATGCAGATGATGTCAACATTGATGTCATCATTTGTATTAAATAACTATCCTTACATAATAAATATTTTTTCTAACAATATTACAGCAGTAACATTTGTTACTATATTTATTAAAATTAATCATGTAATTTATAAAACGGGTTTGATTATTGTTACTGATATATTGACTATTTGCCTATTTTTTCTGAAATTCTTCACATCATTTAAATAATAAATATTTTGACAGGAATTTATGTATTTTATTATATTCAAAAATATGTAATTCATTTGTAGAAGGTAGGAGTTCTGTAATCCAGAACCACCAAGATTACAAAGTTAATATTATGTAAAGATTGACTCAGTTAATAGATTGCTTTTATAGAATGGTATAGTCGGTTTTGGTAACTCCAGTCAAATAGTGCCGTTTAGCACTAGATTTTTAATAGAATTATGTAAACAACATTTTTCCAGACTGAAGTAAAGGTTCGAGTTTACATAACTTTAGCCACAATCTCCTGCTAAACTGAGTCATCAAAGTAAATCATAACATTCGATTGAAGCAACTTTTTACTGAAGTTAAGCTTAACATAATGTTGAAAGAACAACATCACCTCTCCTATCAATCCCTTGAAATAAGTTGGTTCAACCAATTTATTTTGTTGATGTGAGACATACAATGCATTGAGTCAAACAATGCTGAATATTGGAACAACTACATTATTGGTTGACCGAACTGTTTTTAGAGCTATAAATAAAATATTATTGTTCAATCAACGCAAATTCGTTTTGTTTTAAGATACAGATGAAACTTGGTTTAAACTAGAATTTTAGTTCATTCAACCAGATATATGTAACTAAAACAAAAGAGTTGAATTAACACTCGCACCGCATTGGGCCATATGAACTCAAAATATTCAGTTAACTCATTTTTGGTTGATTCAACCATTTACTTTTCTCAGTGTACACAGTTTTCTTCATTATTCGTACATTCTTAAATAAATATAGTTTTCTCAGAAACTATCAATTTTATGGGTTTTATGGTATTAATTCATTCGCAGCCAGAGTGTCGAAAACGAAATATTTAAGTAATTTGTTTATTACGATTTATGGCACTAATTCGTTATGTATATTCGTATAGGGTGTTAAAGTTACACATTTTGGTGATAAAGATAACACTTAAAAGGTCATTTAGTAAGAACATATTAATAAATATTTAAGATTTTTTTTGTCTATGATTATTTTTATACTTCGCCGCTAACAGGTTAATGTAATTGTAAGAGATACAATAGTTTCATCAAGTGGTGAAACAATATGCAGGGTGATCCGTTAAAAAAATAATCTTTTGGAAATTTCGACGTTTTAACATTATGTAATAAACATCCTGTATTTGAAGCGAAACTTCTATCTATCTAAGACCTTTAAGTTACCCTTTTTCAACGTATCTGCCAAATCTCTTTCGTTAATTCGCACTAATGCAATTATTTAATGGTTACTATAGTAGACTGATTTTTCATCATTCTCTTCGTAACAATTTGATAACGTCGCAATTTTCATAAAAAGATGAAGCAGTAGCGAATGTAATAGATTATACTATTTAAAAGGAAGCATTTTTCGTGCTGTCCTGTATTAATTGAAGTCTGTATATTTCATACTATTTTAGAAATATGCACAAGTACAAATACAGTAACTTTGGGACACCTATAAAATATATTCCATATTTTTGACATATTTCATAATCTTTAAGAATCTTATAATTAACATCAAAGACCACAGTATTGCAGAACTAGCATCAATTTCTAATAACTTACACCAGCATCTACACAAAAGGCTGTCATTGTAACGATGTCAAGCACAAATTCATTGGCGGTTAATGTCAATTGATGTAAACAAGTAGATGCTTTAATTTTTATTAATGCTTTAAATATTATTTTTTCTTTAATCTTGGATTATTCTTTGAAGTCTATATTCGTCATTTGTTTTTAAATCGTTTATTTTTAAGAGTGACTTTGCATGTTCTTTCTGATATGTACAATTTTAACATTAAAACATGTAATAAAACTACAAAAGAGAAATAGAAAGAGAAGTTGTAAAGAGGAATGAAAAAAAAGATATAGCATTAATGAATAGACAAAAAGAAGCTAACAAGGTAAATAAAATTATAATTATTGAAAAACCTAAAAAAGAAAATAATAAGAAGAAATACAATTTATCTAATTAAATATAAAATTGTTTGTAAACTATGCTTGTATAATTGGAAACCTACAAATGGAACGTACGTAGCAGAAGAATAAAACGAAATAAATAGAAGAGTTTTTCGTTTCTGGGCTGATTAAATACCCAATACAAAACATGTAAACAAACAGATATAACCCAATTTGTACGCAAATGTATTTATTCCCCTTTCCCAATTTTCAAATCCATTGCTCCAGAGAGCCGATGGAATTGACGATTCGGCGCTAAAGCTTATTGATGAAAATAAGGACACGGCATTCCTATCGCTGTGATCAGTAAATGCACGTTCGTTTAAAGTGCATGAATCTTCGATGAATAAAAGAACTCGCTTTCAACTTGTCATTTCAATTTAATTCCAGATCGGATTTTAATTTGTGTCGGTGCATTTGACCTGGAAGCAATCACTATCTTTTCCTTCTCAATTACAGCGGTTTTAAAAAAAAATCTTGCTTTCAAAACATATATTGGCTGCATTCAGTAGTTAAAAAATTCTTCCTTCATCTAAAAGTATTTTTCAAACTTTCCTGGATCTGTTGCAAATTCAAACGTAATTAGTGTTAAATTTGCTTTCTTTGATTTCAATCGTGGTCTAATCTATCATCTCCTTGATCATTTTGATTTTGTTATAAGGTTAATTACATCGGGTAATAGGAGAATACACTGACAATCTTTCTCAGGCCAACAAAAAAAGAATTGAATTTCTCAAAAGCCTTTTCACTTATGTTGAAGCTTCTGCTTGGTGCTTTTTTGTTACTGTGCTTAAGAACTTCTTGGGCAACAATAAGGGTAATCATGAAGGACTCGTACGAAATATGCTGGTTAATTTTAAGAGATGGGTGCTAATATGAGCATTGAATGACACTTTCTGCATAACCATTTGGGCAGATTTCCGGAAAACCTCGGCGAATTTAATCAGGAACAAAGCGAGCGATTCCATCAAGACATAACGTCAATGGAGTGAGGGTATCAAGGAAGATGGCGTTCACACATGATGGCAGACTATGCTTCGTGACTGTTTTTAAGTCCAACACAATAGGAAATCGTACAGACGGCATTTGTAGTGTTATGTCTTTTTTACTAGAAACATACTTTTTAGTATTAATTTTATTTTGTATTATTTTCGGTAGCCTTATTATGTATCTAGCTGTATCGCATGTCGTATAACTCGATACCATTGCACTTATCAAGTGTACCGGATAAAATATGTTCCTTTTACCTCTAATTGTAAACGACAATTTTTTAAATTGTTTTATAATATTCATTCTAACATCTGTCGTATACCATTTCTTTAATATTTTATAGATTTCTAAAACGTCTCATAACTATGTTCATTAACATTTTTATATGCATATGTAGTTTAGTCGCTGATGTAACACCCCCAGCAACCATGATGCCTTCTGGCGTTGCATGAATTATCTGCTGAAAACAAAACACATGTGGAATGTACACACCAACATTATTCTCAAAATGTTATAGTTTTAGAACCATATGAAACAAAAGTTTAAGATGGCCTACACTGGTCATCAGACCGGTGCCGGCGCTAACGATATGATGTATTTGATTGGTTTATTTGTTAAAGCTGGACGAATATGCACGAAGCTCCACAAGCTTTATAGTATACAATGTACATTGAAGGTATTGGTGGAATCACTCGCGGCAAGCTAGGCGGCAGGCGCGTGTATCTCTTAACACTAGATGGCGCCATAAGACACCTGGCTCTTGAAGGTGGGCGATATAAGCCGAGAGGCAAGCAGCAATGTGGGTAGAGATAATCTCAGAACGACGTTTACGATTAGAGTGCAACAAGTCGATTGCCTAGCAGTAGCGTCGCTGCGCTGGGTTAACCGAAATGAACGTGCGCCTTATTCAGAACAAAAAACAATAAGAGAATTTATGAAAACGCAAATATAATATTGTAAACAACTTACAGAATATGCTTAGATGGCCGAAAAGAAATCCGGAAGTGAGGCCTTTAATACCTGCATTTTAGGGTATACGTTTCTACAGTCGTCTCTTTGAGACCCATTCGTTGCGGCGTATATATCTGGTCATACGTAGAAAAAGATAGTTCTGCATCTAGCGATGTAATATTCGCGTACTTGAAGTGGTCTTTGAATTTGTACAGCGGATCTTACGTAACACTATTGTTAAAAAGATGGCGTAATCTAGAAAAATCGGCATTTTTACATAATATAGTATTCCTTGCATTTGACTTATTGTTAGCTTTATTGAAGCTGGTTCTTTAGCATCCAGTTGTAAAATCACTAATTTGATCTTTTCAAAATGAAAATGCTGCTTCTAGCCATGTACCCCATCGTGTAAGAATTGGCTTCCGGTATGTCAGGACACTGTGAACGAAATAGCCGAATACGTTTCGGTGATTTAAGAAAAACCGTTCTCGTCTGTGCTATTAGTTGATCCATCTCGGGATAACATTTTCGTATAGTGTCTGTACAAGGGTAAAGGATGAAGCAGACATATTATGTGCAGCAAATTTGGTTGAACAGCTTTGAATAATTGACCTGTGCGACATGAACATGAACAGCAACATGAACAGCTTCGGCAATACATCTTTGCTGTCTTTTACAGCCTAGTAAATAAGCGCGTGACGGTCCCTTGTCCGTGGTACAATCGATACTACCGAATTTTTTTTATGCCTGTAGTTTCATCTATAGTTAGCCACAGCCGTCCATTTTTTTCTTCGGTTTTCACATAATTCTCAAACTTCTCACGCACTCACGGCAAATACCTACGTAGCGTCTGCGGACTTGGTAGTTCCCACGTTGGATTGCATTTCTTCTAAAACTGAGGAAACATTGTTTGTCCGGTTTTTACATTTGATTTTGTGATTTGTTAAATCACATAGAAATTCTTTACGGTCTCCTTCCGGTTCTTTTAAATTTGTGTTTTGTGCTATTTACATGGTTCCACACATGATTTCTTTACTATTGTATATTAAGTCTAGAAATATCCATAAATACGTGTTTACCCTTTTAGCAAACAAATAAATGCATTTTCAACATTTTTAATGCTTTCCGTTCAATTCTGACACTTACCAACTTCGCACTGCGATATGTATTACACATAGCACACAGCGCAGAAGGTCGGGAAGTGCCGACATGTAACGAGGCAGCTTCGTATCGTGCGATTAAACACCACTGGAAGGCAAGCGAGAATGTTGCGTTCTACTGATGACGCTCCGTAGGCGGAAACATGTCCGTTGGTTAGCGTTTGCTCTCCTCACTTTGCTTTTACCGTAACCGATTCCACAAATACCAATATTATCGCTATTTCATTGAGTTCATTGTTTTTTGGCATTTTGATAGATAAAATAGGGTTAAATTTAGCAGCTTATCTTTTTTGAAGGCCTATACTTCCCTTTTTTGGTGTCTTTTTCTTAATAATTTTGTATTTCAATTGGAAGCATTAGATTTGTTTACTTCCATACAAAGTTATTCGAGTTGGGAGCTGTTAGGTGCGTCTTTCGACATGCGCGTTGTTCAGAGATTCGTATTCACAGCCTTATAGTTGTTTTCTCTAATTTCATTGCTTTTGGTTTTATAGAAATAGTTTTTTTGTATTCAATTCATCATTTCTATTCATTAGATTTGATCCCTTTAAGTAATAGTTTTCACACATTAAGGTGACTGATCTGCGCGTGCATATCTCAATGTGGAGAGTTTTATTTGCAACTTGTTGCTTGGTCGTGAAGTTGTTCAAACGCTAGACGATGTAGTGTTTCTTATTTATTAGTTATTTGGAATTTTCTTTCCGTTATGTGGATTTTTATAAAAACTTATATGTAATTTCCGTTGCCATTAGTTAGTTGGAATTTTGGAATGGACATTTTGGAGAGGATGGCATCCGCTTACTGTTAATCTAGGGCTGTAAGCTGCGTCTTCAACAGCCTCTTCTTCGGCACGTGTGGCTAAAATATTTACTCACCTTCATCACGAATATCAAGCTTTGGATTTGATTAAATTGCACAATCTAATTTTGGGGTTTTCGTTGTTTTCTTTATGGGCGTTTTGTGTATGGTTTATTTCTTTGGAAGCTAGACGGACACTTTATTTACCGCTATTGATTCAACGAGTGGTTGTTTAATGCAGGAACATGGTCCGCGCAATATAAGGTTGCAACAGTTATACAATGTGTATACCACGTTGCGTAGTACCAACATATTAATTAACAATGCTCCGCTTCCTCTCGTGATAATGGAGTTATATATTTTATTACATTGACCTCCGTTAACAATATTGTTTGTAATGGTCTACCATTGCATCGCAAAGTGCAGCAAGTATTATAGGTGTATCATTGTAAATTTTATTTCGTCCCTAAAACCGGATGCGTCTAAACTTTTAATGGAAATGGAAGTTAGAACATAAAGTTCGATTCGATTGTACAGGAAACCGAACTATAAACATATGCTCCGAACCATGCAGCAAACCATATAGTTTCCAATGTATGTCAATTCCGATAAGCGCGATAGTGTTTTAGTTAAAAATCAATGTGTTCAATATCCATTTGAAAGTTATTTCTTGTATCAGGTAACCTAAATCCGAATTACAGCCTGTATCATTTAATAGACTACAATAAAACTAACAAGCTTGAAGGTGCAACGAAATTTATTTCTATTTATGTACCTTTATTTTTTCATACTGCTCGTCTCGTTTTAGTTTTCAGATCCACCGCCGTGTAGGCGCTATAGGTGCTCGTAAAACGTTGGAGATTTCCGCATCAACTGGTCAATAAATGTTATGAAAGGGCTTTGTCAGGTACACGACCACCACGAAGTGCCATAAACTAACATTTTATTACTCGGAGCAATAGTTCCCTAGTGCTTAAGAGAAACTCAGTCAAACTGCTAAAAGCCGCTAAAAGAAGGAGGAACGGAATATCTCTCATTTAAAAATATTTGAAAAAGTCGAAACCAGCAAAGACGGATTTATAAAATTACCCTAAAGGGTTGTACGTGTTTCTGACTGTTGACTGTTTTCTGACAGCTGTTCACCAAGTATTAACAGAATAACTAAATTAATTCAAGAAAACAAAAAATTGGTAGTTATCTATTGTTAATGTTATCACTGCATAAGCATAATTTATTTCAAAATAAAATATATAAACCTGGAAAGGGGCTTTCAATTAGAAGATTTTCAATACGTCCCAATGCGCCTGTTGCCATAGCTGATTTAGTATCTAATACAGAAAAGAATATTGTGGTAGGGACGTCATTGCCTGCCATTTATCTAGAAAACCTTTGTTAGGTATATACGTATGCAGCTGCCAATGATGGCAATATACTCGGCAAATAAAATTCTGGATAAATTTCCGGGTATTTACCCAGTATTTATCTAAAGATTTCGTTGTAAATTTAGTGTACGACCGATTAGTGGGAATATGAATGGAGATGGAATGAGCACACAAAGATTATTAGTTATTAAACTAAGTCTGTACTTACAAGTTTTTGTTTTAATACAAACATGTGTGTATTAACACATACTGTCTAAAAAAATAAGGTTAAGTTGTTTTCCGTAGCTTTCCTTACCGAATGCCGCTCAAGACGCTCTATGGGCGCAGGCGAAATAATATTTATTAATATTTTAAAATTCCCAGATAGTTGTATAGATTCAAACCCATTAGGGAAGTATATCTAGTAATCCCACTGTTTGGGTGTATGAAATTAGTATGGGTAAATACCCAACTGCCATCCCTGCTAGCTATTAAATTAGATTTGTCAGTATTGAACTAATAAACAGTAGGATATATACCATAATTTACTTAATATTTTATCATATTTTGTTTATTGGGCAATCTGGCAAATTTCTCTTCCGGATTTTATACATCTCTACTCCATCAGTATTACGCATTTCATAAAATATTGACAGTGGGACAAACACCTATACCATACTCGCCTGGTATACAAATATGCGCTGTTGGTGTTGTTTTTTTAGGTAAAGTTCGTGCATTTAATCTCGTATCGGAAAATGCTGCCTCTTGCCTATTCGGATATTTATGTACCTATACGTATACCTATATATACCATATCGATACTGCGACAGTAAAAAATATAATTTCCGTTATTAAATTGAATTAGAGGTATTACTTCGAATAACCAATGGTTTACAACGTTCATAAAATACGGAAAATATCCAGTTTTTTTTTCTTTCTCATACCTTATAAAATTGAACAGTACAGAATGTGTAAAATTATTGATGAAAGAAAGTGAGGCCTAACTGATTTTCTATATGTCGTTTGTATTATACCAGGTACTCCCAAATTATGGGGGAAACAACTACTGAAGGTATTGGTGTGGGCGAATTGAGCTTACCATAGTTTGCAGTTGTGTACTTACGTAGGCATCGCTGATCTTGAAGTCAAATCAATTAATTGAAGGAGATGTACCACAAGCACTAATTATATAGATGATATAAATATAGTTGATAATTGACTAACAATGTGACATATTCAGAAATTAATCCGTCGGGTAAATAATACCCTTGCTGAATAATTACGCCCACGATACTCTGTTTCCCCCCTAGCTTATGTTGGGTTATTGTTCTTTAATACAGCAATACCTTGATGCTAATAGCATTTTGACGCAGAAGTGGAGATATATTTTGTACATTTCACACTTCAGCTTATTAACGCAATTAGTAAAAGATGTATTCTTATAGACCACTTTATTGACAGAGTAATTGTTTGTATCACAGGTGGTTTTTATAGTCATTTGTGTTGATGATCACCAATTTATTACATTTGGAGTATAAGGTTAAACGTTAGCTGGGATTAATCATTACAAAAATATTCTAACATGCTTTTTTTGGGCTTTCCATTATAACGTATCTGGCTTTGAAATTGGGGGGAGTGATGGAATAAACTAAATGGAGAAGATGATTGCCAAATTAATATTTCTCAAATAGACGATACTTCGAATCACGTTAATGAAAGATCTCGATAACTGGGCAAGAGATAGCGAAGATTAAATTATTGGCAAAGATGGTATAACTCACAATCAGTGGTGCAAGATTCCTAAATCAGTATGAATTAGGAAAGAAAATATAATATATATACGTATACCCGGAGTAAAACGATCAGCGAAGGATTCGAGAAAGCCTGTTAAATGTTGGATACATTTCGTTAATGATAAAATGAATGCAGAGATCGCAGTACATAAAAAATAATTAAAGAATCTGTTAACTATATAGAAACGTATACAGTGAAAGAAACAACGACTACTGAAATTAAAGCTTTACTTATTGTGGTGTAACGAAAGCGAACAGGCAGAAATCGAAAGACCTGTGAGCAACTGGTGGGGCAGCGGTTTGATAGCAGTGAAAATGGAAGCAAAAGACTAAACATATTGAAGAAGCGTTTGCAGAGTTTGTTTCCAACTCATTAGTATGTTACATTGCAACTGAATATGTAACAATTGATGATAAAGTAGAATCGTTCAGAGGCAAATGCAGTTTTCAGCTGTTCATACCAAATAAACCTGCCAAGTACGGTATTCGCGTCAGTATACATTGGAACATTTTATGTCCTTTGGTAGAAGCTTGTTTTGCAGTGTCATTCTTCAAAGCCACGCCTCCAGATCTTTCTGTAGACTGCATAGCAAGATTTTGAAGTTAGTCTATAGGAAGAGTTGGAAAAAGCTGGCGTTGTAAACTACGAAATTCAGATTCAAACTAACTACCTGCTAATAACAACATTAACAGTTATTGGTTTCCATAAATATGTTTACTTCTTTTATTTTTATTTTTTATAATAACATATCTTGACCGCTTGTTTGTATTTTCCTTTTTACAAAAATGTAAAAATACGAATGAGTTAATAATTAACAAAATGATGTACTGAAAAAACTTAAAAATTCGTTTACGTTATGGAAAACTCCAGAAATTTACAATTTTTTAAGCTTCATTTTAAATTCTTTATTTGCAACAAGTTCAGGTACAAGTAAATTGTATATTCAATTACCAGCATATGCAGCAGATTTCTTGAAAACGAACAACAATAGAATAAAAGAAATATAATTTTTAAATTGCAGTTAAAGATATATGTTGTTGTAAACTTCTGCGGTCATCGTTCTTTTAAAGAATGTAGGTTTCCGGGTTGAAACCGCGTCGTAATTGCACGAGTTTGCTGATGTTTGGCCGCCAGTTGCACGGAGCTCCTTCTGAGCCAGGGCCAGAGAACCAAGTGCAACGCTCGTGTTCCGCCACACGTGTGCTGATCGATCGCCTTGTTTCCTTGACATATGCACTACCACAGGAACAAGGTATACGGTAAACACCCTGGATGTGTAGGGGAGAAGTATTGTCTTTGACTGGCGGTAATCTAAATCTACAAACATTCCAGCAATCTCAATAGAAACAATGGTTACGTGTTACATTTCTCATTGGAAATCTCTCCTATCTGAATTTTCTAATCACAAGAAGCTCCATGCAACTGAGACGGGCAGTAGGAACCTTTGCCTGCTTGTAGAGATTCTAACATTTCACAAACAGTAAACAGTTTTGCAAAATGGAATTAACGCGATACTAGAATACTTCCTCTGCAAGTCTCAAACGCCGGCGTCAATAAGAGCACCATTCTGGATGAAAAGCAGCTTCGATCAAAGTCCTCATTTGTACAAAGATAGTAAACTGTATCCCCTCCCTGTCTATAACATAACATAGATATCAAATTTTGTGGATTTATTTTTTAGTACTTTCCTGTGATGATTTACAAAATAGTTTCCATTTCCATAGGTAAGTACCTGAAATCTTCCTCCATTTATGTGGATGGCGGTGTCCACAGTGCACAGCTGTGGATACAAAATGAAAAAAAGAAGGAGAGTACTGTTGATATGTAGATACATTGTGTTACTAAGTGTCTTATTGCACTGTTGGAACATAGGTGTAATATTTTTCCGATCCGTACGTAATTAGCGATTTTATTACAGTTATATAAATTCTCATCTTTGTTTTTCTTATTAGTCTTGTTTGTTAGTAATTTTATTTGTTGGCTTGGAATGCTTTGCTTGCCGATATTATCCTTTTTTTGATTTCTGCTGACCTGTCCTCATATACCATATCGGATACCATATCTCCCAAATATTTGAATTTATCAATTTCTTTGAACTCGTGACTCTCTACTTTGGTTTCACTGTCTCTGGCTTCTTTTTCTACTTTCAATTTCTCAGTTTTGTTGTTACTTATTTTTCATCTTAACTTCTTCCCTTCTTCACTTACTTCCTCCAACATTTTGTGCATTATATCTCCGTTTGGACATCGTCTGCATATGTAACCAATTATCCTATATATTTTTTTCTTGTTATGTGTTCTAATATTATATTAAAGAGTGTCGCCGACAAAGTATTTACATGCTTAACACCCGTAGTTACTACAAATTCTTCCCCTTCTCCTACTTGTGTTATTACAGTGCTAGTATTTGAGATACTTTCGTTGTAGCACATACCAATCTTCTAAATTTTATTGGGATGCCCAGTTTTTTAATGGTTAAATCAATTCATCTTTCTTTACAGATTAGAATATTTATTAAAAATCAATGAACATTTTAATGTCCATTTTATGGTTGTAGGCCTTTTCTATTATCTCTTTTACAATATGAACCGCATCAGTTGCTGATTTCCGACTAGTAAATCCAAATTGGTACTTTCCCATAATGTTCCTGGATACTTCATGTAATCTTTCCTGAATTATAGTAGTTAAAATGTTATACGACCTACTGAGTAGTGTAATACCTCTGTAGTTGTTATTCCCTTTTTATAATACTGCTGTTTGTATAATTTCTCCAGATTTTCTTAGACCTTACATACATTCTGCCAGGCCTTTCTCAACACATTTTATTAGTTCATTTGCTTTTTCCATCCTTTCTAATGTAAGTTCCCCCATTGTAACCGTTTTCCTCTTCAGATACATTCTTTATTTGCCTCGAGTCTTCGTTTAATAATTTTGAGAAATATCTATCCGTATGTCTTTGACTTGATCTTCTTCTACAGCTATTTCATAATTTTTATTTTTTTATTCTAGTTGTCTTCGACATACAGGGTTTATTCTGCTTGATAATTTTCCAGTAATTTTGCATTGTTCTTCAATCCATGATCTTTTGTCAGTTTCCTATGTTATTACATTCTTTCCTTTTCTCCGTTTTTCTTTTTCTTAGTCATAGTTTTCTTCATTCTTGTGCTATTTCTATCATTTATTTTTAGTTGACCTTTAGTATCAGTATTATCTTTTTGTTTACATTGCTATTTTGGTTAGTGATTTTTTCATCCTTATCTTTACAATTAATATTATTGTGACTACTAAATTCGTATCTATCATTATCTTTACTTAAACTGCTAATAAAACCATTACCAAACTTATCACTAATACAATTGTTCCTAATTTTTCGCCGAGCATAAATCAAATACAATTGCACACTTGTCAGGGACGGACTCAACGAAGTTTATGAAACAGAAACATGAAAGCAAATTATATCAATAAATTTTATTTACATACCTCTATACCTCCACTATTATGCTCATACGCCAGGAACAAATCGATGCTCGTTTCCTATAAAACAACTCTCGCCTAGAAAATGGCACAGAAAAATTGATGATAGATGATTAGACAACACGCAGTCCTTGCCTTTTTTGTTGCTGCCAGCTCATCGGGTCTCTACCCGTTTTGATGTCTTCTATTCTTTTTTTACATATATATTCTGAGGCAAAGCAAATGCTATGTTATCAATCAACGTACCAAAAAATGACTAATAAAATCGTTTGTCATATAGGGTGTGGATTGTTTTGAAATCGTTTTTTCTCTTTTTGACCAAATGAGTATTATGTTCATATTTCATCTACTACCAAAGAAATACGGAATGTGAGCGAATAATCAATTTTAATGTATTGAAAACATTAAGCGAATATAGAAATATAGTCTTAAGCGGCAGGAGACTATCAATTTTAGTTTGTGTAAACGGATACTGCATATCAGAAAGGCTCGCAGAATTCTTTCAACTGAAAATAGCTAAGTCTGAAAATCGCTCGAATGGAATTGTTGGTAAAAATTTGAAAATTACATTTGCTTTTGTAGAAGACGTGAAACCAAAATTAAATGAGTACAGAGCGCAAAATACAGTTAACACCGACGAAAGCGGGTTTAATTTAAAATTGCTTTTAGGTCGTATATTAGCAGTAGTAGATACAAAAAGCTGAATGTATTGAACAGTAAGTCCTTGCTACAACGCACAGTCATATCGTTTTTCCACTGATATCAGATGAAAGTGGGCTACTGTCTCTGCTACTTATAGTTTTAAAGAAAGTCGGGGGAAAGTTTGATCTACAAATACGGCGAAGCTTATTTCAGGTAATATTTTAAAATCTCTATTTTTAATTACAATTGTTTAATTTCATATATAAGCTAATATTATTTTTAGGCATCTAATATACTTGTTTAGCGCATCGCATTTCGAAAAACCAACCAGCAAATTATTTAGTCTTTTACTACCAAGTTCTTGGGGAGGTCATTGCTGTCATTGGTTGTATAAGATCAGTGAACGTGCCAAAGCAAAAGTATGTAAGTTTGTCATCAATAGTACGAGGGCAACCCTAAAAATTTTCGGAAAAAGAAAAAAAAATAGATATTTTATAAAAAAACACTTTATTGTTTCTCAAAATATTAATTCTTAAGCTTTAAGCACTTTTGCACTCGAAGAAATCAGTTGTCGAAACATTTATTCCAATCTGATGTGGCTATCTCAAAAACATACCTTTTAAATGCTTCAACGGCCTCTTCTAGTGTCGAAAACCGTTCACCACGCAATTTGTTTTTGACAAAAGGGAAAAGAAAGAAGTAATTAGGTGATAAGTCAGGCCAATACGGACAATGAGTCATTAATTCTGTGTTATTCTCCTTTCAATAATCGATTGTTCGATGTATTGTGTAAGAACTGGCGTTGTCGTAATGAACGATGATGCGCCGATGTCTGATGTTTTTTCTGATTTCATCGAAAACTCAAGGCAAAGAAATTGTTGTGTACCAATCAGCGTTTACTGTTTTTCGATCCTCAAGAGCAACGGTAACAAGAGACCCAGTTTCACGGAAGGAAAAAGCAATCATTTTTTTTTCAAGTGCCTTGAAAACGAACAATATTTGTTAGTTTTGATGCGCTTTGGAACAGCCAAACAGTGGATTGTCGTTTTGTTTCTGGTTCCTATGAATATATCCAGGTTTCGTCACCTGTTACGATACTGTGTACATTGGCAGAACTACCGCTATTGCATTTTTGAACCACTTTTTTTATATCAACTCACACGAGCCATTTTTTGAGCTTTGGTTAAGTTGTGTGGATCCAAAGACTGCAAAGCTTCTTCATTAGTAAATGCTCATGTAAAATCGTTTGTGTTTGACTTTTGCCAATGCCCAAGGATGCCTCTATCTCTCGATATGTCACATGTTGCTTCGCTTCAATCATTTTTCGCACAGCATTGATGTTTTTCGTGTACATCCACGCTTACATTCTGCAAACCAGCCATAAACTATGGTTTTTGATGGTGCTTCATTACTAAACGCAGAAGAAGTCGAACTTTCACAAGAAATGTCAATTTTTTCATTAAACTGATTTCATTGAAACGCTATTAATACTAAACTACCTGGCCGACTGTTTTTCTATCAATGGTGTTTATCATACTAAATGTCAAAGTTTAAGACAATCAAATTGAAATGCCATTTAGTGGACAATTCCGGAAATGTTTAGGATTCCCCTAGTATGTCGAATTGAATATAAACGTCACAATAACTGAAACACAACTTATCGTACATATGTAGAAATGGGAAGTTGTGGGTCACGCCTTTTAAGCGTTAGTTCTTAGTGTATTTTAAGATGTTAAACGCATATATGCATTGACAATTGACGCGAAACAGTCCTACAACCTATGCTATCCGCAAATATATTTTCTAATGCAAAACCATATTCCTATTTCATAATGCTTGCATCTCTTTATGCATTTGTAGTAAAGTATGTTAGATTAGTTTTATCGTTTCAAAGTATTAGTGAAATGATGACAATGACCAATTATTTTAAAGCTTTTCACTACAATGGTACAATGTAGGTGCGAAGATTAATATGGTCCCCGCGAAAGAACAAAGCATGGATTCTATGTTATCTACGTAGGCGAACCTTATTTAACCGTAACAATACGCGTTAGATTAGGACAGAAAGTAAGTAATAATTAATTGATGTTCGAGCGCTATTTCTAACACTGTTACCGCGCATTTCGTTAATTCAGTAATCAATCTTAGGATTCGTGTAATTTCATATTTCATTCACTGCTAAATTAAATGTAAGTGTACATTAACCGAAACTACGTTTTGTGGTTTCACAGTCAAGTGACAGACTGGGCGTCCCACATATAATACGGTAAATTAATTTTATGGTGATGGTGGCTGACGTAATTAAGAATTTTTTTTATGAGTGGGCAGTTGGCACTATTATAGTTGTTATTCATGCTCCATAATTCCTTAAGTAGGAAGAGCAATACATTCATTGTATTCTCTGAAATATATTGCCCGCAATTAAAAATGCATAGCAATTGTTTATTATATTGCATTGGTCTAGTTTGTTTTCAGTATTTACAAAAGCCACATGTTTCTACAGGAACACCAGACACAATTTAATGGTTGCAATCAAAATGTACAGAAATGAATAAAATGCAGTATGTTTCAAACAATCGTAAGCGGTGCCTTGCAAACGACGATGTGCACCTTATAAACAATTAACCACTTTTGGACGTGGCTGGATTGTTAGGCTTCATGAAGGAGGTGTTAGTTTTCAAGAAATTGCGAATGGATTTAATCATAATCGTTTGACTGTATTATAGTGTTGGAACCCGATTGCAAATCAAAATAAAGCATGTAGAGCAGGTTCAGGCGCACCCAAAAGGACCACCTCCAAGATTTTTCTTTCGAAGCGCTTGGCTGTGCAGTACCGGTTTCAGTCAGTAACATTTTTAGCGCAACAGTCGTGGAATGCCATGAATCATAGAACATCAGTATGGACAGTTTCCGGACGAACAGTGCGTATGATGTTCCGCAGCTACCGGCGATTACCTTCAATACTACAGAGCATAGACGCGCTAGACGAACCTGGGGCTCGGAAAGGCAATAGTGACGGGATGAATGGAATTCAATAGTGCTTAATGATAATCCCGACTTTCTTTCTGGAACCAGGATGCTCGGAGGTCTGGAGAGAGGGCCAACGAATAGTATATTTCTCGCCGGCATACAGCACCTACAATCGGCATAATGGTTTCTGTTTTCAGGTCACTATTATTACTAATTCGTGGCACCGAAACAGCTGTCAGTCCCATACGCATTTGCAGAGCATTGCGAACGAATATTAAAATATTCGTTCGTATTATTCTTATTAAAATAAGAGAGAGTTCGCCAATTTTTTCGCCAATAGAGCACATATAGAATATCATTGGACGTCAGCTTCTGCGAAATCCGGCTCCCGCTACCAACCGAAACAAGTTATGGCATCAACTCAATACAGCTTGGCAGAAAATATCCCAAGAAGAAAAATGAATCAATTTACTGCCTGCTCGGGTTACTGACTGTATTCAAGAAAGAGATAGTTCTACTCATTTATTTATTAAATATTATTGAATTTTTATTTATTATTTACTTTCTTTGTGAAATTGCCTTTCATCTACATGTTTATAAGTAGGATAAACATTTTTGATATTAAAAACATTATTTTGCAGAAATCTTTCGTTAGTGCATTTTTAACTGCGGCCAGTGTACATGTATAACAAATCAGTTGAGTACCCTTTTAAAAGAGATAAATAAGAAAGGAGTATTGAAAAATAAAAGAGCATGTATATCAACCTTCAGAACATTAACTAGCTTTTATACGTTTCTCAAAACAGAACATTACGTTCATTACTTGCAACCAACTCAGGAATATGTAACTCGCACATAAATCATTTTACTCGAGATTTCAATACAATCGTCACATCAATCTAATGGTCGGCATGAGGATTCCATTGCGCAGGTCGTCGTGTGGCTACGAGGAATTCGTATGTAAATAAACGTAATAGTTACTGCATTTCGGAGTGGAACAGCCTGTTAAATTATGCATTGGCATGTCCTTACCGTTGGCAGGCAAAGCTTTTTGGTTTTTCTTTCTCTACTACTCTTCATTTGAAAGAAGAAACATCACTAATGCACGTAGATAATGTAACGTTGTGTGCACAGTTAATGTAAAATGTATTAGATGCCATCTTTATACCCGCATCCGCAGGAATTTGTATTCAAGTACCTCATGCTAGACTTCCATATATGCATGTAGGTACAATTCTTCATTAGTTTAAGAGTACCTCTGCAAAGTACATTAACTAAATTAAATAATACAATTCTGTGTCCACCGTCTGGAGTTAATTGAAGATTGTGCTAAAATTTTTTGATGACATAATAGACTACATACAGTATTTCTCAGAAATATGTCCGTATATATAGGGTGACAGAGCAAGTAACGGACCAGGCAGACTAACAGCAAGTGATGTGAACGAAAATATCCCGTCAACGTAAATTTAAAATCAAAACAAAACAATTAACACAGACTATAAACAAACTTAGCAACCTCTATTGTAATTTTTGTTGTAGTAATTAATAGCTAACCTATTTACAATTAATGGCCGCAATTCTTTCCGGCCACCTTTATACACTTCACATTCTTTTGAGTAATCTTGAAAAAAACATGAATTAAGCTAGTACTTGAAGTATAGTTTGAACACCACAACACTTGAATCTAGCAACTAATTTATTTTTAATTGATCACCAAATATATCCTCACTCAACAACGATTTGAACTAAAGAGCCAATTACGATACACGTTTCGAAAATTTCATATTCTTATAAATAAAATTTCAATCAACTAACATTTCTTTTCTTTAAAAATATCATATTACCGCCTGTAAGATATTATCGGAATTCACAATCTAGCGTCTAGCTATTTGACGCTAGCGAATACCGGAAACCGAGTCATATGTAATTTTAAAGACACAATAGAATTTATTCTGTACGTAACTTTAAGGATGTGAAGAAAATAGAGCGAAGTCGAGGAGTTCAGTCATTTCCGCGAAATTACCGTTGGCTACAGTTAGATCTACCTAATAAAACGCCAGGGAATAGAAGAGGGTATATCGGCCGCTGAAGAATTGAAAATGGGTCGGAAACAGCAAATAATATCGTTAGTTGTTTTCTCAGCTTATTCTGCTATTTGTAATAGAAAAACCTGATCTAAAAGGTACAATGTCGCTTTAGTATAGCTAATAGTTCTTAACAAATTTTGAATAAATAATGTGAAGTGGAGACTTTAAAGTTATTAATAATAAACTTGGAGCATGAATGAAAACCCTTCACAACAGACACTAGTCCTCAAATAATTCCTGAAGCATAGGCGTCGCTGTAAATGCTGCTGAGCACCTAATGATAATTGCTTCCTGAATGTTTGTTCATGTAAAATTTCCAAAGATTCTAGATTATTTAATATATTTTCTTTGTTTTCGGTATGCAACGAGGTGAATCGACAATCAAACATAAATTTATGGTGGGTATCTTTAATATGACCCACAAAGAGAGGAATTAGGTTCCAGACATCTTAAACGTTTTTTTGTTCTGGTTTCAAAATTACAATAAGCTCTTCCAACGTAATTGCACTCGCAAGATCCACATGGAAGTTCATATACACCTCTCTCTTTCGTATCAACAAACGTATATTAAAAGCAATATTAAAATATGGTTTAAGAATTCGCAATTGTATAGGAAAACAATCCAATGAATGGAAGTTCATATGAAAGAACATATCTTAGTTACACTAATCACACTAACATTAATATCCAGCGATAAAATGACTACAACTACTAACGATATTATTTATTACTCACATGCATTACGTATGTACTAAAGCCAACAGCACAAAATACGGTTTAATCTTTAGGCTTGGATTATACGCATCAATCAACTCGAAATTTGTTTTTCTGGCTTAAGCGTAAAAACTAACTAATTTTTTCTTATTATATGATAGTAGACATTATCGTCTGCAGCATAAAAAAATCCGCTAAGATAAACGCCGATAATAGTTAAAACCTTGACTAAACCCTGCAAATCGTTAAACTGGGCATGCACTCATTCACTCGCTATATTCATATTAACCAAGTCAGTTATTTAATATATTACGATTAAGTTAAGAAGTTCATCAAATGTTATTTCTAATCACATATTACTTTCAATGGTTTCGGAACTTGCTAGCTATAAATTCGTACACATAAGATTGATTCGTCGGGATATTTTCATCCGCCGCGTTCGTCGCTTTTGTGGCTCTCTCACTTCTTATGGTACTTCGTACCGAATATAAAAATCAGATTCATTTGCTATTGAAGCATATATATTTTATAACACATCTACATTTTTGAGGCAGCTTTAGTCAGTCCCTTTCATATTGCGACGGCGCCGTTAATGTTGCAGCACTCACGTTGGAAGCTTATCAATAATGAAGCTTAGCGTAAAAATATACATAATGCGCAATAATTTGTTCAGAAATATCCGTTTTTTTTTTAACATTTAACTGCTAGTGTATTGCTGATTTCACTGATCTGAAATAAAAAGAGGAGTGGAAAAGTAAACGGCGACGCGATCGCAGTAGTAGTAAGACTTAAAATTTAAACCAGCCGTAAATAGTGAAGTACTGAAGATTCCGCTGCCACCATCAATAATAGTAGTGCATTAAACATAAACAATACTTTTAATATTTAAAATGTGAAATTCCTTTTACGTTTATCAAAACCGTTTCGATATTTTCTCTTGTTTCTTATAAATGATCGATTAGCCTTTCAAGTTTTCCCCGGCAGTAGTAGATCGACGCGATATTTGCAAGAAATGAAAGGAAATATATTTCTTGGCGTAGAAATGATCGAAAGTACTTAATGAGGACTTACCGGTACTAGAAACCGACGAACTTCAGCCAATGCGTACGCGATCCTGGCGTGTGCTTCGGCTGGTGTAGCAAATGCGCTTATTTCTACGTGAAGCTCCTCGCTCAGGTGCTGGAATTTCGGATCTCCGCTAGCTCTCAATTCTTCTTCCTGGTAAAAGGAATAAGATGAAATTGAAACTTAAACGACACAATATTTTATAACGCACGATTTCCAAGTAAAAGATTTCACCGCAATACCGATATGCAACCCTTTTAGAAATATTAATGACCGACTTTTGAAAGCATCTGTATTTTGAAATAAGTGACGAAATATTAAGCATGGCGATGTAAAAATAAATACCTGATGCGCCTATCTACTACACCTTTATTTAGAAGTTTTAGCTGCGGGTGCAATGCTACTAATTCCATGTAATATAAAATATTACAGTCGCCTAATGCATATTTAATTTTTCCCAATATTAACTTTTTGTAACAAATAATATAACTTTAAGCATAAGGAATAGTATGTAATCAGAAGGGTTGTTATATATCATGTATCAACTTTGATAAAAGTATACCGGGTATTGCATTTGGAAGAAATTTCTTCCTTTACATTATAAAAAAAAATCTCAGTCAATTCGAAATATTGCCAAAGATATTCAAGGCCTTTTTTTAAGTAATTGCTAATAAAGGTGATATAAAGATGACATAAAATTTTACTTAAAATAAGGTATTTTTATGTGATGAATATGGGTCAGAAAAATTCACATTTGTAATTTGCAGTACATAGTTGTGTAGTTCACACAAATATAGTTTTTTTTAAATGTTATTAATTAATAGAATGCGCGGGAAAGTGCACATATTGCGGCGTTAAAAATAATGTCCGTAGAGTTGTGATGATTATTTCCACGACTAGTGTTGTTCAGTCACGTGCATTCAGGTACGTTCGCAACTGTTATGCTGCGTGTTAGGCACTCCCGAGCAATGCGATGCGTGTGTTGCGTTTAATGCACGCAACGGAAATGGCATGGTTGCCAACAATAATACCGTGCATTCATGGACGTGAAAGATGGTTATAAACTTTGCTCGTCTCATTTTGTTAATGAAAATTAGCTCAGTTAAGATGAAAGTTTTAGCGAAACAAACGTAATTACCCAGCAAGATCAGGCTAACTATAAGCAGTTCTATTCCATAGAATTAATGTCAGTTGTGGGTGCTAAATATAGATTTTTAATAGTTGACATAAGTGTGCCTGGAAAGGACAATAATGTGGGTCTTTTCTAATTCAGCCATTTCTTAAAGTATCGAAAGTGATGCTTTACCAACGCCAAAAGATGAAGACATACCTTAATATTGAACACAACGTATTGGTATTGCAAATTGTATTTAAATTAAATATACGTTTCATGATAAAATATGTTTATTTGATAAGCCAGTAGGTTTGTGTTACATTGTCCCATTCTTTATTCACAATGTATTGATGCTTGTATCGTTTATTTCATAGTACATTTCGTTTTTTTTGTTCGAAAATTAAAGTTCCCATCATGTTACCGTATTTTGTAGAATTATTATTTTTTTCTAACTACCTCATAGTGAGTATTTCAATCCGAAGAAACGTTCTCACCTCCCAATATTAATAAATAGCTGTTTCAAAAGCAAAATTTTCAAATACTTGTGCATTTGTAATCATTAAGATGTTATTTTAAGAGAACAGAATTGAAATTCAAGAGAATTCCGGGATTGTAGACAAATTAAACAAGTGGTAACATGGAACAAACGGGGTACATAGATATGTTCCAAATTCAGGGACAAAAAATACTTAAACAAGTATTGCATTTAAATATACAAAAACATTTACCTAATCGTAAACAACACATAAGTATCGGCACCCTCCGCACCACACAAGATTCGGTCACCGGTTGATGATGAGGACCATTCGTGTCCTCGAAACGGCCGTCCCGGACTAATTATTATATTACTATATAATAAATTAAACTTGTGTGGTGCGGAGGGTGCCGATACTTATGTGTTGTTTACCATACTACGCCACAGTCCTTGCTATCATTATTATTTACCTAATCGCTCAAAATACTTATTATTTCAATTAATATATGTAATATGTTAAGTTACAAATTACGAAGGTGGTTCAAGAAGTCCTTAGATAATCTAAAAGATGGCGCTTGCAGTATCAAAAATGATTCGTTATTGGTCACTAGACAGCTGTCAAAGTGTCAGTTATATCCACCACACGGTTTCATTCTTATTGTCGATTTAAGCAAAGAATTTTTGGTTATGTAGAGGAGTGGGAAAAAGTGAGTTTCGAGGGGTGATTAAACTCTTATAGTTAGAAGCCTTAACACCGAAAGAGATTAAAGCTAGTTGGATGAAGTTTATGGCACACCTACCCCTGTGCTAGCAACTGCTTACAATTGAGTTTAAACCTGGCCGTACATCCACAAAAAATGAACATCGTTCTGGACGTCCAGTGGAACACCCCGACAATGGTTGACAAAAAGTACCATATGGTTTTGAATGATCGACAAATTAATTTTGCACGAAAAATTGGGCGTGAAAAAAAAAATCTCGGCAAGATGGGTGCCGCGTTTACTCTCATTGGGGAATAAACGTAGTCTTGGCGCTTTTTTGTCGCAATCCTGACGAGTTTCTCCGTCAATACTATGGACGAAACATGGATACAGTGCTACACTTTGGAGACAAAGATATGGTCAAAGCAGTGGGTTTTTGAAGGCGAACGGACTTCGAAGTACGCGGGGTCATCTACACGCTGTTATTGGTTGAGCAAAGAAATCGAGGATAACGTGAGAAAAAGAAAAAGATACTCTTCCATCTAGACAATGCACGGTTGCACACCTGCGCAGCTTCGGTCGCCAAAATTATTGAATTAAAGTTAGAATTAGTACAACATCCACCGTGTTCACCGGATTTTGCTCCCAGTGATTTCTTTTTATTTCCAAATTTGAAATAATGGCTCGGCGGACAACGGTTCACGTTGAACGAGGAAGTCTTACTTTTTGGAGAGCTTAAAAAAGCTGGAGAAACGCTTGGAAAAGTGCATCGAGTTAAATGATGAAAAATAAATCAAGATCTACAGAAAATACTGTGTTTTTCTTCTTTTTCTACAGACTTATTGAACGATCCTCGTATCGTCTAACAGACCGTAATAGACGCATGCTTATGATTGATTTTTGTATGTAGCTTACGATTTTCAGAGACTATTAGTATATTCATCATCGGCAACAACAATGTCAAATGAAAGCTGATGCGATTAACTCTTTTAATGACAAGGAAACAATTTAAGTCTACCAAATCGGCAGCGGCACATTTATTGATTGACAGCTTTCTTTGTGATTTATTGGCGCTATCAAAGCCAGCGTTTTCGACATCGGTTTCTATTTAGCAGCCCAAAGGTGTAGGTGTAATTACAGCTTAAAATGTTTAACCGAGAACGATTAATCATCCAAAATACAATGCAAGCGAATGTCTCGGGGTGTAATTAATAACCAGCGTGCACAGCAAGAATGTTGGAAGAAGTAATTCCTCTATTCGCGAATATTTTTGGAACTCGGACAAGGCTTGATGTTGCCGTTGAATTAATTTTCTTTCTAAATTGAGAGTAATTAATGTTGGCAAACAACGCTAAAGCGTCGGCACACTCCGCACCAAACAAGTTTAATTAATTAATCTGGAATATACTGTGAACAGTATATTTTAGATCCAATTTCCTAAATGTGTTTTATAATAAACTCATGCACAATGTAAAAAATAAAATTTCATTAAAGCTAGCTATTAACTAATTACGTTAATTTCATCCGATTATATGAGGGACGGTCTCTGACTTGTCTCGTTATGAGAGTGATCGCTTTGTGTAGGTTTCGGTCTATTCGGATATTTTGAGCCTGTTTTTGGGAGACGTATTTGTACATGTTGTTTCCTCTGTCGTCCCTAGATTGCTTACATGCTTTTTGGGCATACATACATGTTATTACTGTTCAGTATGTAGGCTATAAAATTAGGTCCGCCTCAAATTCCTGGACCTGGAATATTCTACTATCAGCATCACTGGTTTTTATCGGCAATTGACGAGTTTGCTCGAACCAGTTTGTCTGCTTTCACATATCTTTAGTGGCCTTTATGATTTTGGTCACATTAGCACGCTTGCCTCGCCTGTTGCCAATGAATCGATAATTAGTCTCTTGCTTGTTAATTTCCTGTCCCTGTCACTCCCTCTATTTCTGTTTAGAATTATTTAACATTTTGAGTTGAGTTTATAAGGAAACACTGGCAACCTGAAAATCCAGATTTCCGATGAAATCCTAGAGATTCACAGAGTACTTGGGCATAAGAACAGCCAATTCTTTTTTAGCAGCTGAATCGTCCGATTTCGGGGTACAGCTTCTCTAGAGGTTTTCAGGATTCTCTAATTTTCGTAAATACCTCGGAAACTATAGCGGACATAAATTTTCTTTAGCGTAATTTGAAGTATATTACATAATTTGAACGATGACACAAATTATTTTCGGAAAAAATATGTAACGGGGAACCGGGTACCCCGTACTCCCGATTTTTATTATAATTTATTTCCTTTGCAATCAAAAATAAAGTCGCTTTGATGTAGAATACCGTGCTGTACAACAAGCATAGAGAGTTAATAGTAATAATGAGTAGTAGTTCATAAGAAACATTGTGTCAGAAAAAGTTCTAATAAAACTAAATACATACTGTTATACCATTGCCGATATTTTTCCGGAGAGAACAGTGTATGGTCCCATATATGGGAGAAAAATATTTGTTAGCTAGATTTTTAAATGATAGTGACCTTTCCAGACGTCGAAGAAGAAATATATACTGTAGTGTTACAATGTATAATATTAAGTAATTTTACTTATCAGTCTTTTAAGAATTAACAATCCTCTTTCAAAACTTATTTCAACCTCATGTTGTGCAAGAAAATCGTGCTAGAGAATGGCATCGCCATTACATAGAATTTTAATTCGTAAATACAATTGTTTATAAATAATTAAGTAACGCTAATATTGCTTTTTCATGGTATTGATTTACGGTGAAACCAATGCGAGGATAGAAAAAAGCACACTAAACCACGGACATGTTTCTGTCTAACCGGCGTTATCAGCATGAAATATGCCTGTTAGCTAGTGTGTTTTTTTCTCCTCACATTGCTTTCCATCAATACCACGAAGAAACTATATTAGCATTATTTTTTGGTTATTGTTTTTAGCAATTTTCTGATGTGTTTTTAATACGTCGTGGTAAACCTGTGCGAATCATTTTATGTATAGATACCCACAGCGCTCCTGGGCTCATCATTTCGTATTAAGCAGTTCAAGCACTGCGCGAGAGATAACATAGAGGAACAGTACCCGCTGTTTGTCGCTGCTTTTTAAATGGGGTGCATGTATTTCTTGTACCTAGTGGGCAGCAACAAATGTCACAACACACACCTTGAACAGATTTCTGACCCTTGCCCGCTAAAGTATGTGTTAGCTTGAGGTCTTAAAATTTAATATCGTGCCCGGTTTCGTTTGTGTCGTGGTATACTTGACGATTAAATTCTACCGTAGCGGCAATGAGCGATGTATTCTCTGAATCTGGAGCATACCACCTGTTTCGTTTCTCTAATGTAGGCAGTCAGCGTATACGATCCTATAAATTTTCCCTTTCCTTCGTATCCAATTTATCTTTTGAGAACTGAAACACACATTCATATTTTGTCACCTAAAAACGTTCTTACGATATTCTGTGGAAGGAAGGTTTCACAAATTTTTTATCGCTGTAACCATTATAGATAGCTACATTTTTTTTTATAAACTTAAGTCCTTTATTGCATCTACTTTTACTCCAGGAGAATTTTACCAATCTGTCAATTAAAAAACTAATCGCGGTCATTTTGCCTTTTCCACAGTGGTTAGAATCTGTCACAATGTAACTGTTAGTGTTGGCTTGTTCCATATAGATATCTGTTTACAGTTGTTGTATTGTTACAGTTACTGTTGTTATTTGTAATTATTAAACTATTTAGGAACGGGAGTTGGTTGTTCACTTCTATCTCCACTGTAAATTTAATAATCTTGAATTTTGATTTAATTGTCGCGAGAAATTTTGGAATGGTGCACTTCTTAGTATTAAAGATCGTGAAGATGTCGTTTGCATACATCTAAGCCAGACTCTTATAGAAAATATGCATTGTCCATTTTCACACACGCTTCAATTTGCTCTCAAAGAAGTTGGCTACGAATGAAGGTAGTGGATTTTCCATCGCCATATCTTCTAGTTGTTCATAATACTTGCTATCTACTTGAAATCGATTTGGATTAATGCAAAGTGAAGTTAATCTTTTGTATTCTGCAATTTTGACATCATCAATGTTATTAAGTTAACAATTTCACAATGTCGGTTTTATTAAAGGACTTCAATGGTTGATTGCAAGTCAGTTCTGCTTTCTGGTATTTTCGTTCCTTTTAGGACAAATTTTTTGTTGTGGAATAGCATTTTTAATTGGAATTTGCAGCCATTTCTTTCAAATGCACATCGGTGGAAACGGTAGCATTTATCAAAATTAATTTCGTGTAAATCCTGCGATATCTTGAGGTTTAACTTGAATAATTCTATTCCTAATTGACTACGTCTTACATCCTGATAAATGATTTGGTTTTGTAGCCATTGTTTCTTGACATGATACGCATTCTTTGCAATACCGGAAAAGCTAACTTTTAAGAGTTTGAAAGATTATTTTCTACAATGTTTCAGAAATGATGTCAACTTGTACTAACTCAATTTTAGTACTAGCATTATGAAAGTGGTTTTTCAGCTAAGAATGTATAATTAATGATGATACCAACGCCTGTGGGATAGTACGGCAAACACTATTGGTGCACTCCTAATTGCAAGTTATTTGATTAATTCGGAACGATCGTTTCGAGAATTCGTGGATTCTCATCATCAACTGCACGACCGAATAAACTGAGAAAAAGACTTTTATTCAAACATGTCTTGTTCCGTCTCTCTACAAGATATTTGTAAGTGCCTACTTAAGACATGAGGAGTGTGCTGATACTTTAGTAATGATAGCAAGGACTGTGAGGTAGTATGGCAAACAATACTACAGTATCGTCACACTCACATGAATGGCGCGGAGTGTGCCGATATTTTAGTGTTTTTTGCACTACTTTAGTGTTTGCCATGCTCTGAGTTCCTTCGATAGTTCCTGGTGATTGTGAAAGGTTGCGGTTCATTGGCCTGTTGGCCGTTAATCTAGCTTCCAAATGTAGTGGGCCCAAGTCACTTCCGCAACAGTTGCCGGCGCGATTTTGGTGGTTTTTATGGCTTTCGTGGGATATAAGTATGTTAGTCTATGTATCACTCAACCGCCTTATTACCACTATTTGCACGAGTTTTGTCTACGATACCACCGACATCTAGGTTATCGCTGTTCTAATGATCAGTCATAGTGTTATTTTTGGGATTTTTGGGATTGGTTTGGGATTAAGCCCAAAGTTTTTCCAGAATCTCCCACCCAGAACCATTGATATGAGAGTAAGTCTTTGAATGAATTTACTTGCATTGCTATTTTTAAATAACAATGATTTATTATTTTAAAGTTCTTAAATGACTATTACAGATGTACAGATGTAAAGTATCTGTGTCAAGCAGTTACTTGATGCCTTCATCTAATATTTCTGAAACATTTTAAAACTTCTCTATGCTATATGAGTGAGAACCCAATTGATAAAAATATCCAATTTACAGCTTAATTGGATATTTTTATCAATTGGGTTCTATTTATTCATTAAATTAAAGTTATAGTAAAGTCACCTTTGCAGTAAAATACCATAAGAACACGTATAATGCATAGCAGTATTATATCCATGCAATAATATTGAAATTTCGTAAACATGTTCCGCAAAAAAGTGGGATTACCGTTCCATTAACATACGAGTTAACCCGCGTAAGTGATAAAGAACTTCTCTTCGTTTCTCAAATAGCGTATACCACCTGCGAACGGCTTATAGTGAAATCTTATTACGAAATTTGGGATTCATCGCGTTTGATAAGAAAGTTATTAAGCCATTCTCTAGTCGTGTAATGTGTTACTCATATAATTTAATTAGTTAGCTCTGTCGTAGGTAGACTGTGTTACCGAACTCTAAATCTATTCATTTCCCATGAGCTTTTGCTCCGCGCTTTACACGCGCTATGTGTGGCCGTTGCTCGCTACTGCGAAGAGCTACATGGAAAATCAATTATAACATTGTGTTAATTTCAATGTGTAGGTGTCATGCGAACAGTTTCACTTCTGCCATGGCAGAGACGGTACGCACAATTTTCAAGAGTATATTGGTTTTTCCTTTATGAAAATTGTAGAAGCGAAAGAAGGGAAACAGAACCATTGTAGGTTTGCTTGATATTTCAAACTTAATTCGAAAATGTTCATGTGCGCAATCTTTTGTTATATCGTTAATTTGCTCTGTTTGTCGTCAGTAATATATCTTACTCGGTTAAAACTTCGCTCTAAGATCAAAAGGGAACGTTTTTACAAATAAGAAATCTAAAACACAAAAGAACTTGTTGGAAACGTTTTTACTTTTCTCAATGTTCAGTATTATTTGTATAGCACTTCAGTGTAAGCAATTCTTTGATATGTGAAAAATAATTTTCATTATCTGAATGATTAAGCAGATGACGTCCCTAATTGTTTTACTTATCCCTAGAAGAATATCGTGGTACTAAAACATTCTTGCTTATTTGAGAGAAAAGGCAACGTGTAACCAGTAGACCCTCAAATTGATTTAATTAATAAAACATTCAGAGAACAAATAACGCTAACGTAACAATTTTTTTTATCAGAATTGTTTAAACGAGCTAGTTTATCGTTTTAATAAACGGCTGTTTATTATACGATGAACACATATTTTCATATATCCACTGCATACAATAAACGAATTTATCGATATAAAGAATACATCTATTTGTGTCTACTTGAAAAAACCCTAAAATTTGTTTTGCTTCTTATAATGTAAGTTGATAAACGGGCATTTATTTATTCATAAACAACTTCATAAACGCAGTTCATTGCTGCAATAATTTATTAGTTAATGTAATGTAATGTAACTTATTTCATTGCTTTAACAAAACGAAGTCAATGAACACGACTTATTGATTTCGTTTTTTCAGTGTGCTCATCTCAATCGGTATATGCGTATCCAATCTACATACTAATTTACTCTCACATTTCTTAACTTTAAGTGTGTCTCATAAATTGAATTTTCCGTACGCATTTTGCAGTACAGTCAACATTCTCAGCAAGTAAGGCGGGCGAACTGATCTAGTTATATGTACAGCGCAAAACACCCCATCTGTATTTATCTATACAGACGTAAAATATACCAATTATAATGAATTAGTTTCTGGAAATTGTAAATAAATTATTATTCAAGCTGTTTTTTTGCTATAATAACTCCTGATTTCGTAATGTTACCTTCAATAAGGAATTACCTAAAGATATCATTCTTAAGGGCATTTTAAAGTTTATAGCTTTCATAATAAATTACATTCGAAAGATTTTTCCCTAATTAATTTTTGTAAAACAATATACAAGCTAAAACTAAACGTGTTCCGTTATGGGACCGTGTCATGTCATTTTTTGTTAAACGAAAACTGTACAAAAGATATACATACAAGCTGTCCCAATCTTCTGGAATTGTAGAATTGTGCCTACTGCGAAGGTCAGAATTTTCAGCTAATGTGATGTGACTCTATACGCCATTTTTCAAAAATATTTTTCTTTTTAACGAGTTCCAAATTCTTCTTTTTGGGTTGTGCCGGTTGTGTTATTTAAATAAAAATTCTTATACGTTTCGGAACTTGTTTATTCCTTTTTCATTTTTTTTCCTTTTCCCAATTACACCTCAGATTGTTTGCCCTTTTTTATGGTATAAATTTGAACTTTATGGACAAACATCTTTATTTTGTGTTATACACCTTAATTGGTGCGAGTTTAAATTTTAAAATAACATTAAAATAACACATAGAATTGTAAATGACGATATTTATTTGAAAGGCATACACAGAATATGTGTATGTGGAGAAACTAAAGACGTAATAATATACAGCTCGTTCATTTGAAGATAATTAAGTTGGAGCCCGGTTCGTTCTTTACCGATTCCCGTGAAAATACGGAAATATTTTTGTCACATACATTATGACATCTACTATGCTATACAATCATTTCAGTGTACAACGATGTTCATCCGCAACAAATTTGAGTATCTCATTTGATTCAAAATTATCATTTAATGACCATATCTCTAATGTTATATCATCTACTTTAAAATTTTTGGGATTTGTTATTAGAACAACAAAGCAATCCTCTCACTTTATTTCACACTTATATGGTGCAAACTTGAATACGCCTTTATACTTTGGTCACCAATCTACGGAACACACGTATGATCACTTGAAAACATACAAATTACTTTAAAGAGAATGGCGCATACCCATGTCAAGGATTTGATAATATTCTATTGGATGAATTTCATTTACGGTTCTTATAAACGACACAATCAGGCTGGCGTTAGATTTCTGCATAATATATTGCACTACAAAATTGATGGAACTCGACTATTGGAAAAACGTTGTTTTACGATTTCCTCTTATTCTACTCGTTTACTGTTCCTTTCCTAGAACCGATGTTTTGTTAATATTGTTGTTTTGTGGAATGTGCTCTTACTTTAATAATATTTCTAATCTTAGCATTAATATTAATTGTTCAGATCTTTTTGCCGTTTTAAATAATGTTTATTGGATACTTATCTGTACAGTTTTGTATTTTGGTTTCATTTTCATCATTATTGGTGGTTACCTTTGCGTATAATATTTTTCTGTCCTGTTATTAGATTCTATTGGTCAATAAATAGATTATTATTGTTATTAAATGTTTATGGTACCTCTTAGAAAATTAAACGATCTATTCAAAAGATCTGGTGTTATCATTTAAAAAGCTGTTGACGTCATTACTTGAAAACCAGAAGGGAAAACTTAAAATGAATGTAAAAATGTTTGTATTTAAAAAGTAAAATTGACTTCTCCAAGAATTTTTTTGAAAAACAAATTGCTCCAAACTTAATGAATTTATTCTATAAATTTGCCGCGCACTCTATATTTGTCGGCAGATTTGTTTAGTTTACTTATTTATCGATTGTCAATAGTACCTATTGACCAAAAAAGTAGAATCTTCGGATTATAACCAATCTAACAAGTGATGGAAATAGCCGCAACAACAACTCGAATGTGTGTTGGTGATAAAGTGCTTCTGAAATTATTTTTCAATTTGATCTTTTTTTCTGATAATTCAACAATCCTAAAACTAAAGTTCGCCGTTATTAATTATCTTAATGTGAGGCAAAGTTGACCGAATTTAATTTGTTAATACATCAATCAAAGTAGTAGTGATAAAATTAATCAAGTGTGCCCGGTAGTGTAGGTTTTCCCGGCGCGTCGACTGGAAAGTTAATTTACTCTCTAAAATTAAAAAAAGAATTGAAAGTAGATGTGCATGCGTCATACTGTTGAAGACTTTTTCGTATAATAGTTATAAATTAAAAATTTATCCTATTACAATCAACCTGCTTTAATGTATCCACTTTGCAATGTAAATAAAAAAAATTAAGCCGGATTTTCATTAAGTTCGCTTTAGTACGATAACGTATTTTTGTTTTTTCGGCGAAGCTGGATACTACGGTTTTCAAAATTTCAACGAGAGCTGTAAGCGAGCGAAAGGGGCGATGGTCCTTCCAAGAACTCCATTACGCCAGGCACGCAGTAAGTGGAGGAAATGGAAAAACACCTTCCTAGCTCGCTGCTGTCAATTAAATATTTAATGTAAATGAAACAGCGCAAAACAAGCTTTCCGTTAGTTGACTTTTCTGCAGGTTATGAATAATTTAGCTAGTTGCTCGTATCTTCTTAATTTTTCTTTAATTTCAAAAAGGTTGGGTAAATGTATCATACCGACAAAAATGTGTATACCGATATTGTAGAAACGTTACATTTTGTCATATGATAAAATGTAAAAGGGTAAAATTCAGAAACTTGCAGATGCAGTTAAATATTAGAATTTTAAACAAATGAACAGATTTATTGATGAAAGCTAATCTACTTTCGAAAGAATTATAAGCTTCTTATCTGTTAAAAGTTTCTTAAAAATTCTTGTAGATTAAATGGAGACGTAAATCTTAAGTACGACTAAAGCGTATTAAACTATGCCGGACTTGGAAATTTTATTGTAGTTCGCTCGAAGGTGAACAGTTTTAAAGTTGTCCGATCTTCTTATTTTATTGAATAGGACAAATACACGCTAATTGTAAGTGGACTGTTTGCAAAAAATATCTTAGGGGTAAGATTAAAATACGCGAAGTCGAGCCATTTCACAACGGCAATTTTAGGAAAAATTGTTGAGTTTTATAATGTATTGCAGTTGACTCTCTATTATTTTCTTTTTTATATTTTTTTTGTGCCAAAGAATAGATAAGTTTGACATCAGACGCAAAAAATTTAATTCTTGGAGTTTAAGAAATGTTTCTTGATTGCACCCTCCTTAAAGAACGACGAGCCAGGTGTATCTGTAGATGGCAGACGCTTGTATATTTTAGCACTACATAGGGCCAGGAGATACCCCTGGCTCGTCGTTTTTGAGGGTGATGTAAGCCGAGAGGCAAACTGCGTAGAGGTACGCCCGCAATCACCTTGAGATCGCCGGGTAGGCAGAAACATATCCGCTGGTGAGAGTTCTCTCTCCTCACATTGCCTTTACCAATACCATGAGCCGTATTGGCAGCATTTTTTCTGGTTATGTATTCTTGAACATTTCTTATTGCAGTTGCTATCACAATCAAACTATTGCGACTACTTCTTTGCTTCTGATGCTTTTTGAGTTAAAGAAATAATATCAAAATAAAAAATTCTTTGGTAGAAAGCAATATGTCTTTGTTCGCATTGAAAAATATCATTTCTTTCAGTAAATGCAGGCGTCCTTGAATCGACAAATCCTTTATATCAGTGCACCAATAAACATGTATGCATACATATACAGCGTGTCCACATAATCTGTCGAGAAAAAAATAAGCCATGCATGACGATACAAATGCAGCGTCTATTCGATGTGATTTTCAATTTCTTATGTAGATACATTGTCTAGTAAGTTAACAAGCACACACAAATATTAAACACTGAAAATAAATGGACAAGTGTTAATATATATAATAAAAGTAGGAATTCACTGTGAACTTGTTTAAAGGTTACACAGTTTAGTTAGACAGAAATGTTTATGAAGAAACTTTCTAAATTAAATTCTTAATTTTAGGTATAGTGAATAAAAGGTTCTAGGAGAGCTTTTTCATTAGATTTTATAATATGCAGAATGTTCTGTTTAAAAGAATTTAAATAACTTGAATCACACTTAACAACAATATTTATAGTCATGTTGCAGAATCTAGTTGATATAAAAAATCGTCGATGTATCGCCGAAAACCTCAGGAAATAGTCAGTTGAAAAAAAATTCAATCACTGCTCTAACATGTAAGGCATTTTGCAAAATGTCAAATTATGTCAATTATCTAAAAAACTAACTCAGGTGGGTAGAGAGAACATTGAAGGAAGTTAATATGAATTGAGGGGCTCTCAAAAACGTAATAATATACAGGTGTTCTGTGTAAAAACCAAACTTGCGGGTTATGATAACCCGTGGAAATTGGAAACTCAATACTTGAATATAATTTTATGTCGCGCAACGCTTGTTTTCGAATACTTTTTTATTTGACAGCTTACCTAAATTGTTCAGGAAATGAATTATCCAGTAAGTAGACACGCTGTGTGCGTAAATTTTATCTCAAAAATCTCACACGAGCGGGTGATAGACAATAGGGAAGAGAAATGATGTATTCAATATTATCATTCAAATTAAACAACGCTAATAATTGAGACATTCTTTAAAAGTTATTGCTTGAACTGATACCAATTATTAGGTTAATTATATAAGACCTATTTTCTTCAATTAACTAGTAAGGATTGGTTCAACACAATTTTGGTTAGGTTAACGATAAAGAAGTTAATTAGATGAAAAGTGTCAAAACAGCAATCCAATTTTGCTTATAATCCGCGTAGAAATTCTTTTTCAATAACTAATAATTCTTTGGATAGAGGGAAGTTTCTATGCGTAGTAGAAAATCCACCTTCTATTTTAAAAAGTAATTGGTTTTACTTACAAAAAACAATATTGTGATAAGCACAGCCCGCTCAGCTGAGAACTAATATGTATACCTTGCAATATTTGTTAAACAGGAATATCGATTAAATGTGTACAGCATGTTAATTATAAATTTAATTAAATAAAGAAAAAAATCCGCAGTCATTACGGTGCTGCTGGCTGGTAATTATATATTTAAAGGAAGCCCTTAACGATAACATCATTTACTTTTACGGTTCGATTTTAGCTCTACCTTATTCTAGTTAGAACATGGCAAGCTAGTGTAGTTCTCTCGGTAGTAACATTACATCTGCAATGCAATTCACTTTGTCGCATCGGCTGGGAGGAGAGATGAAGTACCGGCGGCAGCACATTTATTCTCATTCTGGCGTAAATCTGCTTAAGAGATTGGAAGGTTGAATATTTCGGCATTCAGGTACCGGTTAATATTGTTTAAAAGCAGTATGAGATAGAGATATTTCGTTTCCGAAGTAATCGTAATTCATGAAGAACTGTCGCACTGTATACACTGTTCTTCAGATGCCCGGGTACTGAAAATGGAAAGGTGTTTAAGACAACAAGAATCATTTCGCGAAGTAAGAATTCAATAGAGAGTCGTGTATAAATAACGCGGCCAATAAAGGGTGAGAAGAACAAGAATTCTGGATTTTTACCTACTTCCCGCTAGATTCACGTTGATCCATCAGCCATGCAGTCCAGAAAATTGTAACTTCAGCTACAACAGCACACAGAACTGTAAGAAGACATAAGTTGGATTCACATAAACTTACCATATTTCGGTGCCCAACAGATTCTGATCGTCGATTGCCTTCTATTCAATAGCTAATGCAACTGCTTGATGATCAACTGAATGAATGTGATATTTTAGATCAAACTTTGTGTCCAGCGAAGCAAAGTTTATCGATAATTGTGTTATTAATAGACTAAATAGTCCTTTCTGATCAGATAGAAACCGACGCTGGACAAGAAAGACGAGTCGGCATACCGTTTGGAGACTTCACGTCTGGTGGAGTTTAATAGGAGACAGATCATTAGGACCTTATTTTTATGGAAGGAGTTTGAATGCTAGAAAGTCTCTTCATCTTTTAAATTGTGGGTTAACCAAAATGTTAGAAGATCTTTCACTTGCTTTGCGACAAACTTTGTTTTTCCAGTTGGATAAGGCACTAACTCATAGTGTTTATTATTACCCAGTACCTAGATGCAACTCAGTGCAATGATTACAGAGATCGTCTGATTTCTCACCATTTAATTATTTTTATAGTGTCTATTTAGCAGTGTAGGCTGTGGAGAAATCTTTTTGTGGGATTTACAGTCACATTTTATTATGCAAGACAAAATTTTATATGCTCAGAAAGAAGTTATAGTGAAAAACGTCAAAGAATATAAAGAACCTCATTTAGGTAATTGAAGTTGTGTCCGCTAGTTTAACCGTGAATGAAAAAGCATTTAAAAGTATGTACGTGAATCGACATTTTCAATCGTACGATCGAATTGCAGTGGGAATCTTATGTGGTACTGGTTGTGCCAATACTTTAGTGTTTTCCATATTACCAGTCTTTGCTATAATCCACCATTCATTGAAAGGTAAACAGAGTATAATTGTTATTGCTTTTGCTTTCCGTAGACTAAGATTCCAAAAGAAAATGGTATTGGTTTCTTTTCGAAAATATAAAAGTCGAGGTAAATTTATCACACTCAACACCAAAAACTTATTTGACAATTTATTTCCTTTTAGTATATAATTTTCGAGATATACTCGCCCAGTAGGGCGAGTCACCTCTGCGAGCTGCGAATATTCTGAATGGATATTTTCTCTGGTCTTTTTCTGTTATGGATTTCGATTAGGGGAACGCTATATTCAGTTATAAGTTCTTAGCTACTCAAAGTTGTATATATTTTTAAATGGAACATGTTTTTATATCATTGGATTTTTGGAATTCTCGTTAAATTCTAAGGCAAAAAGTGTAAGAAAGCAGTTGATACACATGCGCCTTTGTGGCCCCGAATTGTTACGGAGCTGTGCAGCTGTGACATATTTTTTAAGTAATTTTATATGCATTATGTTGGTTTTGGATTTTTGATGAAACTTTAAGAAATAAAATACCATCTCAGTACTCCAAAATCAACACCTTACATCGATTTCTGAAGCTAAGCTGTTATAGATATTTATTTTGTCAGTCTGCCATGACAAAAATAAGTAAGTTAATGTCTTAATTGAACAACTGTTAGTGCGTAGCCGAAAAATATTTTCAACTAAGTTAACTTTTTTAAATAGTACGCCTGTAAATTATCAAGGTACCCAAGTAATGGCGAGCCTAAAACGAAAAATTCCATACACCGTTTTCATACTTTCATTAACTGACGAACCTTCAACTGAAAGAAGCAGTTGTGTGGTCTTCCGAACCATCGGATGGGATTTTTAGAGAGAGTCATTGGAAATTTCTTCAAAAATGTCTGTCTTGTAGGTGTTCAAAGTTCATTATATTTCATGAGAGCGTTTATCACACTACAGGTTGTGGTAGGTAGTTAGTATTGGACATTTGACATCCCGTTACCAAATTGAAATAGCCTATTATTACGCACAAAAAAATGTTTTCTCTGTTCAAGTAAAAAAAAATTGTCGATATATTTATTTTGAGATATATACAATAAGTATATACTTGTTTGAGGTAAGTATTTTATTTTCAATAGAAAACAATGTGTAAACTCTGCAGGAGAATATTTTATTCTCGAGAATTTTTAATACAAATATACAAGAATCATATAATCACCACATTGTGTACTTATTTTTTATTAATAATAATCTAATTATTACTCAGTAATTTACTGGTTTTGTATAGTTTTACTTTAGGTCTACTTGTTGATTCGTATTTCAAAGTTACGAATCAAGCATAAAAAGATGGATCTATTAGATACTTCACGCCAACCCTAACGTTCCTACCCGGTTATTTTGCATTCATTTGTTATTTAGCTGCTGACTCGCTGATATGGTTGCCTTTGTCCAAAAGAAAAAAGAAAGATTGAATCGATAAAAAATATTTCATAAAGTAGGTAGGTTACTCTATACATATAACCGGAATTGTAATTTTCTTTAAGATCAATGTTGACTATGGCAACCCTGTAATTTTCAAAACCGAATACCAATTTGATTCGAAAAAAATCCAAAAACTTTCTTGCCAATTGCCTATTGTTTGTCCCTGTTTTTATTTTTTTTTGATTTTATTTTTGTAATGTCGGCTTTCATTTTCACGAAATGAAATTGATCAAAAAAATTTTAATACTTTAATCGAGGAGGACATTAGAGGAATTAATTCCAGTCTTACGGTCTCGTAAAAAATTTATATAAAAATACAAAACCTATATTGCATAGGAATTCGTAAGAAATTGAAATGCATCTCTTCCTTATATTACATGCATTTATTGTGTAGGAAAGCAAAAACAAAAGCATAGTATAGTTTCCCACTTATTCACATTGAAAAAATTTTGTTTAACTGGAGAATATTAGTTAAAAAAATAATTTTCTTGAGGCGATACTAAATTTACTTCCGAATATACAAAGCTAAGTTTTACTCGCTATGAAGCAAATTTCATTCAAGAATATATTTTTCTGCGTGTATATAAAGTGCAATCGATAATAACGTGTTAATTTTAAATGAAACGCCCTCTTAATCCCTAAAACAGTTAACTATATTTTTCAAGTTAATTACATTTAGATATAATGATTTAAGTAGCAGCGGATAAACTGGGAGAAATGTCTTAATGTTGCCTGCAGAGAGATTTTGTCCGTTGGAGTTTCATTTTTCTTCGGGTTGCAAGGCCGTGAAGCTGATATACACCACTAATTTGAATTTTTCTTGATGATATTCATTAAAATTCTATTTCTTATCGTGAGTTTACAAACGTAGAAGTATACAAACCTCAGAGGTTGGTTGTCAAATAACTTGAAGTAAATATTGCACGGATTTCATTGGCTACTTCTAAGGAAATTACATCTGTTGTGATATTCAGCGTTATTACACTATACAAAATTACGTGGTGTTATCAAAATGATAAAATCATAAAATACTTTGAAATCATAAACCCCTTTATTGTTAAACGTATTGTAATGTTAAGCGTGTCGTAATTGCTAATAAATGTTAAAAAAATATAAAATACCTATTAAAAAATATACTAAAGCCAAGTGTGATAATACACTGTGTCCACAGATTTGGTGCACAAGGGGAAAAACTTTTTTATTTTACATTTAATGAAAAAAAGTTATTCTTTACGAAAGTTTTTGCTTGCCTTAAAACCATTATAAAACATATTAAAATGCACTGATCACCTTCTGCTTACTTTCAAAAATTTAACTAAGTTCAAATCATTGTTGATAATCGTATTGCCTTGAAATCCTGTTGATATTTAATCATTTGTCTGTTTCAAATTTAAGTGACACGACATTTGCAATCACGAACAATCACAGTTATGCTAACATTGCAACAACGAATTTATTTGATTAAGAGTTAATGGAATTGGTGATATTTCATATCGAACAGCAATGGACAAATTTAACGTAAAATTTTCCGGCATTAATATGCTATTAATTCTTTGAAAAAGCTTGTTAAGAAATTTGATGAAACTGGCTCTGTTGTTAGAAAGAAGAAAACAAAGAAACAATACAATGAATTAACTGTTCTAGCTATGGGATCTGTATTAGATGATCCAAAAAATATCACTACGTAAGAGAGCGGAGGAGTTGGGTGTTAGCAAGAGCTTACTGCAAAAAGTCTTTAAGGAAAACAAGATCCACCCATTCAAACCCAAATTTATTCATACTCTGGAACGCCGGGACGATGCGTTTAGATTAGAATTTAGTACTTGGGTTGGAGAAAATGTTATGGAGGATCAATTTTTCCATCATAAAATTTTGTTTTCGGATCAAGCTACTTTTATCGCTAATGGTTATGTGTCATCCCAAAATTTGATCAAAAAGATATTGGGGAGAAGAGAATCCAAATTTTCGTATTAATTGGAAAAACCAGCGTTGTAAGAAAGTAAATGTGTGATGTGGAATTTTATTCAATAAAATTATTGGCCCCTTTTTTTCGAAAACAATTTAAATCAACGTAATTACTTGGATATGTTACAAGATTTTATTTTACCATCATTGGAGGATATTAACAGAGATGCAGTGTACTTTCAGCATGATGTATGCCCTGCACATTCAACTAATTTGATTAGAAACTGGCTTGTCGACCACTTTCCTGAAAGTTGGATCGGTCGCTTTCATCCATTCGAAAAATGTGTGGAAGTAGGTGGAGGTTAGGTTGAATAAATTATTTGTTGTTTTTTATCACATTGGAAATTGTATACAATAGAAAATATTTCATAAAATTTTATATTTATAATAAAGAATTTATTTTAGTTATACAAATGAGGCTAAAAGAAGCTAAGAATATGTATAAAAAAAACTAAAACATAAGATGGTTTAAATAATGTATCAACGTTCACTGTTGTATAAGTTTGCACCAAATCCGTGGACGCACTGTATATGGAAATGGAAGGAATTGGTGTGGCGATGGCTGGTTGAACTCGTTTGACCTTTCAGATAACAGTTATTTATTTGAATTCCTTGGAAAAAAGAAAATAAATGTCAATACCATGTAAGGACTACTTTTCTATACTTTTTATTTTGTTGTCTGCCATTTTATTCCGCAAAAATTGTGTAGGTAGAAAAATCACGTAACGTAATATCCCTCAACTTTACCGCTGAATTCGTACAATCATCGTTTCAAGCTTGCTTTGTCCAGATGCAATCGCTGTATTTTCTGAGCAAATAGCGGCTACGTACAATATCCACTTGTTGATGGCGGCCAATTTGAGATTTTTCGTCTGCACAAGAAAATCTATGTGCTCGCTGTATGTTTCGAGTTAATCTGAAGGGATAAAGTCATGCGGATGAAATGAATGAACCATTTGCAGTTGCGAAGAGAGAATATTTGCTGAACTCCACTTGAAATTTACAATTTACCAACAAGGAATGTATCGTCAGGAAAATAGCGGTAAGATTTCTTTTATAAATCGAAAAATACACTACTGTTAAAAAGATACTTGGAATGTTTAATATTTCTCTTTACTTAAATATAGCAACAGTTACATTACTAAAATACATAACGTCTATTTTAGATTAAGTTATAGTAATTGTAATAAGAAATTATTACTTTAAGTAAAGTACCAACATCATTTAGGTCACATAACACTGGCCAACAATAATTTTATTGTTTTTCCTATTAGAACAATTTCAGGGTAACCCAGTGTTGTTGATTCCATATTTTCTAACAGTTCTACCACATTGGCAGCAATATACAAGTTCTTAATTTTCATTTTTGAAGTATGGAAGAATTATCAGCTCTCTTATTCTATAAGCTGTCATTGTAACTGGGTTTAAGTAAGTTTTTTTCTTTCAATCCGGATGCTAAAAGTGCAGATGATTGTTTTAACAGATGAAGATTACGTAGCAAATCATCTAGCTCCTCCTAAGTAAACTGTTGCGAGGTTGGCAAACTGTCCTCGTATTCACTTCCACAGGTAGATTCTGTAGTGGTTGTAGTACGTTGTGATGCCGGCACCATTTCCACATCTAACAACGACAGCAAGGGCTGTGTGTACTGGTATAGATATATTTTATTAATGTGGTAATGGTCGTCTTGTTAACTGTAAATGAGGATATTCCCATTTATGTTTCTTGTAGCGATTAAAGCCTTTCACATTCACAACACAAAAATAACAATCATTATTGTGATTTCTTGGTTTTATTCATACCATAGGAACACCAAAGTTTAAGCTTTTTCTCTTTCCTATTGTCCATTGCTGTAGAGATTCCCCGCATGTTTTATATGCGGAACTCAAGACTTATCCCGTTTTCCAATTGCAAAACCAAAATAAGAAAAATACGTCTTTTTTACAAAATCGGTATTTTGCCTTTATTTTCCGTGGTATATTCACCACGAGTATAGCAGAATACATCTGGATGGTGAAGACAATCTCCTCTGGACGAACACATATTTATGCGAACTTTCTTAGCTTTAAAGGGCTGCGTCATTTCAACGGTACCAGCGCGATACATGGTACTGCACGTGAAAGCCGGCAAACTCTAGTTTATCGTGATATAAAAATTGCCGGAAACGATGCAACCATTGAAAGATGCCGTTCTAAGTAGAATAAAATGCAAACAGATATTATACATGATTTCAAAAACAAGGGTCAATTAGTGGAAATGTAAATTGTTTCTAAATTCATTGCTTTAAATGTAATACGAAATCGCACAAATATCTTTGGCAATGGAAATTGTTTTTTTTTGGCCTGTGTAGGACATGCATTGAAGATAGGTAAACACTTTTAATAGTAAATTTAACTTAACAAACTCTTATCAAAAACATTTGTTTATTGTCTATAGTTCTAAGTATTTATAGATCAATTTAAGTGTACTACCTCGGCGACCGGATGTACCGACGAAATTGTTGTGGTCTAAATGCTGTTACTGTACTCGACTTTGCAGTATCTAAAATAATTTGTTAATAGTAAAAATGAAATTGAAAAATAAGCGGCCTAGCGTGTTACATAAATACTTCTGGTTTTTAGTAAGTTACTGTAACTCTGCTTTTAGGATACGTTTACGTGCTTAAAGTTATTGTTAGGCTACTAACGTGTATCTTTAAGAGAAACTAAAAGCTATTGTAACTTTCTTATCATTAGATTCAGAACAATATTCTATCAAGCTTTTACATCTGGAATTACCTTTCCAGTGTTAGGTAATATATGTACAACAGGCCGTTCCGTTTACTTTACTCTTTCCAAATTTCTTTCTGTCTCCTGCAGGCTTCCTCACTTTCTCCCGTTTTATTCCTCCTTTTTCGTCAGCTGTGGGGGCTTTACCCTTTCAGAGCTTTTTATGTCATCCCGTTTTTTAGATTTAAATATTTCCCCCATCCTCATTATATACCCTACCAATCTGAGTTGTACTTGTCCTATTGATATTTCTATAGGGGCAATGTATAGATTCTTTCTGAACATTTTGTTTTGAACTCAGTCTATTTTTGTCTTCCCTTCTATTCTTCGCAGGCACCTTATTTCGATACTATTTAATTTGGTTTTTTGTCTTATGTTTGTTGTCCATGTTTCGTCTGTATAGGCTAATATTGGCTTTATGGTCTTTATGACAAATTTTATTGGGTGGTAAGGACTTCGTTTTTACTCAGGAAACTTGTTTTGATGCTTTTGAATAGTCTGGCCGGTTTCATTTTTCTATTGTTTATTCCATTTTCTATTTTTTTTTGCTGTTGATCATTACCGCCAAGTGTTTGTAACATTTTACTTGTTCTAGATTTTAATCTTGTGTATCTTCATGTTTTCTATTAAATATATTTATATTGTTCTGTCTGCTGTTTTTCTGTCTCTTCTATCGAGCCATCTGCGTAGCATAATTCTGTTATTGCTGTTATCTTTGTTTTCCAATATTCTGTTCTATACCTGTTTAGTTTTTTTCCATTCCCGCCTTAGACCTATTTTACTAGTGAAAGTTTCATTTCTCATTTTTACGTAGTTTTCAGTATTTTTACATAACCTTTTTATATATTTCATAAATGTGGTTTTACCGCTATCTTTTTATTCCGGACAGTTATAAATATCTTTAATAAAAATATGGTGAAACATATATTATAACGGGTCGATGATCCAGTAGTAAAGCGGACCTGAGTCTAACTCGGCAGAGCTAGGCGCTGTGCTCTTGAGTCCTAACATGATCAAATTTTCTTAACGGCTCTGGTATGATTAACTGCGTTTCATCTTCTATGGCGAAGAGGTTATAGCAGCAAACCCGTGGAAGACTTTACACACACAATTTATATACTAAACACTTCTTAGATTATGGCATGTTTGAAAGCTTATATACCCCGTTGGGCCATCACCATACATTAAAAAATTACTTGTTAATTTTTAAATGGCGAAACAAAGAATGTAACAATATATCGGACGTTCCAGTTAAAGTAACAAAGTAGATGCCTGGATTTACCTATCGCTCTGAACACAGGGATGATATTGATATTACCTTCCTAATAGTGGCTCGTTAATTCATACTGTATATGGCAAATAGCATGATGATATACGAAATTCGTTAATCACATAATTTTATCAATACTAGCGAACATTATAGCAATATTTTTCAAAATACAAAGTAGTCAATACATTATCTCAACTAGTTTTCTTTTCTCGGATTATGGTAATACTTTGAAAGGTTTTTAGCAGTGAAAATTTGTGAAACTGTTTCTACAAAGCTGGCAAGTATAAAGAAATGATAGAAACTGACTTTCGAATGAATAATAATGCATGACATGTCAAAGATGGTAACGTATGTAACCGATATTTTTGAGGTAACAATTCAAGCTGTTTCGGGGATAAATTCAAAGCTATCTGCAGACTCCGACAGGCTAACACGCATAAAATAAAATCCTCCTGACATGAGTGTAACGCGGTGTAATTTATCTTGTTCGCAAGTCGAGTACGTGTCTATATCCGCGGTTATATACACGTCAACCACACAAGAGAAACTACACAGTAACGAATAAAATAAAAAGGAATGGTTAGAAAGCTTTAAATAAAATTACGCGAACCTTTTCTTTACTATGTCTGCGTTCTAAATAAGGCCGTTTACGAAACGTGACATGACTTGTTATGGCCGAAGATCTTCTCTTTTTATGCCTTTTTTTCTTGATCCCCGTTTATCGCCCAGAAGCTTACCTTGTGCCTGTCTTTCATCGAGCCTCTCCCTAAGACGGCCATTTTGCACATCGTGTCCTCTTGGAGTCTCTTAAGTGAATTACCTTTTGGGCCGAGTAGTTTGCCGACGAAGTTAAACTGGAAATAAATATGTAGTATCAATAAATTGGTACGATTCCTCTAGGGTTGGGATACATTTCACGCATATATTGGTTGGTTAGAAGAAGTTCGAATCAAACAGGGAAGGTGCTTTACAAGTTTATGATTTTTTATAGTTTATTTAAATTATGTTTTCCCATCTGATCCTTTGTTTGATGAAAGCTAAATCTAAGGCAAGACAAATTTTCTATTGGCCAATAATGAGCTAAAGAATATACAGTTTTTAAATAGTTCTCAAGAAAAGATGTCAAAGAGCCGCTAAAGTCATATGATGTGCAGAGTAGAACATGAAAGGCAATTGGTGTTGATGTTTTTTTATTATGGTGCAAATTCTCACTTAGTAATAATGGATGCATATTCAACCTGGTTGGAGCTGGTCTCATTCTGTAAGTTTTCACGAAGTCATTCGGAAATTGAACGGCATTTTTGCTAAGTTTGATCTCCAGATTAAATAATTTGTGGTAACGTACCGTTTGCTAACTGTTTGTTTAATGATTTCGCAAAGAAGTGGAATTTTGAGATTATTACTTGAAATCCAAATGAGCCGCATTCAAATGGTTTGGCAGAGGCAGGTATACACATCGCTAAGAGTATTCTTAGAAAATTATGAACTGAAAGAGGGGATGTGTTTGAAGCATTATTGCAGTACAGAAATCTACCATTAAAACAGAAATTCCAGTTTCAGCAGATTTGTTTTAGCCTCGTTGTTATGTTGGGTGACATATTAATTATATTATTCGAGTTATTCATACAGTTGTCAATGAATAATTTTACAATTATCTTTTGTGCTTAATGTAACTTTTAGAATTATTTAACGATGCAAGTTTTAGTCAAGGAAGACAGAAAAGTATCTAGAAACACAGATAATTGGGAAGACTTGCAAGTTGAATTTTTGCGTTGTTATAACGTTATAATCTATAATATAACCATAGGTGAAAGAGAGAATGACAATTATGTAAATTATGGTGAATGATCTCGAATCAGCACGATTCTGTCCAATTAAGCTCAATATAGTCCCGCTCTAATTGATAGAAATTATTCCAGTTTTTAATTTGGATGCTATCGTGTTTTTGCTAAATTTCCGAATTTGCTCATACTTCCACTTCATTAAATATATACGTATGTTTACATACGTTTGCATAATGGGGTGCTAGAACTTAAAACCAAAACTAATTCAAGCGGAATTTTTTTAAATTTCGCGAGTAGTTGTGCGACTAAATTGTTAAAATTGTTGAAATTTAAAAAACGTCGTCTTCTGTTTACAACATCTACATTAATCGAACGATGATTTTTTTAACCTGGAACAGATTTCACCTACCGCTAAAGATGAAGAGGAAGAAGACTTGGGAAATTATTAACAGGCAAAAAAACAAAAAAATAGTTTTGTGTTCAATTTACGTAAAACATAAAATGTATAAACTACAGTTGCACTAATATAAAACACATACTTTACGTTACTAGGACTCTGATAATTGCATATGGGGCCCGCTCCCCAATTAAACCAGAATACACATGGTTCACTGTGTTTAAATTAGAGAAAGATATTAAGTGTATGATGATTCTATTCGTTAAGGTACTAATTTAATTTGGTATAAATTATTATTAAATAAAGGATTTAATAAAACTGTGTCTATTTTCTCACAAATTCTATAATGTAAAATTTTTCGACCGATTTCGCGACTAACGGCGCATCCTCAGGCCAGAATTATAGCAGTGAATTCTTAAATGCTAATAAGGATAAAACACGTGCTTTACGATACTACAATTTTATTAATTGCATTTAGCAGCACTTGTTAAAACAAAATGTGCTCCGAGAAAATATTCAAGATACTGACCTGAGAAAAGCCAGTTTTTTTCAATATTCTTCATAAAAACAATAATTTAACTCCAAAGAGGCAAAGAGCTCACGGGCTCTTTTTTTTATTAGCAGCTTAATATGATTTAAAACTAAACTAATTCACTAAATTATTGCGACTTAAATGTTTAATATGTGTAGAATTGAACGAAGAAAAATTGTTCCTATTTCTTCGTTTTTTTATTAATTAATAATTACTTTCCAATTTTAAATGTGTGATGACTCCGTTTTTGAATTTAGTGTTCATATAAATTATTGGTTACCTTTAGTAACTTTTAGTATTAACGCAGAGATACCAAATTAAATTTTGTTCAGGAACGTCAACCTGCGAGTATAATCTAGAAATAGCACTGTTTAAACTGATTTTTAAGAACTTTCTTTCAATCTAAAAAAAAGAATGATCATTTTGGAATCAGCGAAACTTTTCGCTAATAAGTATATACATCGTCAATTTGATGGGTAGCATTGGGAACTACAGCCCAATAATATTGGTAAAAGCAGAAAATAGAAATATGCTTGTATCAGATAAAAATGATTTGAAGGGATGTAAATACGCGTTAGATCCAGGCGGATATAGTTAAACTTTAATTTATCTTTACATATTACTTGATAATTCATGGAAGTTTAATCTTTACTTGCGTACATTGTTTTATATTGTCTATTAGTAATTATTTTTGGTATATATTTTTCATACGCGAGAATATATAATATAGAATAAAAAAAACAGATTTCATTAAAAATTTCAAATGTACCTATTTATTGCTACCAAAAACATGAATAAATATACAAACAAAAAGGTATTTAATGCCTCAATTTCTTTACAAGTGGATCTTTCAAAAATTATAATTAATTGAATACAAATAATAATTGCAACTTTTCTTTAAATACGCCGAAAGGTGTCTCGCATAAATTCTATTGGAAGGTAGAACGCAGTGTTGCCATATACATTCGGTGTACATCCACGTAACCAAAACTACAAATTAGGTCGGTATTATTCACGAGGTACGCCTTTAATGAATGATATTGTGTACAGACAAGAACATCCGTAGACGTTGTCTGTATGTTTAACGTGAGGGCATGTCGCAGGAATGGAGTGGTGAGTGGTGAGATAGTAGATGTTGGTTGACTTAATTAGCTGATATCGTTCACACTTAATTTGTGATATGGGGCATTTTGTATCATAGAATTGACATTTTGAGAGTATGTACTTTCTTTCATAATTTATTTTTGTTGTTGCCAGTTGTACGGCATCTACAGCTGTAGTAAGCTTGCTAAAATTGTTAACGAATAACTCGGTAGCTCAGTGATAAGAAGCCCTACAGCTGACTGCGTAAAGGTCTGTGATTATGAATTATATACTCCGTTGGCCATGACCGCTCGTACTAAATGCTTTTCTTTATGCATGATATTAAATCCCATAAGACTTTTTTTAACATGGCCCAAACCCGCTTAATGACTTATCGTTTCGCACATTATTTTTCCACCTGGACTTACCAAAGTAGATGGCGTTGATAATTGAACATGGTTTAACTCGAACGCTCTCACTGACACTGGCCGGGAATCCAAGGTGGAATTTATTGTTTGTAAGTTGATTTGAGTTTTATTACGTATAGAATCTGGACATCCCAGAATGTTGTTTGAATTTTGTCTGTACTTGGATGTGGATTATTCTCTGGATTACATAAGAATTATTACATTTAAAGATCTGTATTGGAAGCTCATATTATTATATAACAAAATTATTTAGTCGCAAAAGGAAGGAAAAACAGAATAATAAAACTAGGAGAATAATTACCTGACAATAACAACCATGACGGCTTTATCTACTTTAAATTTTTTTATTGCAGATATCTCATCTCACAAAATTCATTTCATACTATCCAACTGATCCATCATCCGCATACGTTTTATTTTCTTTACCGCTTCTTGTTCGGGGTTAAACAAACGGATTAGGTTTCGTATAAAGCGTGCTTAATCTCAGCTTGCAGTCGGGCCATAAGATTGATTGGTTGCTGCAGGAACTTTTGGCTCCAGTTCATGGAGAAGTGATAAATGAAAAAGCTTGCGACACTTCGAGTCATATATCAATTGTGTTTGTAGAAATCAAACTTCACCATCCAAAGAGCGAGGGTGTCAATTCTCATTCGTGTATTTCGGTAGAACAAATGATGGATGGATTCCGGGGATGATTTAAGACAGAACTTTTAGTGGTGTATTTACTTCAAGGGAGCCAATCTAAATCTACTTAAATAAAGATCGAAGATTGTCGAGGGCACGTTTAGAAATACATACTATAGAGGATAAAAATGATCTAGCTGTAATAGTTATGTAAAATTTTGTTAAATAATTGAAAGAAATTATTCAACAAAAACAATTTGTCTAAGTAGGTATGTACATACCATGATAATTTTTACATTTATGCCGATTTTAAGAAGACAATGTATTAATTCGATCATTTGAAGTTTCTGACATTGCCCGCTTTTCATCTACTGAAGATTTTAGGTAATTTTATAATGTTTACTTCATCCTAGTCGCCGTTCCATTTGCCAAGTGAGATGCGAGAAAAAGCTATCTATAATACTATTTTCAATTCCTTTTCCCCTGACACCTAGCTCCTGTAAACATTCTTCAAACGAGATTTTCCTCTTAGAAGCAACAAATTAAGATTGCGTAACTCAAAAACAAATGACCTTAAAATTCGCAGAAATACGTTTGTAAAAATGTTTATTATATAAAAACACAAAGGGGGCGGGCCATTGAGTATCGAACAAGAAGGGGTTGTTAAAGGTGTTAGTATGTACTACCTATTATCTCACTACATCATATCTTTAAAATAATAACGCAGGCTTCCACGGCCAAAGTCAGTTAAAACTAAACGTGTTTCGGGTTTCGATCAAATTATGGTAGGTAATCAAAAACTCGACGTTGCGCCAACAATCATATTTCTTAATGGAAGGAAAGGTGTTAGGCCACAGTTAGTACGGTAACTCAACGTGTAAACCAACTTAACATGTGAACCATGCCAGAGGCGAAAATCAATTGCGGGGGATACGGGAGCAGCACATACTGGCTGTGTATCAGTGGAGGATCCGTCGTTAGAATGACGGACTTTCATATGTTTACGAGTTAATTTTCCTTGTCCTGAAGAAGCTCCATATGATTGTGGGCGAAACGTCTAGTTTTCGATTACCTATCATGACACATTTAGTTTTATCATATTTTTAGTTTACCTACGTTAATATTTTAAATTCTGTGAAATACTCATTTATGCGCTCCATCTTACCAGATCCGGTTAACTTATTGTAAATGAAAAGCGATAATGAATATTTATCTGGCACATAAAATGTAATAAAATAACTAAATTCTAAGCTTAATGACTGGACTTTTACTAAAGAAACAAAACAAACGAATTAAAATTACCTAAACGTTTTGGCGTTAATTATCGTCATTTTCACTTTTAACTTCTTACAAATTATATTGAACAAAAATCCTTTTAGCTCCCACAAATATTAGACACTTATAGAATATCTATCACATTCCATCAATACTTCTTATATATGAACCCAAAAATTCCTGAACTTTATTCATTACCAAAAATACACAAACCGATATCCCAATTTGTTGATTCATCTTCCGTAGTAATCTTTCCAAAATAATGCTTAACGCTTTTCATAAAATTAATTTGAAATCAACGTTTTCAATTAAAAGCTCCGATCAATTATTTCAAAAACTACAATACTTACCCCCAAATAAATAATGCATTTGAGGTTTCATCGATATTTGCAACTTATATTCTAATGCATATTCAAAATTAACTTTAGATAACACACATTTATTATTTATCAATTTTCATCAATATAATTATAAAGTAAACCATTTTAAAGCACGCAATACATCAACATTATTCGACTTTTTTGAACCATGTAGAAACTAACAGTATCATCAGCAAGAAAAAAAAATATCGTAAATGTGGTGGAGGTAATCGGAAACTATAAAATTTTCACAAATATTTTACCAGATTCATAATAACTTTAAGTTTACAATTGAAATAGAAGAAAACCTCAAGTAGATTCTCTGGATTCTGGATATTACTATAACAAGCAATAATAACACGTTTGAGTACGATACTTTTTGGAAAATCGACATCCAAATTCACTATAACTCCTTATTATCCATATTAAATACTGCTCTGAAACCAATGAGTTTAATTAATTATGTATATAATTTAGCTTCATTAAACAATTTCCACAAACTTAAACTTTCTTTTTCTTTCTTTTCTTAAACTTTCACTTAAACAATTAGATCAAAGATAACTATAAATTATTTCCAAATTTAACATTACAATATTTACTGAATTATTGTACCACAGTTACAAAAACTAAACAAAAACATATAATTAATTGAACATTACGTTATTAATATGTGAATCATCTTATTTCAATTGAATCAACAAGCAGATAATGGAAGAAGTATGTACATTAAATGTTTTAGACATCATTAGGGATTAAAATTCAATACCTCATCCAAGAATAAAAATGCTCCTAATACTACTAGTTTCTACGTTAACACAAGTTACTTTTCAACAACTTGTTTTTCTTGCTGTCAACGTAACACAATTGCTTTCATTTTGTAAATTTATTTTAGTAGTGTTTATTTCATTCAATGTCCAAAGAAATATATTCGTTGGGGTCAAGAAAGTTTTGTGTGCAAGTGAATGTTCAGTACAACGATAGGTAAGAAATCTCAAAAGTTTACCTATTTGTTAGGAAAAAACGTAAAAACCTATTACACTTCGTAGTCTGGTTATAGCTTGAATAATGTGACCTCATTCAAGACAGTCGATACGTGAAAGTTTAACCTAAGACGACAACTTGTTGTTGAACTTGTCCCATTCCAAGCAATCGATGTTCGGAAGTTGAGTTGCAGATGTCGGTACGATGTATAAGCGTGTCGACGCGCAGAGCACATTGAATATGATATAAACGGACCCGCAAGCTGTTTAGAGGAGTAAACTATTATTATTATGTTAATTTTCGAAGCGTAGCAAGTTTCTCTACGTTAAACAGGAAGATGAACTTAGTATATAGGATTAGAAGCAAAATTTACCTAGATTAGTGGTTTTTCTACTCAAGGAGAACGTGCAAGGATGGTATTTATTTCTCGACATAGTCTCCTTGCAACTCTATACAAACATCCAGCAATATTTCAACTTTTTTAGGCTATCCAAGTAATAGGATTTGTCGAACTCTGTAAAATAGGCTTCTGTTTCGGCAATAATCTCTTCATTTGAAATGAATTGCTTTCCGGCAAGTGATTTGTTCAAGTTTGGAAAACTTAGGTCATAGGGTGTTTAATTTGGTGAATATGGTGGGTGGAGCACCAATTCGTACCGTAACTGGGTAGGCCGGAGTGTAGAGAAATTTTTTCTTTGCTCTGAGAGGCCTCCGTATCTTTAATTCAACAAATTGGGATAGAACTATATCGTGACTGTTCCTTGTTCCTTGTTGTAACCTTTCCAGCTGAAGGAATTATTTTCGCCTTCTTTGGTTCGCTGAGAAAAACCCATTTTACCGACTGGTCTTTGGCTTATGATGTGTAGTGATGTATCCATATTTCATCTACAGTCACATATCGCCGCTCACTCGATTGCGCTTAAACATATCCAAGCATTGCTTTAGACTTATCACGTGATTCCGTTTTTAATCATTCATTAGGGACGTGGTCGCTTCTCATCAAAGACACAAGGTGGTGGGATGAGGACGTGAAAATAGAAATAAAAAAAGAAGAAACAGATATGGAGAAAATATATTCGAACAGGAGCAGAAGAAGATAAACACAAATACAATAGTCCGTCTATTGTATTTGTGTTTATCTTCTTAGTGAAGAAGGCATGGGAAGAGTTTCAAAAGGTATTACAGAAAAACTATGTAACAAACAATATAAACGTTTGGACAAAAATACGATACATGAAGAGAGAAGAAACAAATGAAATCACAGCAGTAAGAGTTACAAGAAATCAATTCAGGCCAGCTCAGAATAATAGCTAAAGTATGAAAAGAGTACTACCAGGTAGAACATGGGGAGACGATATAAATCTGATAAAGGTAAAATATGTAGGAAAATATATAGAAAGGCTTGGGAAAGGCAGAAAATTCATAAAGACTGGCAAACTAATTAATAGCACCGATATACAAAAAAGGAGGACACGTAGACTGAGAAAATTAAACAGTAATATGTCTGTCGTCGGTATGCTTTGACATTTACGTGGGAGTAGCAAAGAAAAAAACCAAGATAATTTGTAGAAAGCGACTTGGAGGAAGAGCAAGTAGCGTTTAGACTACAAAGCAGACGCACAACAATCTATACATAATTAGAAATTCAATACAAAAGAACATACTGGGGAAAGGCTCATTAATATATACACAACAATTGAAAGAAGAATAATATAGAAATGTTTGAAGAAAATGAAGGTGCCAATTTCATTAGTGAAATTAATAGAAAGTATCTGTAAATTAGTAGAGAGAAGAATAGAAATAGCCGGAGAAAGATTGGAAGAATTCGAATGGAAAGAGGTATTCAACGAGGAGAGTCCACTGTTATTCATAACAGCGATGAACGAATTAATCGGAAATAAAAAAAATAAAAACCAATCTATTAAATACAATTATGTAGATTACAACCGCTAAAAATAGAAGCTTTGATGTATGTGCATGGCATAGTATTAATGGCTGAGACAGAGAACAACATGCATAAGCTAATTATCATATGGCTGGAACATACAGAGAAACTAAACATAGAAATCAACACGGAAAAGAGGACAAAACAGAGAACATATAACGATGGAATAATGGAGATGAGGGATTTAGTGGGAAAGATAATATTAGACAGAATAAGTTAAAAATCAACTAAGGGAAGGATTGATCAGGAAAGAACAAAGTAACAAAGAGAATAACAAATAATCAAAGATTGCATTACATTTTTAGATTGCTGCGCGTTATTTTCTTGGTAATTATCGATCGCTTCCCTATTTTCTCCTAGTCGTTATTATTAACCCATCGCAGCTTTATAATAGACCATCGAAGGCTAGTCGCGTTCTCCATATGTGTAACCGTGAGAATGTAATGCGATTACGTCGCTCGAATGAATGCGATTGAGGGACTTGCTTGAAAGAGAACTACAATCAGCTAATGGTAATAACGGTTGTTACTCGAATAAACGATGAGATTAACGCTGTTTTTGTTTTATTAGTTGTGTCCTATACTGACTGATGTCGATATAAAAGCAATAAATATTGGTTTTAAGTTGTGAATGCTCTAGGATTTTAGGTTACTTAGTAATAGGCACACCTTTCTTGTAGGCCGTTTGTAGACACCATGAGCAGTGGGTACTAGTATAACCCTCACGACACCATCTTACCATGGATGGGTTTCAACTGTTCGTCCTATTTTTCACTGGGGAGGAGAAGTGCCATATTCCATCAGCAATACTAATGTTTTTACCGTCAGGTTGAGTGTATTCAGAAAGAAAGTTGAACGAGGCTGAGCATACAGAAAACGGAAAAATAGAAGAGTCATGGAGAATTTTTAAGACAACCATACTTAAGGCAGCAGCAGAAACATGCAGTAAAAAAGGAGTAAATGAATACTGTAAACGAACAGATTGGTAGAATATATATAGACATAGAAGACAAAATAAAGGAGAGGAAACTATAGAAGAAGTTTCAACACAAGAATAGATTACGCGGAGAAAGCAAGAATAGCCAAAGATGCTGTTAAAGAAGCAAAACTGAGGGAGATGGATCTCGAAATGTTAAAATGGATGGGAGATAAAGGAAAAGAATAGTTGTGGGAGATTTGTAAGGGAGCGTGTAATAGGGAAAGTATACCATAAGACTGGAAAAAGAATCTAATCGTACCAATACATAGAGCAGAGGAACAGAGTAGTTAGAGCAATATTACTTTCCTCGGTAAGTTCTGAGATCTATACTAGAATCGTAGAAAAAGGGCTCAAGACCGAAATTGAAGAGAAATTATAAAACGAATAAGTTGCTCTTAGAACAAGAAGGGGTACAGATAACAATGTTCATACACTACGAAATATAATCTAGAGAAAATTGCAAAAAGGAGAAGAGTTATATTTCATGTTCAAGGAGAGTAATAAATGTGTTAAAATCAGTATATAAGGAAATCTTACCAGAAGTACTGGTAGAGAGAGAAAGATAGATAATATTTAGTAAAGAAAGAATTAAACAAGGAGGTAATCTCTCTATATCGATAATGGACCTATTTCTTAAAATTACAAGAAAACAGGCAAAGAAAAAACAAGCAATTGAATATGTAGCCCCAATAAAGTTAAACTCTCTACTGATGATATTGTGTTAAAAGATGCGGAGATTAGGAGATGTCTGGAAAGAGGAGATAGACAAGCTGCAAATGAATCAATATAGTACATGGTTCTAAAGAGTTCTAAAAGAATAAAGAATGAAAGAAAAGGTGGTATAAGAATAGATGGAAAGGATCTGGTACGAGTGATATGTTTTGAATACTTGTGAAATATTCTAACGGAAGATGAAAAGATGGAAGTGGATATAAACAGTAAAGTAAAAAAAGCAACTAGAATATATTATACTGTAAATAAAATAGTTTTAGCGAAGAAATAGGTAGACCAGAAAGTGAAACTCCGGCTATATAATAGACTAGTTATATTAACAACTACATATGTATGTGGAGACATGCAGCGCAAGCAGGAATCACCAATAAATGCCATAGAGGTGAAGTATATGAGAAGGATGGCGGGAGTTACAAAAATAATGAGCTAACAAACGAAGAAATTAGAGAAACATTAAAACAAACACTAATAGTAAAAAAGATAGAGAGTCGGCAGTAGTATTGGTTTGGATATGTAGTGAAGATAGAACAGAGGCAGAAAATAGAGGGAAAAAAGGGGATGATCAAGGAAAACATGGATGGGAAGAATAAAAGGAATATGTTTGAGGAGGGAAAAAACAATATAGAACATGATAGGACTGTCCAGAGAGGAAAGAATGGAAGAAATGGGTGAGAAACGGCTGAAGACATCATTAGGGTAACAGGGTCTTAAGAAAGAAGAAGAAAACGAAGAATTCCTCCATAATAACGTGTATGTTAGCCTCAAAAACGCACGTGATGATTTTGTTTTGTCTCACACAGTTTCAGATCCGCCGTTTGAAAGATCAAAGATTGTTTTTGGTTTATTGTCTGATATGCCTATATGTTGATATACATAGATGCAATAAATATTCATTTTACATTTTGAGTGATTATAGCAATATGTATATGAAATATATACTAGTATGTATCTTTGTAGAATGTTACTCACCATAAGAAACTTGAGGACAGATTCATTTTGTAGTGGAGAAGACATCTCAGTTTTGTTTGAATGTTATCAGTTACCACTAAATAGTTTGGAGAGCTAATGGGGTATTATTTTTATTTGGTTTGTTACAATCTTAAATGGCTCGCTACAATATGTGTTTTTAGAGTTATCAAAGTATTTCTGCCGAAGATAATTGTACCATAACACATCTAATCTAAAAGAAGTATTTAGCTGTACCATGTGCGTTTCGTCAAAAGTTTAATAAGTAATTAATCAAGCAATTTATAGAATCAAGTGAGGATAATGCATGCAGTAATATTATGTACTTTTCATTTGTGGTAAACTGATTTGAAAAATACGAGACGGATTTTTATGTAAAAAAATTACAACTTGTGTAACACGTAATATAAAGTGTTTTTTTAACACTATCAATCTACTGGTCTTTTTATTGCTAACATTTCACCTCAAGGATTATCAATTTTCGCAACAGCAAGGGACGCGCTAAAAGAGATTGGCTTCGAGCTTCGACAACCGTAAGGTAGGTGGCATTTCGATTTAGCCGGCTTCCGACACTGCCTATGTATATATATCTTTCGCCTGATTTGATTGGATCTGCTCGATAAGAAGTTACGGCTACAGCCACTTTTAGATAGTATTAGAAGTGAACTTTGACACAAAATTTGTTATGGGTGATTTTGATGGATACATAAGGTTGGGCAATATTTTTTTTAATGTAGACAACGTTTAAATTATTGAGATTTATGTCATAAATTCGCGATCTTGAACTACAACTAGTACAAAGTGTATACACGAATAACAATTTTTGAGATCAATTACACGATACAACAAAATTGAACTCTAGAAGACATTTTCGGATTTTTATCTATGTTGTATTGTTGGAAGATCGTTTTCTAAACTTTAGTTTATTTGTAAACCTGCGTGAAATGTCCAAATATTACCAGTCACCTTCACCACATGTTATCCATTACCGTGATATAGGGCCAGCTCAGGATAGAGCCTTGTTTAAATATATATAACTTTTACTTTTTACAGAAGAAGGAACTGGAGTTCTGTTGTTGTACCTTCTTGGGTTGTAATTAAGCCTGCAGAAACAAATATATGCTTCACGAAATTAGTAGACTAGATAGACTCGGGTTTTGTCGACTCCCGGAGAAACCAGTAGGCAACAAGAACCTATTCTCATGAGACGAATAAACACGAGTCTGTCTAGTCTTTGCTAATATCGTGATGCCCTACTTGTTTCTGCAAGCTTAGTAGTAATCGTTTTTGCATCGATGGCCGGGGTTATCGAGCCGACTAAGGGTCTGTTCAATTGTGAAGATTATTGGTCAATTCAAGGACACCGGATTTTGATGCTCTCGACTAAGCACCGGAAGGACAGTTAGTAGGAGGGAGTAGGCAGTTTATAAATATAAGCAGTTTGCAATAATGAAGATTCTTAGTGTGAAAATAAAGAATGTAAAGCGGGGTATGGAGTTTTTGTTCTACCTAAGCAGCACACCCTCCTATCAGATGGATTATTTTACATATAATAATACTGTTAATAATAATAATGTTATAAATAAACGTCTACGAGGTTAACTGTCACCAGCGCCATATTCACAGCTCTTCCTATAATTTCACATTGTCCACCTATCGAGGATAAGAGTCCATCTAGTGGTAGAAAGCCCGATTCCTACCAGAAGATTCCTTCTTTTAGCCGAATAACTTTGGGGCGTAGAAATAATAAAAAATAGTATAAGCCCACCCAACGACGATTGTGGGAAAGACTGACATTAACAGCTTTCGTATTTCAGTCTTGTTTTTCTCAATTAATGTAAAATGTTTCTTCAGCAAGTTTCAGTGTGAACGTCGTATGAAAAGTTATTATCGTTAATTAATAATTTTTCGGTCCGTATCAGCTAAATTCTCAGCGTCATTTAACGTTGTAGTGTTGTATGTGGTCAAGAAGGTCATTAGGAAGCATAGAATTTCATCATCAGCTACGTTGCTGCATCATGCTACAGCAAAAATCATTGGTTTCGGCATCTATTTCGATAACAATATATTTTAAATGGGAAAAATTATCATAGGTCACAATGCAATAAAAACAATTGCCAACGTGTTTAAACAACGGTTTTAAACAACACGATTTTTATTTGTGACTTTATGTCTAACTGTAATCCAGGCATCTTGTGTCTCGGTATCCTCAAAATTTAAGTGTTTATTTAAGTATTTGAGTTTAGAAATTTAAAATTGTGTTAAATTAAATAATATTCAAGTAGTTGTGTTCGTTATAAGCACTTAAACTAGCGTTTATGTAGCGAAAACTTCGAAAATTAAAGTTAGTAGTTATTTTCATATCTACATCTTAAAAGTTTCAGCTAATAACTTCTACATCGCCAAAAGAGTGTTTACGCCACTCCCGAATTCACGACCCTAATTTCTATACATTTAGGTCATGTAAAAAATTTCGAAAACATTACAATACTGTCCACTCGAGTATTGATATTGGTCTAATAATGTTAATAAGATCTTACCCTTCCAGCCGTACCTTTTCGGTTAGGGTCGCTAAATCAATGTCGTCCGAATAAGCCCTGGTGGTGGGCGTGGTGCAGGTGTCACGCTTACCGTATAAAAATTGGTTGTTGGACAAACCTGTTCTTATACGGAGGGACTCTCCTGCGGTACCTTGGGCTAACTTTAGACAGGAAGCTAGTATGGTACGAGCACATACGACAGGTCGAAGTCAAAATCTACACGACCGTCAGTATGTTGTATCCACTAGCATGCTTTAATAGTAAACTCGACCAGCGTCAGTAACGGAGGATCTATTTCTATAGGTGCGGAGCAATAGTTTGATACGCAATGGCGCTAAGCTATGTGAATATCTTAAAATAGATTTACTTAAAAATTCTTGCCGCCTAACATGAGTGTCGAAACAATACGGTAAGACCTCGATTTGTCGAGTGTTAAAGACTTGATCGCATTGATTGCTGACTTTATTTGATCAAGAACAAATGGTTCTCGGAACCGAACGATGGGTTTTTTACATGATTTGAATGGAGACCAGCTGCAGAATGTCTCGGCCGAGGGACTAACGGACGTCATAACCGCTGAAGGTCAGTTCGTGAAGCGGATCCAAAATAAATATCTTATGTAGTTATAAATTGTAACATGGAACGTAGTCCTTAGCGCTGTTCAGCCAGATACGGTACAGCTTCCATTTACGAACGAGACAAGCGTCTGACTTTTTTTCAGTTCCCAGTCCTTATCATAGCCTTGGCTTTCCCTCTCCCTGTTATGACAATGTTGGAACGGAAAGTTATCTTTAGTCAACGATGACGGGAGGAAACGGCTAAGTAACTCCTATTCTCCCAATCTTCTTCACATTAAAAATGATGGTATTTAAGGAAATGATTTTCGACATTTACAGGATAAATTTAGCTGTACCTCCGTCATAGTTTTGCAAATTAAATATTGATGGTTAAGAAGTTGTCATGTAAAATTTCGATAGTTGTTGGTAATGTTAAATATCCTAAAGATTTTGTATGAAAAGGAGAGAATGGTATACCAAAATGTTCTATGTTTAGGTAAAAAATTGAAATAACATGGTCAAATATGGCATTTTCGATGACTATGCGAATTCTAGTCTATATCTGCTATCTATATCTGCTTCAATTTGATGATACGAAAACAGTTCTTGGCCTGTTTTAATTGCTTCAGAATCTTGTGATTTCAATGTCGAAATAAAAGATTTCATACTTCGAAAATGTTTACAGTAATACAATACTGCTGCAAGCCAGGCACCCCATCTGGTTAATACGGCTAAGGGGGTTGAGGAATTCCTGGACAGGAGTTCTTGAATTGGCGAATTCGTTAAGGGTATGCTTAATTGCCTTCGTTGTAGACCAACTAAATTAATAGCATCTTATATCACTTGCACAATAGTTTCTGCTTTCGTATTTAAAGGTGTTTGCTGTACAAAAGAAATGGTACCGACGGTCCATCCAAGTTTAGGTACGTACTATAACATGTACTACATTATCTTCATTAGCGTTTGTTGTTTCGCCCATGTTTATCCATATTTTCCCATTTTTTTATAATATCCTGTACGGCATTTCTAACTTGTACTATTACGCGCGGAAAATGCCTTCACAGTTGGTTCCTGCTCGGTAATTTCCAAGCAGGAACATATTTTATATAAATATTAAAAGATTTTAAAATATCGAAACGTGTTTGTCGGAAACAATGCCCATTTTCATAATTAAATGTCCAAGTTTTATACCGAAGGGCAAGTAAATGCAAATGTTTTTGACAAAACCAAAGGTAAATAAATTTAAAAATAAAACAAAATAACATCAAACACTTCTGTTACAGACTTATTGTTATAATTTTGAGAACGAAATAAGAACTAATTTCCAAACGTAAATGTAATTTTTAATATAAAATAAAACAAAAGAAAAACCGGCACACCCAAAGATAAGTACAAATATTAAATATAAAATGCTTTTTGATGTTTTGTATGAAACTCCAAAAAATAAATAATCGAATAACATTTCAATCATAGTGAAGCTGGCATTTCGCAAAAATCCGAAATTATGTCGATTATCTTATAGAGAATATTGGTAAAGGTTGTCAGGAGCATCTATAATTGTGGTGTCCATCTAAAAAAACGAAATTTGTATCGTATGCCGCAGAAACTTAACATGCTTCAGTGCCTAGGCCGTGCCTAGATCATGGAAGGTATAGTAAATTATATTAAGAGGTATCATATTTCTCAGGCCTGGTATTATCTTTTTTGAGGGTGCAAGAGGAAAAGCAGTGAATTAAGGAATTATTATTTTCAGTTATTAGAAATGTATTTGTTTTATGTTAATATTTCATTTAGATCAAGTATTTTTCTTTACGCGAATAGTACGGTATAAATTATCAAATCTTTACTGCAAACTACGTATAAGGGAGCTCATTGTAAATATGCATAACGTGGATCACTAGAACTGTACTTACTAGCCGAGTTAAATTTCCAACTTTATGTTTATGTTACATCTCAACTTCGTGGCGGTTTGTTTTATCAACGAGATTATGGAAGACATTCATGTACGGTGTTAGTATTAGAGCTATTTCATGTTATTTTAATTCCCTAGCTTGCATTGTATAATTTGCTACGAGTTCATAATAGGAGAAGGTAATTAACGTTGTACGTGATACTTATCTTTCCAATTTCGATATTCACGCAGATGGAATCGGTATAGAATTCGGCGAATTATTAAGCTTCAACTACTGCATTCCATTGTATTATTGCACTATAGGCGTATGCAGTTACATATATCGGGAAATCGTAATCTACGTTTAACGCATTGAGAGACATCATTAGTAACAACCTATCTACCAAGTGCTTTAGAGGCAATGAATGGACATGTGATTTTAAGTTTAGAAATCTAGAATTGACATCGCTGCAAAGGAATTCCAAGATAAGCTTTCCACCAACAGATTTATTTACGGCAGTCATACAATAACTCTAATGTTTGTTGACTTATGATTAAAGTTCGCCACTTTCTGTGCGCTTTACAGACGTCGATATGGAAGTGGTCGTTAGGGTGTGTGATTCGTAATATATGCGCAAGCGATTTTATTGCAGTAGTTACGCATCCAGTATGTGTTTGGCGGCCTGTTGGAATGCACGCGAGCGTAGCGAAATACTGCATATACAACCGAGTTCCTCCAGTATCTCAATTGACGGAAGGCGCTTAAAACGGGAAGTGTTTTTTCTCTGTCGGGAACTCCAACTCACACACGTAACACAACTCTGAAATCACTGATTTCATACATTAATAGCAGAAAACCAAATGCACATTTCATTCTTCCAGATAGAATAAATCTCTCTACTTCTATACTTACATTGGTAACAAGGTCGTCTCGCGTCCCCACTCCATCGCATAGTATAATATGCGAAGCATAAATTTGCGCATGTATTACGAATCACGCACCCGGACGACCACATACCGACAAGCGGATGTCAATAGGGTAGATAATCGAAGTAATATGGGTAAGATACATGTTGGCTATATTAAGATAAACGGTTACAGATTTATAACAACAATGAACTCCCAAATAAAAAGACAATAGGTCTGTTACATTCCAATAAATAATACAAAAAAATATTTACTGTAACTAACATTTCCTAGTGCCTAATAACAAGCAAAATAATACCGTAAAAAAAGAACTCTCGTAAATGGAAAACAAGATCAGTATACAACTTCTTGGCATTTCTGGACGTATATGCATGCATGTATGTCAGACGTGCTTTTAATAAGATGCTGGTACATGATGTACGCGTGAGCAGATCTACGATTATAATGGGATATTTCTCGATTGTCGGATCTCTAGGGCCGAGATCATGTATACGAAGTACGAGTAAATTGGTATAATCCGTTCCCCGAGGAGGATAAATGCTGAACTTATTCCAAAAATATGTAAAAACGTCTTTTGAGTTTAGTAGGCATAATATGGATGCCAAAAAACTCCAGTTTGGGACGAACGAGGGAGTAACAGATAGACTTCAATGTGTTGTTGGAGTGATTAAAATGTTGCAGGAATGATAACATAAATATGTTGAGAAAACGAGAGCTGGGAATCAAATAAAACTCCAACATTTTAAAAAATGATCACTCTTAGGATGGAAGTACAGGAGATGTTTTAATGACATAATTGCAGAGCACATTTGTAGATGCTTAAATGATTTTGTTACTACAGCGCTAATATTTAATGAATGCGACATTTTCCTCCAAACTTAATGAATCGGAAAGAGAGCTAGTGGTACAATATTTTTTCAGGTCGTCATTGTAAAAAATGTTTCTGACAAAAATCTATTATCATGCTCGCTTGTATGATTGAATTAGGGAAAAACCAATAGCAGAGAATGATCTACAGTATTTTAGTTTCGCTAGAGTCCGTGTAGATTACACTTACTTGTCGGCGATTGTCAAGACCTTCACTGATGTATTGACTGAGCTGAACTGAATTGGAAGCAGTCGACCGCCCACTAAAAATATCATGCTGGTGAATAGAGAGATATGGTTTGACACAGCTACACAGGTTACCATAAAGAACTTGCTAAAACAACATAAGGGCAAGTATGGAGAATACTTTAGCAGTTAAGAATCTCACGTTTCTCTATTTCTTTGAAAAACGGTGTTACCCTCCTGATCTTTCAATAGAAAATAAAGTAAAGAGCACATAATATAGCACCGGGGTGCAGACATGAATGAGGAAGCTTGGAAGTGGCTTTATTGAATGTATTAGAAATGTTGGTGCTAAATACTGTACTGTTTCACATAGAGAATAATAGAAAAAAATTCGAAATTTTATGCTTTTCCGAAATTATTTGATGAAATTGGCAGTCGTGGAATTTGGAAATATCTCTAAAACACCCTTTCGGCAATTTAGATTTTTATTTGAATTGGTAAATTAATTTTTGAATGAGATATAGAAATGTGAACAACTAATCTTCTTTATCGAAGTTCCACTTCATAAACGCGATGTTTATGTGTTTCTTTTTAAAACTCAGCAACTTCTGAATAATTGAACAATTTGAATACTTTTTAATTGGGGATTTATTTAAACACAAGTTATCGTGATGACAGATAGACTCAAGATCAATTATAAAAATTACCGTTGTTTTATCACGTTGGAAATTGTTTTATTTCCACGGTCCCCTTTGACAATTTATACTATTTAAAAATACATTAATGTCGAAATATATGCCGAAACTATTTATTTTTTATGTAGCATGACGCAGGGATGCAGCTTAAGTCGAGATTCTATGCCCTTTGATGAAATTTTACACCACATACAACACTCCAACGTGAAACTAAGAATTTTGATGAATACTGATCGAACGATTATTTATTGACGAAATTACATTTTTGATATGACTACATTTACACTGAAACGTGTAAAAAAAAAAGAGATAATTGTCCGTTTTCACTACTACTACGTTGGGTGGATTTATATTATCCTTCTACCACCTACGATCCAAAGATAATAGGCCAGAAAAGAAATTTTCTATTAGAAATCGAGCTTTCTACCACTAAAGGGACATTTATTCTCAATAAGTGGACAAACTGAATTCAGTAGATGAAATGTGTCGGCCACGCTGATGACAGATAATCTCTTAGACGTTAGTTGTAATATTACAATACATAACAGAACACGTCTGCAAAGGCATGCATGTACAATATAAGCAACTTTGTAGAGAAGTACACTGTTGACCTTAATACACACGGGTATTCTGGACAAGGTTTGTTTAGTTCATGAAATTGTAAAACAATTTTGAATAGCATCATTCTCACTGCCTCTGTGATATTGTTTGTATGCCTGAGAACGACAAGCGGGGACAAACTACTATTGCAACAAAATGTTGCAGTAGTGTGCTTACATATTCTTAATCGAGGTGAACAGAAGAACTTTGTTTTTGCGTGGAATGGTGAAATCTCTGATGAAGAAGAAACAAACAGAACAATTTAATCTAATCTCGATTTATAGGAAGCGTCAGATGTGGTCCTGAGAAAACGAATTAATCCGAGCAGACCTGCACAATCTCCTATACGCAGGATGCAGGATGCATGAATGACCAATAAATAAACAACTCGCTTCTTATAGTAAATAATATCTTGTGATCTATTGCGTTTACGGAATCGATTGCCGTTGAAATGTTTGTTCGGTTATTGCATCGAATAACCATTTCGCCAGAAGGATCTAGATTTCTAAGTAAATACGAAATTTGTTATGTCCTTCCTTGTAATCAGGACTAACTCTAGTTTCGAATGATTTGAAGAACTATGTACTGAAAACAAAAGCGCTCAAGCAATGTTCCTACCGCCAAATTGAGCATACCTTATTCAGTTAACGAAATAACGTGTGATTAAAAGTTAAACAGCCTCTTTCCAAATCTCTGATGTCCATCTTCGTCAGCGTTGCAACCTCTTAAAGAGCCTTGACGTGCTGTACCATCGCAACTTATTCAAGAGTTATGGAAAAAACTGTGGCCCTGTGTCGATGAACTGCTCATAGGAAATTATGAAAATGAGGATTTTATTCCGTTAGCTTTTTTTTCAACGATTACTGGATGTTCAAGATGCTCAGTATGCTGAATCCCATCAAGTCAACGATGATGAGAAAATGCGCCTGATTGTTGATATTTTTAATAACGTTTGTCAAACCGATACAACCAATAGTTGAATTGCACAATGGCTTATGGAAGACGCCCTGAAGTGTTTTCATCCATGCATCAAATAGAGTACAAGAAATAAGATGCCAAATCGTCAACTGTTCTGCAGTACATTGTAGATTAACTAGCTGCTGCTCATACAGAATTCCTGAAGCTTTTGTATTAATTCTATTAAATTATTAATTAATTATTAAGCTTTACTAAAGCGTTGTTTGAGATAAAATTTTGTTTCGAATTTTTTAAGTTTCTATCCTAGATATGTATGTATTCCTTATACACTCATCTGAAACATCTGAACATTCCCTTTTTTAATTAATTCGTTTTAGCGAGCTTGTACTATATTAATGGTTTCAGAAAAAATCCGGTTGCAATTTTATGGAACCAATAAATCTAAGTGGCATAAGAAACTATTTTGATACATAAGTTAGACAGTTCCTTTAAATCAGACCAGATAAATTCAATGTAATTAAGACATATTTCAAACTTTGTAATTCTATCAGTTATAAATCTTTCCACGTTCATATTTTAATAATGTGCTATTCTTGTGACCTATTTAAATTTCATTATTTCTTTTCGCAATGCTGCATTCGCATGATACACGGAGATATTTAAATTTGATAAATTCGAGTTGGCAATCGTTCTCAAACGCTGATTGCACAGAAACACTTCCGGCATCAGATTGGGAGCTTCTTTCCTGGTGCAAAGACGCTATAGACACTCGACGCGAAGATTCATCGTTACAAGTGCTCGCCTGCCACCTGGCGCGCATTCGTTCTCGGTTATTTATAATGTCTTCCCGTTGTTTCCGAAACGGTCATGCATCAGTCAGCAGCTAGCGAATCGTCGTAATGCAATGGAATGATATTAAAAAATTCATTGCTATGTTTGAATTTCCCCCTGTAGCACACAATCTGGTCAACTAGATTTCCGGAGTCTTACTTTCGCGGCATAAATAATGTAGAAACACGTACGTATGTGATGAAAATTTACTAACATGCCTGAATAGCGCTTGAAGATAAAATTGGATGGTGCAATCTGTAAGAGGAGGAGATATATGTGTTTCTTTCAGGATAATTTCTCTTATTCTTGGATGATGTATCATAGTTTTTGCAGAAAGATATCTCTAGTTGGACAGAGCTCTAGAAGTACAAGTAATAGATTATATATCACAGATTGTTACAATCTTCCCAGATATTAAGAACAAATTGCGAAAGGCCGTTATTAGATTTTCATCCTATATTCATATTTCAAATTATATTAATATAGAGAAACTCTGTCACTAATGTTGCATAGCTAACTAATAGGGCATTTTTAGGTGTGCAATCTATTTAAAGCTATACCTAAAAATTGCATGCTTTGCTTACTAAGAGCTTAATTGCAAAACTTAGTGGATTGAAGGAACGCGTTGGTCTCACAGTTAATTGTCATTTTTGCGAATAAGTCGTCATTACTATTGGCTGTTCTTCTACGTCGTGTTTCGTCATTACAGTTGCATAACGTATGATTATAGTTCAATATAGTTGATCACCTAACTCTTGATTCTTAATGCAAATTATGTCGGTATTACTTCCTTCTTTCTGAACACATTTGCATATCGGCCTCTTTCTCTATGAACAAGCTTTCCTGAGCAGCGTGCCGACATTCCAACTGACTATTTGTCTCCTCTTCTTCCCTGAAGAAGAGTGCTCGGTCATGACTAGTTTCCTCCTCCTGAAGAAAATTAGCCACCAGTCTCGATCCTCATCTTGAAGAGTGCGCTGGTCTCATAGCTGAACACAACAGTGTTAACCACTATCCTCCTCTTCCTTTCTTAACAAAAGAACGATCAGGGTGTAGTTGTCGCAATTTAAATTGTATGAGGTAATGCCATCAAATTGGCTGAAAAATTAAGAGATCAATCACCTGTCGTGGCATGCTCGGCATCGCTGTTGGTGTGCCACAAACTGATACAATGCTGTAGCCTGTGTGGTATAGCTTGCAACATACCGGCAGTACGGCAGTGTTGGTAAGGTGGACGCTATCCAAACCTTGTGGACAAGTACACAGGGGTTGAGTAAGTAATCGTCCAGTTGAACGTAACAAGTTGAGATCTGCGGCTCGATGTTTCCGGCAGAGAGAGTAACGCAATTGACCTATATGACCTATACCGCTGCGGCGTTCAGCTACACTCCTCGCCGCCCTTTGCCTTCTTTTCGCGCACGACTTAGCTTACTAAAGATAATAAAAAAGAATCAGTGAAAAAAACAACAAAAAACCAAAAAAAAACTGTTAAACACTCCAGCATTATGCATCTGAAGTCAATACGGAGGTTTATTATTGTCAGAGGACTTTTCATTCGGTGAATTGTTTACCGTTGAGGTATTTTTGAATTAGGGATTTATTTATTGACGAACTATTATCGGGGAATCTTCTTCGATTAATTGTTGTCCGGGAATTTTCTAAAATGAAATGAAAGACTATAATAATTGCTAAGAATATGGAATCAAGGAAATCGAATATGACAGCATGCCTTTATTTCTTCTTTATAGTTTAGTCAGGAAATTATGCGGTTTATTGTGTAGAAAAAAAAAAATGATTGAATACACAGATACATATATATTTACTTCAACAAAACGAAAATGGGATATGAATAAACGACATGGAAAGAAATACATAAATTTATGACGCTGGAGAAGAAAGGAAGATGGATAGATTACCTCTTTGCCCGTCCCTTCTATAGCAGCCCTTTTCCGATTCGCGTTCACTTGCGAAAAAGGAGATCCGGAAGTTTAAAATAGATATTATGACCACACTTGGAAAGCTGCCGTGACGATACAATAAAGCCATATTTCATCTCTGGATTATCGTGTTCTCCTCTCTTGGTCCGTAATAATGGAATTGTTACAGACCGAGCCGCTATTCAAGCTTTGCATGACGGTAAATAACGCTACGGTGTACGGTTTGTATTTGTCTGCGAATAGACGAAGCAAGATAAAGGCCTCGAATGATTTTTTAATTCACTTAGGGCAGACCGCTTATTCGGTGAGTAGAAAGAGAACCTTCTGGAGTTTTGGAAATTGTTGAAAGAGAGGGAATTTGGGAAGGAGCTTCTCGAACCAGTTGAGTCATGTATACAGATCGATTTGTTCAATTTTCCGTTATGAAAAAGGGTGGAAATAATGGTTGTAACCCGTGTTTCCTTCTCTGAGTAGGATGTCACGGTTTTGCAATTGTTGCAAATTAAAACCTTATAAGAATTAGATCCACGATCCTTTCTCTACGCTGAAGACGAGTACCCACTAAACATTGCAGTAGCACAAAATAGTGAGCGATAATAGCTTCAAAGTGACAATCAGTAGTTAGCTTTATTCTACCGTGAAATTATTTAGAAAACAACTTAGGATTTTTTTCAGCCAATCAAATCGCGTTTAGTTTGTGATTTATGTTAGAACAAGCCTTATATTTACTTGTGGCAAATCAAATTGTTAATTTCAAAAATTAAGTCGGCCTTAACAGTTGAGCAAAAGTATTTTCATTTGGGTAATCACCTCTTTTGTTCATAATGCGCCAATGTATTACTAGGAAAAGTTGCTTAACCTGTTCACTGAGAATATATTTCAGCCGGGATTCAGAATACGTGATAGCGTATGTGAACTTCTTAGTCTAGAGCAGCGAAATGGTTGAAACTAAAAGTTATGAAGTTATACAAACTTTCGAAATGATTTACTTTGATAATCATGGTGGAGTTGAGAGCAAAGTCTTTATTATACATTTTACGTCAGAAAGTCATTTGTAAATGTCTTACACCTCATTTAGTTCATTTATTGCTGTTTTTCATTTTTCGTTTGTCGTTAAATTTAATTAAAAAATGTTCTCCTATTGTCAACTCCATGGAAGTATGCCGATCATTCTGAAAAATCGCATAGCTCCATAACTTTCCATTCTATTTCTATTCAATTTTTCTCAGAAATTTCTACGCACTTGCCACATTTGCGAAAGTAAATATTGATTGTGAAAATCACGGTGTTCATTAATGATCTAGCTTGGCGTAGTGATTCTCCAGGATTCTTTTAAAATAAAAGGAGCAAGTAATACTAATTAGTTTTATTTAGTAAAAAGATCGGTTAAACTGAAATAAAATTCAATTCGCAACGCTAACAATGTCGGTAGACAGTAATATGTGCGTTAGCCAGTGTTTTCTTTCCGCACATTGCTCGCGCAGTGAGTGATTTCATCAATACCCTGAGCTATATTAGCCTCATCCTTGGTTATGCTTTTTAGGCCCATCTTCTATGTGATTTTAATACACCATGGTAAGCCTGTCGCTATTATTTACATGTACAGATACCGAAGCACTTTTGTGATCCGTCTTTTCGTTGGTTTTTTTCTAGACGGTATACGTGAATCTTTTCGCACTCGCTGGCGCTATTTCGAAGGGTGACATAAGTCGAGAGGCAAATTGCGATGTGAGGTAGAAAGGTGCTTTCTTGCTTGACATCGCTTTAGCTGTAAGTAATTTCATCAATATATGAACTACATTAGCATCGTCTTTGGTTATTGTGTTCGAGCACCCTTTAGACGAGTACAATTGCTTATTTAAAGTCTGTATTCCGGGAGGGCACTATTCATCTCCTCACAATGCTCGTCGGTATTTTACGCTCAGCAACACCATCTTCTACCTTCGAGGAAACCTATATTGGAATCGATATGGAATACGATAAGCCTTTTCCTTTGTGTGTTGGATTTTTGAGACCGGTTGACATACCATCAAAGCTTGCCGAGGTGTCATCACACAATTATCAGTCAACACTTTCTTTTTTTCTGTTATCCGCTGAACCATGTCTTGCCCAAATAGTCTGGTCTGCTTTCCATTCTGTACTACCTTCTATTCTCTTCTACCTCTACTAAAGAGGATTCTTTTGTGTGTTTACATCTGAAATTAATGTAAAGCTGATAACATAATTAAATGACATTTTGTTAAAGCTTACTTAAGCATGGTTTTAAAGCGGTTTTTCTTAAATCACCGAAACGTATTCGGCTATTTCGTTCACAGTGTCCTGATATACCGGAACCGCCGCAGTCAATTCTTACACGATGGGTTACATGGCTAGAAGCAGCATTTTCATTTTGAAAAGATCAAATAACCAATTTTACAACTAGACGCTAAAGAAGCAGCTGTAATAATGCTAATGCAATTCTAAAATCTTCAAGTTGCAGCAGATTTAACAAACAGTGCTACATATTTTAGATGACGAAAAAAGTGTTTCAGTGTTTACGTAAAATTGTTGATTTTTCTAGATTACGCCATCTTTTTAACAATAGTGGTGGGGAAGAATCGTTATACAAATTCAAAGATCACCTTAAGTACGTGGATATTACATCGCTAGATGTAGAACGATCTTCTTCTGCGTATAAAGAGATATATACGCCGCAACGGACGGATCTCAAAGAGACCGCTGTAGAAACGTACGCTATGATACAGGTGTTGAAAGCCTCACTTCTCGATTTCTTTTCAGTCACCTAAGCATATTCGGTAAGTTGTTTACTATATTATGTTTGCGTGTTCATAAATTCTCTTATTGTTTTTTGTTTTAAATAACGCGAACGTTTATTGTGGTTAACCCAGCGCAGTAACGTTACTGCTAGGCAATCGACTTATTGCGCTCTACTTATAAGTCGTCAAATAATTAAGAAACTACGTACAAGATAGAATTTCTAAATGCTGTTACCGGCACGTTGACACGTAAGCACAAAAAATGGCCGACGATGCTTTTTGTTACTATATTGTTTATATTTCATTCGGGTTTAATCAGAACCAATCTACACGGTTACTTTTTATTCGAAAATTGTTGTTCGGCTGTTACGAAAACTACCTACATTGAGGTGATATGGTAATGGTAATGATAGATACTAGGCAAAGTACGAAACAAAGTATTATACGTAAACTAAATTCAAAAAAGACTTTAACCGAATTACAAATTCGAATTATAATCAATACATTAAATTTATTAGAAAGAAAGTGTACATACAGTTAGACACAATTGATTGTTGGTGCTAACAGAGATGGTAAGGAGCAGGTGTGTATATCCACTCGGCTATTATTTATCGAGTTGAAATTACTACAAACTCTGTGTAATGAGGACTTGATGATAATGTTAGTTCTGGTCGAAGGACAGCAAAATAGATTTGCCTGTCTAGACGCAGGACGGGGAACAAGGAAGTTAATATGTACTAATAACTCAGGAGCATCAAGACCATTACCGAGTAAATTAAATGGAATTTAGAGTCAGCTTGCTTTCGACGGAGCAATGTAATGCCAAACATACTTCAGTCATAAATTTCTAATTAATATTTGTCGCCACTTACCGTATATGTCAGTCTCTTTACAGATTTTATAGTCGTTTGTACTAACTATTTTTTTTTTATACTGCATATCTTCTTTGTCGTTTTCCGATTCAGTAGTGCTACTGACTGAAAAACGAAATGGTAATTTTTCATAACATTGATTCTTGATCAGTTGTAGGAAATTAATTTTTGTGGTCACCTAGGATTATAGAAAATTGATTTTTGAACAGCTTTTACAGCGAAATACTCCTCAATGCGACGCCGATGTCGAAAGAAGGTCTTGCAAGTGAGTGTGACATACACAATATTGTTTTTAATTACATTTATTTTCTGCCTAAAAATTCGAAACTAGAATTCGAAACCCGTTTTCTAGTATTTCCAAACTGGTTTCGGATGCAAGCTTCGTACTTTTACACAGAAAAAAAAATTAAAAGCGGTATAACATGTTGATTTCCTGTAAGCATTCCCTCAATTTGTTTTTAAACTGTCGTAGCGTTTTACAGGCTATGAGATTTTGCGGCAGTCTGTGGTGATACTGAACGGCTTTATAGTAAACGTACTAAAAGTTAAAATTTTCTGATAATAATAAACGTAATAGAGTATCGTTCAAAAATACAAAAACCAGACGTCTACTTCGTTGTTTTATATGGAACATGTATGGTATGATGTTTTTGATTTCTCCATCTAAGAAAAAAAACTAAGATAACACTGTTTCTAACAAATTTCGAGATAATTATCATTTTGCCCTTAATCGCTTAAATTTAAATATATCTATTTCCTCTAAAAGATTCGGACCGTGAATATAGAATATAGCATAAGTTTTAACGAGCTTCTATCTAAGTGTGTCTTCGAGGGGTGTTCAATATTGAACACCGAACTTTGCCAAATACAAACGCCAAAAAGGTCATCCTTTTAGATAGCACCAACCATTTTTTTTGTATACACCGTACAGAACATTTTTATCTTTAAGGTTTTTGTTTAATAATACTTAACATTGAAAGTAGAAGAAATATTTACAGTTAAACTTGAGTGGTTCACTCAAGCGGTTTTGGTGTTAGTATTGTTCGGTTACGGACGTAATGGTAAAAAAAGATACTAACGTTGACGCTTTTATATTATTGCCTCAAAATTTTGAGCCTAAGTGGCTACTTGCAGAATGGAAGAAGAGCGTGAACGTTTTGATACCGTTAATCATGAAAACATTATCAGGACACCGCGCAGATGTAGCACTTGAATAATTATTACAATTCAGTCATTTATATTACCACTTACTGATGCAAGTTACTAGGAATGTGGCGATGAAGGTAGTTAGTAAATAATATAAACAAGAGTGGCCCTAGAACAGAACCCTGCGGAACTCCTTGCATCATGTCAGCAGTCAGTAATAAGGCATTACGTGTGCCACCCCTAATCCAAATATATTATGAATCTTACGTATTAACATTAGACGATTTACGATATCAAATACCAATATTTATATTTCAGTTTCAGTGGAAGGGTGTAGTACAGCGAGCTGGAAAAGCTAGTCATTAGAGTTATTCGACAAGTTACATTGCGGAACATTTAAGCGTGTGCAAAAATGGCTGAATACTGTACTACGCGTAGACCAGCAGCGACAAATGGCAATAGATATTCGTGATGCCCGTGTAATGCCAGTTTAGTGCATTCGTTTCGAAGACACGGATATGGCTTCTGTTTTTGCGGTGATTCTTTGTATAGTACTCGTGCGCGTCTAAATTTCCGGACTTCCAATACAAGCGCTAGCATGCAGATATTTAACTTAACTATTACTTAGCTTAAGGTAGTCCTTAATCAGTGCATTGACAATTTTGAAATATTTGGGTAGTTGAAGTACAGAAATTTATAGGTTGTGCCATTTTGAATTAAATAATTCTTAAAGAAACCTGGAACAGATTAAACGTCTAACTAATAGAGGCAAAATTGATTGGCGAAAGGCCTTCTCGGTCCCAATATTAATTTTCCTGAACAACCTGCCCGTATTCATTAGTGCCTGCCGCGGAATTATTATTGATGACGGTAGCGCGACAAGCTGACGCGAACATGTTTGTAACTATCGGCAGTGCGGGGAAGATAAATGTCTTAATTATCTCTCTGAGATTTGGCCGTACTTGGATCGAAAGTTCAAAGATAATTGATGAGAAGGAAGCCAGTAATAAACGGAACGCGAAACAGGTTATTAATGCGCTTTGTTTCGCCGTTTGTCTATTAATTTATTGCTGGATTAATGTTCTCAAAATTGATGTTCATATAGCTGCACATACGCAAAAAGGAAGAGGGACCAACGAGAATGGATTACGTGACTGCATTAAGAAGATCCGACTTATTGTAAACAGAGCATATTTATTTGCCCATATATACATCCAATCATGTTGAACTTTTTTTATATCTCCTAAACTTCGTTCATTGACGGTAAGAGTTTTCTTTTTGATTTTAGTGCTCGAAACTTATTTAACAATCGATTTTCCTTGATTCTATCAAGTAAGTAATTTTCTTTATATCGATTTTTCGGTATTCACCAATGCAAACCATATGCAGGGTGCATCTGAATTGCGTTGCTAAACTTTATCAAGATGATGTATGGCACAAAACTGGAACAAAGTATCTAAAAACAAGTGTGCAAAACGCTTCTTTAGAAAGTTACAGCGAATTCAAAAATTGCGAATAATCACTGACAGTACTTGTTAAAACAGAAAAGACAAATTTCATAACATATACCTTTGTAATTAACACAGTTCATTAAATGGTGCTATAATTAGACGTTAGAATAATTGTTGGAAATATCCTTTTTCAGCAGCAATACAGGCTCCAAATAGTCGAACTCTTTGAAGAATACCGAGGCTATTCCGGGCTGTCCGAAAACTATGTTCGACCGCAAAGTTCTTCTAAGGTAACAATCGGCGTAGAGTAAACAACATTTATTGGGTGGCCCACCTCTGTTAATCCACGACTCGGAAAATTATATACAGCAGGATTTTCCTGGATTTTACCGCCAAGAGTAGGCAACTTCGAATTGGTTTAATTAGTTTTATCTGGTGAGTTTGTATCTGGATTTGGCCATCTCCATTATCAGTTGGTACTCGACAACCTCAATTGGTATCGGATTAGTTGTATTTGTTGTTGGATCAATTTGTATAGGCACTATATCCACCTAGATTGCTTCACACTAGATCTCCCTCCAGTACTACAAACGAATACCGTCCGTTAGTTTCTAAAGCTAAATTAAATTTTCACCCTCCTTCATTAAATTTAGATAATATTAATATCACTGAACACCGTTTGTAAGATTCTACTTTTGTCAATACTAACCTATGGAGTGCTTTTATAGGAACATGTTCCTATGACATAATATATTTACTTATATATAATATATAAGAAGCAAAGCTTACCTTGCTGTGATACATAATCCTTCTTTTATATGTTCTTTAATAACCTATTAAATTTATGTACACGGAAGCACTCATAAAAATGGTGATCATTTTTTTCTATTTTCACTATAAGCCTAACAAATTCACCCTCTGTACTTATAGATAAACACTTATGGCATCATTTCCTCCTTCCTGTTTACTAAACCTTAAATTCGGTTCTTTTTCCCAAAAGAAGAAAAAAGTAAAACAAACGTAAGCTGAACTTGAAGGTTATTCAGTAGCAAATAAGCTTACGAATTTTCTTTCACATCTCGAGGGATAGTGGTATGAGGGATGGGTTTCAGTTGACACAGATGGTACTCCAACCTCGACGGCTGTTGGTTGAGCTAAGCGGGAAGGTAAGCTTCACGTACGTGGTCAAGGAATGGCTTTCGGGTGGATGACTTCCGATATGGTTTTTTTAAAGTGCCCTTCTCTAAAGATAACAGGAAGCCCTACATTACGAAATGTATTAAAACGCACTAAAACGACCTCGTTATTTCAACAAATATCAGGTTGATAAATTACCTTTAGTAAAATAATAATGCAACCGATAATGAAGATAAGTACACATCACACCGCCATTTTAATTCTCTTCCTACTATCTTTCTTATTTTGCATTTAAATTTCACAATTCCTTTATTAATTAAAATTTGTTACCGATTTTGAATTACTAACACAGAGGTGTTAGTCATATAAAAATCTATATTATAATTAATATATTAATGCGTTTTGATATATTATTGCACATTTTTTGATGTAATTGCGGTTTATAGGTAACCGAGATACGAGTTTGAGGAGTTTTAAGCGACCACAATGGAGTATCAGTGCACAACCATAAAGGACGATTGCGAACTAAGGTCGAGTACTGACTGATTTATGAACTGTATCTGATTTTAAACTAGCTTTCGGCAACTGGCGAAGAAAAACTTTGGCAATGTTGGCAAGCTAGAAAAATACAACAATCTGGTAATAATAATTACGGAGACAAGTTGCGAGAATGAACCATTGTTTACTCGAAGAACGAGATATACGTACTTAATTTTTTTAATGGGCGAGTAATGTATTTGTTTTATCTAGCAACTAATGTATATCGACTTCCGTTGGTAAATTATGAAAATTTGTAATATCTTGGGTATTTCCGACGTAATATCTAAAGAAATCTTGTCCTGGTAAGGAATCGAACCTGACGCTTCTCGCTTGCTGGACGGGTGTCCTAACCACTGCATCACGGAGACCTTGTGTCTGGAACGTTTACTTTTTAATACCCAATTATTTGTCTGCAAGTATATTATAACTAAGTTTCTGCGCCTATCATTCATTTCAGACGAAGCAATATTTCTCTAACACGCAGATTACATAGAAAAATGTTTGCTTTTGCTACCTTCTTTTGCTTTTTGTAAATGTAATAACAAAATAACAGAATAATATAAAGAAAACCGATAAAAAATCTCGTAAGACATGTTCAGGAACCGCAGATCGAATCCCCAAGGCACTCGACCACTGTACCTTCACTCAAGTGAGATATGTATGATAGGTTTTTATTTGCCAAAGTTATCCTTAACTTCAATTTCAAGCTCGTTAGAGGCGGTGACATCGGCGTAGTAGAATCGCGGAGACGTCCGGAAAACTGTTTTTCGCCGCGAAAAATTCACGTTTTCTCGTCTATTTTGGTATTTCGTCCAGGTTTCGTCTGACGCACTCGGCATGGTCCTTTCACTGCCGCCTCGAATTACCAAACGCTTGTTAATATATTTGCGCCTGCCCTAAGCGAATAAAATTATGTTCGCCCAGCGTCCTTTCGATAGCGATCGATCGCTTGCTTAGATCTGGTCCACAAAAATTTGGCGCCCTCTCCCGCCTCCCTTGAGACCACCACAGACCACCTTTCTTACCAGGGACATAGCCGGACTATATGTAGGTGTCGATCAGTTCTTATTATATTATAATGTTTGGAGAGATAATATTATTCTAGATGCCAAGCACACTAATTCGTTAATATATTTGAGTTTTCATCGGCGCTTACCGAGAGATTTCAAATATTTAATTACGCCGGATATACTAAGGAAACCAATATTTTTCGGAACGCCGCCAGTACATTCGAAACAAAACCGGATATATCCAAAACAATTTCCCAAACTTCTCAAAACTAATTGCAAAATACACTTCGACCACAATATTAAATAGAATAAATTAGACTATGTTATTTTTTTTCAACGATAGAGGCTATGTGTAGGACAATTTTTGCCTTTTGATATTTTAGAAAACCGTTACTAATAGTGAGATAAATGTTCCTGCATTCTTTCAAAGTAAATTTAAAGCAGTTATATAGAAAATCATACGTTTTCCGATAAAACATGTAAAGAGCATGATACATGCTTTTTCACAATTGACTATTGCAGATATGACCACTATATGCACTAAAGTACAGTAGGAACTAAATTATTTTGGAAGAACTCTTCAAGCGCATGCATGAAAGTGTAAACAACGAAATTATTAAAGCTGGTTACATGAAATGAATGGAATTAAATAAGATGCCGTGATAATAATCAGGATATTCCATTCCAATATTTGAAATAACTCAATTACCAATTACCAACAATTTTCGATTTTGGACTAGCCTCTATTTGAGGATGTTCTCAATAAGCGATATTCTTACAATCGTTTTCACTTCAGTTGAGAAAACCACCCAAATTAGTTTTGATCGAGCCATACTTGTCCTCGACTAGGACGCTTCTACATCGTTGTACATAAATTTTCGGTATTGAAGGGACTGGAAATAATTCAAGGAATTGTTTTCTTTCGTCACAAGAATGTGGACGCAAATTGTATGCATGAGCTAGTAACGATCCCCTGATAATTTGTGTACTATTAAATTCCGCAGATGACGTTATATTATACATAATAATGCATGGAAGTAGGAATAGTTGAAAGGCATAACCGAGTTTGGTACGGCGAAGGTAATTTTATGTTTAATTTCATCTCAGCAAATACTTTTGACAGTATTCTGTTTTGTTATGTAAAGAAGTCGTATGTGAACTTATCGAAATGTGGATGTGACATACATAGAGATGAGTAAAGTAGGGGAATTTTGCAGAGACTAGACAAACTCGTGTTTTGTCGATTCTCTGGGAAACCAGTAGGCAACACGAACCTCTCTGTCTAGTCGCTGCAAAAAACTAATAATTTTACCTACCTTGATCATCTCTACTTATATATTATAACGGGTCACTACCTTTGACAAAAAGAAAACGAAAAAATGTTGCAGTAATATCTATTGTGAAATAATAATGATATTTACAGGCAAGTGATTTTTCAATAACGATTACATGCGTTACTGTTGTCAAGTATTGAATATTCGCGTTACGCGTGGTCTTTACCGAAATTAATTATTTAATCTGACGGTCTGTGTACACCGAGATCTCCTAAAACTCCTTCGGCAGTTCAAAGTAGAAAAAAACACCGAATATTTATGTTTTTTCGGAAACTCATTTGAAATTAGAAAAGGTAACCTCAAAAGGAGCGTATTCAAAAGTCCCGCGTTTAAATTATCAAAACTTGATTTTAACTTCATATTTAACGTAAAATTTAAACACTAGAAACTTAAATTTACGTGATGATACAATGTTAGTTCGTACTGAAACAGATATTGTAAACATTCCGCGACGCCTTTCTGCGTGATAGCGATTGTTCGATCACTACCAACTAGGGTATATCTTTCGAGTTACAATTCGATATTAAATTTTGTTATGGTTGGTCTTCTAATATCTACCTACTCAGTGATAAGTACCACTTCAGAAGTAAGGTAATAATTCTTCTTACTAATAGCTGTTTATTCAATTGTCTACAACTTCTTATCCTACTAGTTTTCTAATTTACAGTTTACAACCAACTTTTCTTCTTTTCGCTATTCCACAGTCTGTAACTGTGTTAAGCAATTGTGTAAGGAAGATCGGTTTCGATATTACAAATCCTAATTCTATAATGAAGCTTTAAAAAGGTGAAAATAAAATAGGTTCGCTTAAAGACTAATCAATAAATTGGTAATTTACAAACAAATTTCCAAGTATAGCTGGATTCTTATTGTTGTTTCACTTCTTTATGAGGACATCCTTCAACGACTATGGCTATGTCCTCTGCGTCAAATTGTCTACTTTTTGCAATACTCTGGGTCCTCTTGTCGGATTTCAGAAATACTGACTTACTATAGCTTCACCTTACGATCCAGGCAAGTGTAGGTAAGTCTCTAATGTTCCTGATTTACCCAACATGGCCGAGACACAGGGCAGCGACAGGTACCTATAATGGACAACAATATACATCTATCCCTCATCACCTGTTGGACTCTGCTAGGCTCACTGGAAGTGTTATCCCCGAGAAAGTTTAATACGGAAGAAAAATAATGGCGCAGGAATAAAGTTACTTAAAATTAAGAAAAATAATGCATCAAAACAAAATATACATACGTGTTTAAACTTTAATATTTGTGATTAAAAAATTGTCCTTTTTAAAATTCCCCATTACTATCAATTTAAAAGAACTTGCAATTATCAACGTTATTACTCCCAATCAAAATACGGCGCCAATCACGAAATATGTACTATATCCCTATTTTTATCCTCGCCTTTGCCTGACTCTATAATATAATTTTAATCGTTCCTTTTCTGCACTATGATGTAAGGTCCAAAATATTTAGGTTGCAATTTATCCGTTTTTCCTACTTGTTGTAGCGGAATTCTTATTTTACTCCTACCGCAAAATAAATTGTACGATGACCTTTATTTGTCTCTGCGTTGTTGGTGTTCGATATTCTGACGGACTTGCTCTCTTGTTTGTAAATGACTTATTGAGTTTTTGCACCATATTATGTCGACAGTTCTTCAAGATTGGCTCCGGTCTATAAATCAAACTAAATGGAGCGATTTCTGTTGTTTCTTGTCTCGTGGTTGTGCAAGCAAATACAAAAGAGGTCGATGTGTAGATGCTAATCGTGTCTAGGATTGCTTTATTACATCGTTCCGCAAACCCATTTGTAGGTGGCTCGTATGGTGTAGAAAACGTACTTTCAGTTTCGATTAACCAAACAACTTCCGTCACTAAGTTTGATATAAATACGCTGCTTCACTCGCCTAATACGTAGTTTCTTTGGTGCCCCGTGTTTGCAAACCATTTGCTCTATTGTAACCTTCGCAACATGTTGAGCTTTACCATTAGGCAAGGTTTTGACTTCGACCCACTTGGTGGCATAGTCTTTTTCAACAAATATGAAAGTTTTGCATGATACACCTCGACGTGTCGGATCAACCAAATCTATTCCTATCATTTGGCTACTATACTAGCAATAGCGTCGTCTTAGTTTATCCAACGTTTACGTGTATCCTAACTGACAACCAAGTGGTTCGTTGTGATGTGAGTAGAAGATTTCTGGTCGCAGATGTTCTGGAAGTAAGTGATCGTCGCCTCACGTAGTAAAGTTCCGACTAAACAGAAGTCGTTGTATTGTTGGACCTGCACAATTCGGATCTTGCCTCTTTGATTTGCTGCAGCTTCTTGTCCTTTGCCTAACATTTCTACTACCATATCTAATGTGGCTATAGCGTCCGTACTTCTTCCGATCTGGTTGGTGCTTACATATAGCCACTTCGTAAGGATACCTGGGAAGTGCTTCAGCATCTGGATTACTGAAACCTTTCTTATGAAATTTTGCTAAAGATACGATTGAATTTATGCGGCTAATTATTATAGGAGAATCTTCTGTTGAAATTGAAGATGAGGATATGAAGAAAATAGACAGTTATTTATCCGACCCACCGCGTCGGTGTAGCAGATTTCGCGACAGGGAGAGGAAGAACCCGAGGGTATAAAAAAAGAAATCATAAGGTTTTTGATGGTAAACGGGTGCACATACCGAACTTATTATACGTGGCGCTAGGTACTACTATTGTCCGTCTAGAAAGTATCAGGAATTTATTATTTTTCTTATTTTTCTTAATTTTAATATATTTCTTTTTTGTTACATACTAAGACAAAAGTAATGCATCAAGTAGGTTGTGCCGACTGTAGGCCATGGTAAAAATCATATAACAACACCAGCTGTCAAATATTGTCGATTATCAACAGGCTTAATATTTGTGAAATAATGTCGCAAGTAGAAAGAAGAAAGTTGATGAAATATTTGTATAGAAAAGGTGTTCAAAACGTTAAAAAATTAGTGCAATTGACTGAACTCGGAAAAAGTGCAGTATATGAGACAATAAAAAGGATAAAAAATAGGAAAGATATGGCTCATGAACCAGTTTCTGGAAGACCGCGTAAGATTAGCGGAAACAATCTAAACGCTTTAGTGACTTTAGGACGATAAAACCCGCGCCTAGGGTTTCGAAAACTGGCTAACAGATTTGGAAATCAACGTCAAATAAGAGTATGTCCAGAAACTGTCCGCATTTCACTGAGAAAACAAAGTTACTTATCAAGGAAACCAAAAAAAATCCCTGCAATTACACCTACAAAAGCAACGAAGAATAGATTTTTGCCAACGATTTCGAGACGATAATTTTAGTGTTTTTATATTTGACGAAAGTTGTTTTTAGCTTGGTGCAAATCATTTAAAAATCCTATCAAGTGAAAATGTTACAGTTCAAATTTCCAAATTTCCCACAAAAATAATGGTTTGGGGAGCAATTTCTCAGCGTGGTGCTACACCTCTCTGTATAAATGATGGCACCGTTAATAGTGCAAAGTATTGTGAAATTCTTAATGGCTTTCTTCTTGAAACGGCTCGTGCTTTATATCCCGAAGGGTGGCGTTTTCAACAGGATAATGCAAGATACCATGCTTCTGCCTATAATAAAACTTGGATGCTAGAACAAATCTTGGCAACAATTCCATGGGCAGTAGCTTCCTCAGATCTTAGTCCCATCGAAAACATATGGGGACTAATGAAAATTGAAGTAGAACGAGCAGCACCACGAAATAGAGATTTGATTCGGTCAGTTTTACAAGCCTGAACCACTATCACAGAAAAGTATAGCGTTGACCTCGTTTCGGGATTACCTGAACGTTTAGTTAAGTGTTTACAGTTAAATGGAGATTGTATGAGATGAATTATTTGTTGTGATTTTATTATTCAAGTAATAAAAATATATACCGTAAAATTATAGCTGTGCTTTTTGTTTTCCGGATACTTTCTAGACGGACTATACGTTTGATGTAATAAATTGTAACATTACAATGATCAAAAATGATAATTGCGGCAAGAATTTGTAATAAAACGCATATTATCATTAAAGAAACATTTATTCTTTGAGCGAAAGTATAGGAAAATAACTCTTTACACTGCTGCGACAGAGAACGGGGAACCCGAAGCTATAGAAGAGCATAGAAAACAGAGAAACGAGTCAAAGGGATTTTGGCGTTAAAATGAGTGGTTGGCCGAACGAATTCGTGGCGCTGGTGACTACATTCGATGTTGTAACTTGTAACATTACAGTATATACACTTCGCTCATCCTAGATTTACCGATGAATCATAAATTTGTCCATTCGTCGCCAGTCTGGTTCTGAACCGTACTACAGCATTGTACTTCGCTGTGAATGATATACTCTACTCCACTGATAATGCAGACAACGCGGTACCTATCCTACTAGAGTCTACTAAAGCTTTTGATACAGTTCACTACGACACTTACTGTGTATTTTAGATTCCATTGTTCGGCAGGATTCCTCCAAGGGGCAATGGTGTTGCCTTAAATTGCTCCCCTAAACTGTTTAGACACTCTAGAGAGTTACTTTAGTTTCTTGACTTCTCAGTTTCACAATTCAACTCCAGCCAATTCGATATATTTTTACTGAAATTAGCTGTGTAGACAATGACATAACTGCAAGAAGGTCTGTGCACAAATAGATATTAACATATGTTCACTTGGCAAACTCATAGACTATATGCTCTATAACTTCATAATGCTTTTGTGCAGTTTATTACTGACTATTATGTTTGCGGGTATTACTACTGTTAGGGTAATTGTAGCGGCCATATGTATGTGATGTAATTTGGAGGTGGTTACATCCCTATTTATACGCTGGAACAATTTACAGAGGTATGGGACAATGTTGCTACAGTTTTTCATGGTACATCAAATTTTTGTAATTGTATAGGTAGCATTGATCAGGCTTCACATACTCTTACATTGACAAAATAAAGCTACAGCATGTCTACTAATAGGTGATTAAGCTTTCGGACTTATTCCGTACTTAATGTAGCCTTTCCCTTACGAACAAACACGTTATGCTATAAGAAAATGCGTGTTATAAAAAGGCCTGGGCATCTCGGGAGTATTTTATAAACCAACAATTAAAGGAAGAATCTTCAATAAAACCAGATACCTCACCAGGGAAGAAATATCCAGACATTCTATTTGTATGACATTGACAGATCGAATTTGTCAGATATTTGCATTGAAATTAATGAATTTTTAAGATACATAAACTCATGTAAAATATGATTGAAGCGGTTGTATATTTATCACGTATTACTACCGCAATAAATCCTCGAAATCGTATTACGACCACGTCTCTTATGAATCAACCGCAAGCATCTACCTAATGTATACGTAAACACTACACGTTTTTATCACATCGCATCCGTTATTTAAGAATCCCCAAACGTCCGTAAGTCATGTCTCGAAAGTTTCCTTTAAATTTTATCGTTTCTACCTACGCTCTAGTGCTAGTAGGTGGCTAGTATCGGGATAGATAGTCTCCAGGATCATAGTAATAATTTGTCATTGTCGAGGACGTCGTCGGTGAAATACGCCCAGACGATGTAATGGTAGAATCGAGCAGAAATATTCCCGGAGGTGTTTACAAACATAAGCGTAGTCGTCTTCCGGCGTCAGCGATGAGTTTGCCTTTCGAGAGAACGCTAGATTACGTTACATAGCGGTAGATGTTTAAGAAGGAATAAGGGCGGTTCGATACAAAGAAGGGGGGCACTATTCATGGATCGTAGAACAATAATTATGAAGACAATTGGGGAAGTTAGCTAGATATGTTTGTTAATTGTAGGAAGATGTTTCTACACGGACCGGGGAATAATTTGTAATACATTTACAACTTTCTGTAAATACGGTAAAGCTAAAGACAGTATACGTTATAATCGCAAAATATAAAGTGGCATGTATCAATACTTTCACTAATTAATACAGGGTTACTCACGATAGCCGTTTCTTAGAAGTTTCCGTGGTCAGAAAAAACTTAGAATTCTAAATTTTTGGATTTCAGGGTTAGTTAATTTCATTTTTAAATATTTTCAAGGCCATACCGCTCGCGGTTATACCGGAAGTCACCATTAACTTCGTTATTTTAAATAGAACATCCGATATATTATCTCATTTTCGGATTCCTATTATACTTATTTTCATTTGTTTCTTAGATATCTTGATTACTTTGAAAATTTTGAAATATGTAGCTTTATTTTTAATACTGCGCCTTTTACCCATTTTCGACTGATGGTAAGCGCTTCTGGGGTAGGCGGACGCACAAGAATGGCACTTTCGAAATCTACATTGACAATTGATTTATCGCATACAGGTGTCCAAAATTTGATGACCATCATCTTCAAAGTTGAAAAAGTTTGGTTTTTCAATTGTGACACCTGGTATATTATTAGATGGTCGGATGCAGGTAAGCACTGATATTGAAAGGAATTGAAATAACGTTGTTGACTTTATGTCAAAGCAGTTTAAGCCCACAGATTTGTGAGGTACCTATTTACAGTTCTAGTGACTTTGTTAACGTTCTCAAGTACAGTTTATAATGGAGAGTATTGAAGAATATTTCAATAATGATTTGGTAAATTTGCTTTATACGCATAGTGAATGTGGACGAATTGTTAGACGAACATGCAGATTATTTTTAATAAACGATATCCGGGCCTACCAACTTGACTCCTGGAAAATTCGCAAGAATCGAAGCTCGGTTTATGCAATTGGGAGTGTAAGAGCAACTCGAATTTACCGAAAGCCCGTAATAGATAATGAAGATAACGAGATGAATGTTTTGACTTATTTTTAAACTTATTCACGGAGTTCAACTACAGCAGCAGTGCTGGAATTAGATATTTCAAGAGCATCAATCCACGGAATATTAAGAAAACATAAAATGCATCCTTTTTATGAGATAACTGCACGGATTACGTCTTGGTGATGAGGCAAGACGACTCGACTTTTGGGAGTTCATGTGCATAAAAATGACCGAAGATCCTAGATTTCTTCATAAGATTATGTGGACTGATGAATCAAAATTCACTACTACTGGGCACAATATAATCCACATGTCATAAGGAACAATAATCATCAGAACCACTTTAGTTTTAATGCTTTTAGTTTAAATATGAACAATAGAGTAGGATATTATGCGTACGATTAAAAATTTGAATGGGGCTAGATATCTGGAGATACTCAGAGGGTTTGTTAGTGATTTGATATATAATCTACCTCCACGTGACAGCCCAAACAGTTGGTAACAACTGGATGGTGCTCCAGCACATTCCACTATAGCTGTACATCACTAGTTGACCTTGATGTTCGAGGATCGGTGGATTGGCCCACAGAAACCCTGGAACTGGCCACTCATATCACCCGATTTGACGCACTTGGATTTTCACCTCTGGGGCCGTATCAAGGGGCTGGTGTACTCTAGGCCTGTACATACTAGAGAGGAATTATTGAACCATGTTCACGGTGCCTTTACAAATCTAAGTCCAGGCGGAGGTCTGTTTCGCGAGGAATATATGACAGAGTTACTCTGTATTTGAACCAAAATGGCGGTCATATAGAACAATTGTTGTAATGATTTCGTTAACAATAATTTATTATTTCTTGCCGTTATGTTCCAAGTTTTTTATGTTTTGCATTTGCTATTACGTTCTAAACTTTATTATGTTTCTATTTTGTTTTACTGTTCTAATTAAAGTGAATTTCTGCCGTTTCAGTGATGTTCACTTTGTTTCAAAAAATAAAACAATATTTCGGTTTCTGCTAAAAATCACATGAAAATAGAAAATATGGAATAACAAGAAAACCTTTTGAAATAGGTATAGGGAAGCGACTCGATGCAGAATTGAATTCTACATCCGACCATCTAATAATATACAGGGTGACGCGTTTGAAAAACCGAACTTTTTCAACTTTAAAGCAATTGGTCAAATTTTGGACATCCTGTATCAATTGTCAATGTAGATTTCGAAAGTGCTTGTGCTTTCCTCTACCCCAGAAATGCTTACCACCAGCCGAAAATGGGTACAAGGCGCAATATTAAAAACAAGGTTACAGATTTCAACATTTTCTTAATAATCAAGATATCTAAGAAACAAATGAAAATAGGTATAATAGGAATCCAAAAATGAGATAATATATCGGATGTTCTATTTAAAATAAGGAAGTTAATGGTGACTTCCGGTATAACCGGGAGTGGCATGGCCTTGAAAATAATTTAAAATGAAAGAGACTTGACTAACTCTGGAGTCCAAAAATTCAGAATTTTAAGTTTTTCTAACCACGGAAACACCTAACGAACGGCTACCGTGAGAATCCTTATATATATATGGACTTTTTATCATGGCGTTACAGTTCACTATAAATCCTACCACTGGTATTAATTAGGTCAATAAACTTGTATTGATTAATTCTTTTGTCTTATACATTTTTTGCTTTAAGAAGTTTTTTTTTTCAAATTCATAACCTTCCTGGTCTCATGTGTTGACTTCGTTGGTGTTTTATTAATCTCTATTTACGATTTTGTTGTTTTATGAAGTTCTGGTATAATATGGGTGTTCCAACATATACTTGAGGTTTACAGTTGCAAACGCTGTCACTTAGAGGACCTATACATATTTAACATATGCCATCTAGAAAGCTGTAAGTGTCATGATGCAACGTTTCAACCTTGAAAAACTCAGAAAAATTATTCAAACTTATTACGAAAATGTGCGTTGTGATGCTATGCGTCGACATCGTGTTGTGTGTTCAAAATCATATGCCCAGCGATACAGCAATTAGAAGTCTAATTGCAAAATTTGAGCAAACTGGTTCTATTCTTGATACCAAGAAACGAATATTACCAAAATGTAATATTCGTTGAGCTAAAAATATCGCTAGGGTAAATGAAAGCGTGACCGAAAGTCCAAAGACCTCAATTTTTCATCGGTCACAGCAATTGGGTATACATACAAGATTCAATTGACCCATGAATCGAATCTTATGGATCTTCAAAATTGGATTTTGGAGCAGACTGCAGTTGATAACGCAGTCTGGTTTCTTTACAAACAACAAATTAACCTAATCATTTTTATTAATAGTAGCCCTCTAGTCTTCTACCAAAGTAAAATTTTTAGGAATTACGGTGGATGCCGGCTTGGGGTGGACCTAGCACATTCGGTTGTTGCTTGGGAACTTGTCATCTCTTTGTTATGCTCTGCGTTGCTTTTAATGTTATATGTGTCAGACAACATGGAATCTTTAATTGCAATACAATATGTGTCTAACGAATTTTGTAACCGAATTATATTCAGCGACCGGGTGAATACGTTAACAAACAAAACTGTCGGCTTTGAAGACGCGAAAATTCTCGATAGATTTTGAATAAACAACTGTATTCTCGTCGTGTAATCGTTTGGGGTGAATTTTCGTCCCAAGGTGTGCGAGGACTTTATTTTTTGAAAATACGAACGAGGAAGCACTTGACTAACTTTTTATGCCCTCTTCTGGAAGACATGGAGCTCGATAACCTTTTGTTTTAATAAAGTACTTATAGGAATTGTAAATTTATTCCACGAAAAATTCCCTGGCTGGGTAGTTTCTCGACATGGTGACATCGGTGGGCCCTCGAGATCATGTGTTTAAACACCACAGTTCTTTTCTTTTGGGGAAAAAAATCCACAGAAAAATAATATTCTTACGGTTATTAGCGAAATTAGCTCGAGTATGTGCTACAAAGTAATTGAAAGTTTTGAAGAAGAAATGACTATATGCAGAAAGAGTAGCTGTGGATGCTTATGAGATCTGTTTCACACATAATTTTAAGGTCTCTACTTTATATTGACGAGCCTTTAAAATCTAGCAATTTTATTCAAAATTGAAACCCCCTAGTTTCTGTTAGAATACCCATTGCTTAGACTATTCAATTACCCCAATCATTTGAAAGCATTTCATGGAATTACCTTTTCAATTCAAAATATTGTATTTAATAAAACTTATAGTTAGTAGACATTTCTTGGAAATTTTTTATAGTAAAAACCTATTATCTTCTTTATAGGTAATTAATAGAAGCATCATTCTCCATAATGTCTAAGCGGAGAATCTGTAATCTGTTTGGATTGCCTAAATCCGTTCCAGTAATATTGTACTTCTGAAATCTTTAGAAAAATATTTTTTAATTGAACAACTCCATTAGTATTTTTACATTTAAGGAAGTATGGGTGTCAATAGGTTCTTTTAAAAGAACAACGTATGTGTTATGCACTAATTTATAAGTAAATATGGGTAAAGATATCATTGTTATACGCTGGACATAACCCAAAAATTTAAATTGTAACCACACGGTAGGTCTTCTCTCTCAAATGGAGCAATGGTTGTTTTATCTGCAGAATAGGTAATGCGCTTTAGTTTTCGGGATTCGAAAGGTATTCCTTCAATTAATCAATATTCTAACGACTAAGTCGTCGCAGACATATGCTATCAGACTGTTTGGAATAAATTTAAGCGAAGCAGTTACCGCAGACTAGAGTTGGAAATTTAACTAACTCTACCTTCCCTAGGGTAAGCGAAAGAGATGATGATTTAATAGTTACTGTATTTGTATTTAGATTATATTCCCCTTAGATATTTGTGTCATTTGAATCTTAATACAAAGCTCAGGAATAATTACTTTTTATTATTTTTGTTATTTATATTCTATTGAATTGACCGCCGGTAGTCCCAGGCTCCCAGCCCAGGTCTAGCAAATTTGTACAGCCGGGATATCAATTTAGAAATACTACTGCATCGTCAGCTATCGGCCCCGACTAAAGTAGTACCACAGTATTAGTTTACTCGTTTAATTAATGTATGTATGGAAGAAATAAAATTTTGCTATGAACGTAAACATGCTCTTGTTGTGCTTTTGTCAAAGATTAGAGAGCCTGCGAGTAATGCAGATCTCAGATGATGTAATATCTTCTAGAGTGATGAAAAAGTTACTTACGAGTAAATCGCACTGAATTTCGAAAGGGCTATACTTGCGAAATGGGTCTTGCATGACATTCTCGATGCTAGATGTTATTGAGTTGATGTAAACAAACTGTTTCATGAGCGTTAAAGTTTTTAGATGCGGATAAGTTAATTAATAAAACCACCGTAACCGCGTTGAATACATTTGAAGATGTGTGCGTTAAAGTTCCATTTATTATCAATAACAAACCTCAGAAGTTTTGATTCGTTCACTACCCTAATCTCAGTATTCCAAATTATAATCTTAATATTATTAACGTAAAATGTTATATTTCTACCAAGACTATGACAGCTGATCATAACAGTTTATATAGAATAGTGCATAATAAATTGACTTCACATATGCGATTTGATTTCTTTTTTCTGAGACAAATTTATCTTTTGTCATAGGATACAAATTTGATAAATTCTCTTTATCGTTTAACTACATTTGTAAAGGTCAAGAGTCTACGCATGGGTCAATAAAGATCATAACTGTTTTTGTTGACTCGGTTTCGGAATTATCGATGTAAATTTTAAGACTTAGTCATACGGGCCATGGTTTGGGAGACCATGAAATAGATTCTTTGAATTGAAGGTTCGTTAGTTGATGATCTGAAAGTGGCGAAACGGCCTGTGAGATTCGTCGTCCACAGACTCGCCGTTATTTGGAACCTCGATAACTTAATTCAGTTCTTGACAAAACAAACGTAGCAGCTGCTTCTTTGACCGTTGTTGATAGCAACCCATTTTTGCAAGAAAAACCTAAACATAAGTAAAAAAAGATGATTATACTCATATACGAGATGTTTATACTAACTACCTAGCCGTTAAGAAAAGCATTTAGGAAACAAGAAAAGAACAGTTTTCGATTTATGTTCCATTAACGCTCGTATGTCTTTTCCTGAAGAAATCTTTCATGACCTTTAAAAAGCTCTTCCACTGCCGCTTTCAAGCAGTCGTCTGAAACAAAACGCTGTTCCCTTAAGTGTTTTCTGAATGTAGGTAATAGTCACTCGGTGCCAATTCTGAACTGTAACGTGGATGTCTCATCTTTATAAAATCACACTCGTTGATTACTTTATCGACGAGCTTTCTGGATTCTGGCATTGTTATGAAACGGCATGACTTATGCTTATAGTTTCGAGGTCTTTTCTGCTGAATGGCGGTTTTCAGTTAGTGTAGCGCTTTTGTACATATTTTCAATTAATATCACTTGTGCATCCCAGAATACTGTACGGTCAGCTGCTGGCGGAAATCTCTTACGAACAGTTTTTGAAAAAACATCTTTGCCGTTAGCTAATGCCCCCAAGTTTCCTGGAAAATTTTTTACCGGCACAAATTTTTGTTCGGGAAAAAGCAATTTGGGAATTCAATGTGCTAAGATCTTATTCATCATCTAAACTTTTTGAAACAGTAGCTTCTGATATTCCTACTTCAACAGCAATCATAAAACCAGTTCCTCCATCGAAATTATTTACACCAAAACCGTAACATATGACTTTTCTTTCCCATAGATGTTAGTCATTCTATGATAAATATTCGTGGGTTCACTTTCCTCCTTCGCTAAGAACTTGGTAACACCTTTGTGTTCTAGCTGAGTTTCTTGTTGATTAAGCTTTTATAAAAACAACACGACCTTTTGAATATAAACGAAACTTGGTCAATTTGTATTAAAATGCTATAGATATTTGACAGCAAAAGTTGCTATCCTGTATTTTTTTTTCATAGCTACGTAAATAATATAAAAATCTCCCCTCGTACTTTTTTAAAAAGTGTGTATGTTTCAGATGTGCCAAATTCGATTAAGCTATTCAATTGGTTTTCGATGGGATTGCGTGTACAAACTGTCTAAAATGTGCGGTTTTGCTGTGGTTTGCGGTCTTCATGGTCTCGAATGTAAAGACTAACGGAGCGAAGGAGTGGGCTATGTGGGTTCGGGATGATTCGTGGCCATCAGAAGTCAGCTGAATGGCTTACAATTAGTCGAATTTTGAGAAATACATTTTTTTTTTAAACACTACTAGAAACGTAGCCTGTCTCTATTTCTCATGTACGATGCTACTCATCATCTGTTTTTACGTTTGTTTAGACGTTTTGCAAAAGTAGGCCATTATAGGGAATACATAAAGTTTCAGTTGCTATAGTTCCTTGTCGTGTATTCTTGGTATCAAGAATTGAACTAAATAGTCAAAATTCCGGAATGATGAGCCTATGGACGACGAGTATATTGTTTGACACTTTCGATTCAGGGGACCAGTTCTGTGATTTCTAGAGTCACGAATCGTGTAGCCACGCCTTTAGCTATCAACCTGTATCGATACGTGTTTGCAGTTCGCATGCGAAAACATATTTATTCCTTAAAAGACTTCGAAAAAATCGTATTACGCAACGATACTAATACTAAACTTTATTGTCTGTTTCTTATATTGCTTTCGTAATACTACCTGTGTATTATATTTTATGAACATTAAACCTGAACTCTGTTTTTAAAGTATTTTCAGACTGTTTTGTTAATAAGTGTTTTTTTTTTATTATAAATATAACTACCACCTACATGTACGCGGATGTGGAAGCATTATACGACCAACTCGTTTTAATGGTATAAACTGGGTATTACTACTAGTTCATTTTTATTAATTAAAGTCGGGACATGGAGTTCGTAAAATTTAATGCACTTGTCGGTATAAATTTTACGTTTATGTGTTTTTAACGGCCACCCTACATGATATTATAGCAGCTAGGAACCACAGTAAGATATGAATGCAAAATGGTGAACCCTGCGCGGTGAGAATTACGAGTGCAATTCGCCAAAGTAAAACGATTAGATTTCTCGAAATTTTCTTTTACGACACAATACTCTAATTATGATATAACCACCTTTTGTAGTAGCTAGATATTATCATCAGTGTCCTTTTACATTTTTTCAGTTTTAGAAGAAACCAAACACAAAGATTTTAAATAATCTATGGTGACTCTGTGTGAGTTGACCACATTAAGGGATGCGAATAAAAATTTTTTTTCCTCTCAAAATTCTATCAGGAAAAGATATTTTTTATTTTCACCTTTTAATATTTTATAAGCATTTTGCATATTTGTGCGTATTTCCATGAAATATACGTTTTCTACATTATTTATATATTGTGTAATAATTTCGGATATTTTGCATATTTATTTACAAATATCCATGTTAAATTTATTGTACCAAATCAACTACATTTCATATAGCGAGTTATACATTTATTATGTATTATTAAGGAAAATATATGGCAAGTATAGAACAAAAATTTACTGTTTAATTAAAAGTATTTTTTCTACAGGGTGGGGCTGTTATACCGCTCGTTTCTCAGAAGTTTGCGTGTGTCATAGAGGAAGTAGGCAAGGACCTTCACGTTGTACACATTTGGAAGTTTAATAACTATGGAAAATTTCCACTGTTCAGCCTACAACCATCAACAACTTCACGAATGGTCTCTCAATTTGACCAAAGTTACAATATGGAATGGAATAATTGGCCCTTAGTTTTCGATGACAATGGAGTTACGGTAACATCGGCGTGATTTATTCAAATGCTGGAAACCTTCCTCATTCCAGAACTTCAACAATTTCCTATGAATGACAACACTCATTTCTAATAAGATGGAGGAGCTGGTGGCTTCTCTCTTCTATGATACCACATCTGAGTTCTTGTGATTACCTTTTATGGGTATATTACAAATCGAAGGTTTTCTGACACTCTCCCACCAACAAATATAGAACTCAAAAGCGCGGATTATCTAAAAGGTTCGCCCAATTATGCCGGCGGTACTACGACGTATCCCCGAGGATTTCTGTAAGATACTCAGACAATCTGTACAAAATGACGGTCGCCATCGGAAGATCGGTGTATTATTCAAGAACTGATTTTTTTTAACTTGTCTTTTAATTTCCATTTCTACTCTCAACATTTCTTGCAATAAATGTGTTGAAAAACTTGTTAGAATATCTAGACGAAACTACTGGTAGTATGACACAATCAATAGCTCATTTGATGATTAGTACACTCACAAAGGAACATCGGCAATCCGAAAATTCAGATTTCGATGAAACTATAGAGACTGAAAGGGTATCATGGTATAAGAAAAACATCATTTTCTTACCGACCGAATTCCCCAATTTCGGGGTCCCCAGAAAGTGATACCATACTTCATTCTAGAGTAGAAGTTGGCATGGTATAAACTACTAAGTTGACGTTCGGTATGACTATGCTACTTAAAATTTTGATCGAATATGATACTCGGAATTTTTATTGTTGTTTTGTAGCTTGTGGTATTAGAAAATTACAGCGGGGATATTGGGCTGCACCTGGTTATAGAAGGAGGTCATTTTTGTTCTTTCTTGATTAATATAGGCTAGTCCGATTATTGATGGTTTGGAGTATGGATTTAACTCAGGTTATAAACTCACTGGTATTATCTGTAGCAGTGCTACCCCACAGTTGAAAGAAACCAAACCGCACTAAACAAAGTCAACGGAACTGATTAGAATTGAACACAACCAAACGGAATGTAGTAAAATGAAGCCGAGCATAACTGAATATAGCCTAATGGAAGAGAATCGAGTATAGCCGAATAGAAATGAAGACAACAGAATATTATCAAAGGCAACAGAATAGAACCGAACAGAACCAAATATGGCCATGCGTAGCTGAATGTATACAGCCGTACACAAACGAACAAAATCATATATAGCCGAATGCAGCCGAACGGAACCAAACAAAAAGAAATGCAGCCGAACGGCACCGACGATCGTCTGAAGAGGTAGATGGTTTTCTGCTTATCCAGAGATAGTGATGGATAACGACTATTGTACTAAGAGTTCTGCACGTGAGTTTTACCACTGTTAATATTACTAGATGGCAATTCGATAGTATAATTTATGAATAAAAAGCTAAGATAATTTAAGAGTAAATGTGCTGGGTTTGGCAAAGTTTACGTGTTACCTCTTTGTGAGTTTAACCATATAACCTTTTCCACAATTATTATTTACAATTACAAAAAAAGAAAAGGTTGCGATTCAATTTATTGATTCCGAATATTAAAACACTTTTTCCCCCTATTCGTTCAATGTATATGTAATAATAGTAACAATTTTTCTAAATAATCTGTTAGAGAAATAAATGTTTCACATGAAATGAATGATGATATTCCTCAAGCGTAGAAATTGTCTATATTAAGAATATTTAATTTTTAAATTCATTTGCAGGCCGTATTCTAGCGCTGGACGTCACCTAAAGTTTGGCAATTTTGATAATGCTAATGACGTATAACATATATTAAATATTGATTAAATATGATACTGACATATGTTTACGAACTATTCAAGTGAGGTGTTGCCAACAGAAAATATAAATTAAAATCAAAATTTTTAAGCATACCAGATTCAACCATTTGAGTACTAGTGGCGCTGACAAAGCGTCTGGATTTTTAAAAGAAAATGTGCGAGGATGAGTAAACTGCCTCTGGTATCCGTTTGTGAAACTCTATTATTACTGTTCCTTCCCAAAATCCTCGGTTTGTCTTTCGTAATCTAAATGATCTTTTGTGTTCTTCAATGCGCGTGTGAAAACTCCTGTCTGGCCTATGTATACCCCTTTACGATCATCATATACAGGTTTATAAATTCCTGTGTGTTTTTTTAATTGTCTAATTGATCGTTTGCATTAAAAACTACATTTGATAATTTATTACATGGCTTGAATGCCATTTTACTTTTCTTAAAAAATTTTTAACAGACAAGTATTTTAAAGAAGAATGCAATACCTGTGCAAATACGTATCACATTCCTACTTCTGCAATATGATTTCCTTCCAAATACGCCAAGGTTATTCGTTTCTACACGACACAATTTCCTTATTTATTTTATCTCGCAAAAAAAGAGCAATTCCTCGAATTCCAGCATACCAGAGATTGAAAAAATTGCATTCGTAACCTTATAAAACATGGTATTTCATAATAGAAATATTCAAGCAAGCACTTGTGTTAGTATACCATTTTCAGATTGCTCTTACATTTCTTCCGTGTTTCTGCATACTTCACATTTTCAATTTTTAATAATACGTATTTCAATTTAATAAAGAAATAGTTGAGTCTCTTACCTTCGGATGATCTCGAACCGGTACAACGACCCGAACTGCCACTTTTATTGGTTTGTCTCTCGTTATGTCAACCATCCTACGTTGCTCGCCGCCTTTATTTTCTGTAAAAAGAAAGAATAACCGAGTTAAATTGGGAAATGTGATATACCATTGTTTTTAATAATAATAATAATGCTAACTATCCAACAGATACATGTATCTATTAATTAATAATAAGATTTTAATTATTAAAAAAATCAATATATGTATACATCTGTAGAATAACAAATGTTTTATAACAAATGTGAGAGGAATGAGGCATGATATTCGTTTTCAGATTGAGAGAAAGAACGTTTTCTACTGAGGCATTGGAGAACTTTCGCGAATATGTTCGAAGCATCTATTTTGTTAGTAATAATGTTTCTTAGAAACTTCGCGTTAGCTGAATCTCAGCGAGTGGCTATACTTTCTATATTATGTTGTGTTAATAAGTTCTTTCTCTATCCTCTCCAATGATAGTTGTTGGTATAAATACATAAGGTAGTAACCGATGGGAGTGAAATTCAATTTAGGACCAATTGAACTAAAATGCACGTTCAGAGTTTGCGGATTAGAGAATCTCTGACAGGTTCAAATTAGGAATCCCAAGGACCCAAATGCAAAGTTTTTGAATCGTGCTAATCTTATAATGGCAACGTTTTTAGGTTTTGATAAACAGAAATTAAATCGATATTTCCTTGGTTTGACCGATGTAATTTTGTTTAGTTAATGAAATAAAAATCTTGTTAGATACCGCTAGCATTCGAACCTACGGCTCCTGTTTGCTGGTCGGGCGCGTTACCACTTCACCGCTGAATACTCAAAAATCGATGTTTTCGGATCAAGGAAATATCGATCTTTTAGTGATCACCGATGGATGCATACATATATTGTAATAATAGGTTTATTGGCATATTAAGAATCTACACAACAAATAAAAGAAGAATATACAAAAGAAAGTAGAACAAAAAGAAAAATTGAAGTGCCAATAGGTTTCGTCTCAGTTAAATCAGCACATTTCTGATGCCCCGATTTTTCTACGAAACCTTAAAATCTGACGTACTAACGGCTTAGTATTAGTTCAAATGCAACATATAATAGTACATTAAGAGGTATGCAAAACTACTTATTAAATAAAAAGAAAAACAACGTGAAAAAGAAAAAAAGAACAAGGCAGAGTGTCCGATTGAGAGGCACATACTGCTTCACGAATGCATACTCTCCTCAAACAGCTCACTCGCTACCTGAAAACACCCATTCCTAATTTCTTGTATTGAGGGCAAATACTTTTCAAAACATTTGCAGTAATATAACTGAAGCATCGTTGAAACATAGCAGTAGATATGTATAATATTCTTTGCAATGTGGTGGTCATATAATATAATTTTTTGTTGACAATTTCTCTAGTAAGTCGTACTATTTAGTAATAAAGAATTGTATAATCAGTCTCGCGTGCCTTAGAGTCTGTTAGTAAAGGATGCTTCCTAGGCATAAATGTGATTGCTTTACCTGCAAACTATTATTGAAATACTATTGAACTAATACGGAAGAATCGTAAATTTAGAAAGCAATCGCCATTGACCTTTTTTACAATTTCATCGACTCTGTTGGGAATGTCTGATCTAGAGTATCATCGAATTCTGAATTTTCGGGTTAGTGGGTTTGCAAATAGTGTGTTGTAGCATAAATAGCACTTTGTATGATATTCTTGATTTCTTTTCCTGTATATAATTGCTACTGTACACAAATCTCTTTCGACTTTAAGCATTGTGGTAAACATCTCCAAATGATGAAATTGTATAGCTTAATAGAATCGGACAAGACTAGGGCTACGATAATCACCTTTCTTGTTAAGAACACTTAATCACTCAATTCACTTAATTAATTCTTACATCGCCTCTTGAAGCCCAGCGCTATTAATTTTAAACTCCATCGTATCGCTCGGCTTCCACTTCTAATAGTCAAGATTATTGGCCCGATGAGAAATTGCCGACAATGCTTAATCTCTTCGGTCCCATTCCGTTCGTCTGATCGAACGGACCAACGCAACGCGGAAAATTCGAAAGATGGCGGCAAGTGATGGAAAATGAATGAAATCCCGCAAATGGATTTAATAGGAATTTCCTTTTCGAAAACGGAAGCAGCTCTTTCTCCTTAATTTCCACTTTCTACTCGCGACGACGCGAAAAGCGCTCGTAAAGAAAATTAATTTAAAATCTCTTTATTTAAGAAAGAGGTGCGGCGTCGGAGAGGAGTTTGACAATTTATTTGTTTCCTAGAGTTAAGCGTTCGCGGAAAATTAAAATCATTTCCTTTCCCTGGTCCGCTTATTACCCGGACGAGGTTGTAAAAAGTTCAGTTTTATTACAGCACTGCAGAAGAAATATTCGACGTAATCCAATGTTGGGAATGATAATGCGATTGTATCATTTTTTGTAATGTGTTTAGGGTTTAGAATTTTCAGATGGAAGGTTAAAATCCTCAAAATAACATATTTTAGAGTCAAAGATAAATGAATGCTGTAAAATTTATTTATAACTAAAAAGAAATACTGCAGAACCAACCACCTTTGTGTTAATATTCGTGGTTGGTAAATATTTCTTCTGGAATTGTAGCAATGTAATGTGTTATCACCCTACTCTAAGAAGTTGCGATTTACAACATTTGTATCTATCACGGCAAGAGTCCAATGCGTTTCAGTGGTTTTCTTGCTAAAGAGCTTGGATTGATTTTGACTAACTGCAACGTACTCAGATACACTCACCCGAGAAAGTACTCGTACATAAAGTTTTCAAAATTATAAATTATGTTATCATGGATAGGATCTAGTATAGATACTTAAATTAAATACACAATTGAAACGTAAACTGCTAAAGCTCTTGAATTGCTGTTTCTTACATATTATTAATTGTTACTCCCGTTTGTAGATAGTTTAATAGTTAGAAACAACAATAAATCGGAAATAGGCATCTACGGAAAAGAAACGCACACTAATAACATTATGACAGATTCTAATCAGTACACACATTCACCAAGCCATTTATGTGAAAAGAAATTTGTTAAATCTAGGAGAAGGTCTTCGTATCTGCTCCGTGTTAATGGATTTATGAAGGTAAAACGAATACATGTTTATTTTATATCACAGGTCAGTACTTTTTCTTTTAGTTCCGAGTATTTCGTATGTTTTAGTTTTAGAGCATATAGTCTAGATAAAAAGATACTCTAAAAGATATTTACAATATCTTTTAGAGTTGGAACAGAAGTCCGTCGGAGTCCACGGAGGAATCCACGATACAATCATTCCCTATTAATCAAATCATTTGCGTGGTGAGTGTGCCGATACCCTAACTATTGCCGTACGGTACTTGCTGTCGCTATTGTTTTTATCGATCGAAAATCAAACAGTATAAAATACAATTCGTAAAAATATTAATAAATCACATGTGACTTACAATGACTTCTAATGAGTCTTCAAAACTTTCTCGGGATATCAAAATAGAAAATTAAATAAATCAGAAAAATTTTGTAATTACTCTTAGAATTAAAGCAAAATCAAGCAATATCTTAGTGCCTAAAAAAGACACCCGTCACCCGAATTTTAAGTATAAATCTGCAAATTCAAGGACTAAAATCATCAAATGAATATTTAACAATTAGTAATCCAAAGAAATATTTGCGAGATTTAGGATAATTTACATAAGTAGGTATCATATCTGTTGTAAAAGAATCCATTTGTATTATTTTTTGTTGTATTTTGCGTTATTATACGTGATTTCGTATGTATCTTTTAATTGATTTCATACTTTGCTATACACTATGGAGTTCTGATGACGCCAGTTAAAAGAAATCTTATGGAAATCAATCAGGTGAAGTTGCCTATTTAATAAGATGCCTGCATCCACAATGGTACCTAAACACTTGACTCCAACGGTATCTTACATGTAAAGAATAGTATGCTAGTTATCGTTGTATAATGTACCCTTAAAGGAAACGTAAATGAACGTTCGTTTTCTTCTTTGTTGAAGATTCTTACTTTTTGGAATTCCATTACACCAGTCCGCACATTTATTTTTTGTGAGCGCTTACACAAAGTTTATGAGTTTTATTTGACCAGTAACAGCAGTTTTGTCAATTTACTTCGCTGTTCAAAATTGCTCCGTCGGTAATACAATTCTCCCGAGGTTCAGCAGGAATTAAATTAAATATACCTTCACAGAACGCTAGCCGCATTGCAGGATCATTGTTTAAAAGTGTTCGATGATTTTCATACTCGCGAAACCTGTTTTAAAGACCCGTGAAATTTTTCTGTGTCAATTTCCTAACTGATACATTTCTCTTTACTTCATCACTGCTTTGCTATTATAATTATTATACTTTATTGGCTTTTGTGCCCTTTTTTTAAGCATCCCATTCGAAATATTTACAGCACGGTAGGCCGACGTGGTAATTGGTAGTGAGAACAGTTATACCAATTATACTTTTAATTTTTTTAATTTGCCGTATACATCGCGAAAGCAAAATCGATACTAGGCTTACGTCTCTACGTAAATTTGGAAAAAGAAGAGTATAAGTGGGGAATGCTTATATCAACGATGCGCTATGGGACGAACTGATAGTCGTCTCAAAAATATAAAAATTGAAAAGTCGAAACGTTTTATAAAATATGTATGTTTCGATAGTAAACGAATTTGACTTTTATATTCAGTACGAAGTATCTAATTTTCAGATTACCATAAAAAGTTGCACAGCTGAAAAAGAGATAGACTGTAACGGATATATCGGGAGCCAGAGAGTCGATCTTATGCGTATGAATTTAGCTAATAAATGCAAATATTGAAAGTAATATGTAAAATTGAAAAGGTATTTGATGAATAATCATAATATTTTAAATACCTTGCTTGGTTAAGGTATAGATGGAGAGAATGAAGGCATGTTCAGTTTATCAATTACCGGGGTTTACCGAAGGTTCTAACTAAGCCTATACATTAAATCGTATTTGAGATAGGAACCTCCTGTTTTTGTTTTTATTTTATAAAATGTATTTTCACTTACCGCGTTTAATCAATAGAAATCAATTACTTGCGGTTCTGGTACGAATATTTACACAGTAGAGTAATATATAAATCCACCACTTGTTGCTACATTTCATGAGTTTTATGTAGACCTATTCTGATTGAGCTTTTCAAAGACACTTCGGGAAAGACGAAGGAAATTAAATGAAACAAAGGCATTCCCTTATATCTATAATTGCTCTAAATAATGGAAAGGAAATATCAATAAAACACCAACTGCTTCTTACGAAGGTAGATGATAATACACCATCAAGTTCGACTTGATCAATAAATCTCGTTAAACCAAGTAAAAAAAAATGATCTTGAGCATATTAAATACAAAGTAGAGCTAAATTGACTCTTCATATTTCCTACAATTTATCCTTTGAAAAGTTGTTTCCAACAAAAGAAGAACAAGCGGGAGAAACAGATGAGGATGCAACATGTTCACAAAAAGTTTCGTAGTGAATCAGGTCTAATTATAAATAAACTTCCACAAAGCTGTGAAAACAGTAATTACGGTAACACTGCGAAGCGTTTCTTTGCTAATTCCAGTTGTACATCTGCAATTACCTTACGAGGCCTTAATACACATACTTCATATCATTTTACAAATCTTAGCCTTTGGTAGAATGATCAACCCATAGAAATTCGAATAATTCGTTTTTAAAACTGTGGAACAAAATGCAAGGTTAAACAAGATGGTTCTATATCATACAAAATTTGTTTATATTTAAAAGTTTACATCATCAGGTCAGCTAAAAAGATATTTAAAGACAATAAGGTTTAAGACCAACACTTGGTTCTTTAGGATACATTGTGCAACCGTAGAGAAGGGAATACAATTAAATAGGAAGTATACATTTTGTCAAATATAAAAAAATATCGATATAGTTGTGTATAATACTGTAAATACTTGATATAGACTGGAATCTAAATCGATATAATTAAAATTACTGAAATGAAATTCCAATTACAACACAAACAAATTAAAATGCACAGGAGATCTAACAAAGAATCTTTAACAAGCTGCGAATGTTTTTTAGAACAATTTTATTCAAGAATAAGGCTATGTCGGCTATGTATGATATCCAAAACTAGTATTTAAATTGTACACAGGCCAAAGCTGGTACAAATAAATATAGTTGGCCTTTCTCTGTTAGCAAAGTACTAATTCTTGGTGCAACTATTATACGTTCTAACTTCATTTACCATTAGACAACCTTCTAAAGAACTAGGAATCACGAAATCGCAGTACTGATACAATCATAGCTTGAGCATTCCTTCACTAAGAAAACTGATGGAACTTGACGATGAAGCTGAACAATTGGTAGACTATTTTTGTAATTGAGACATATTTTCCCATACATAACATTGTTCCCTAAAATTTATTTGTATTAAATTAACAAAATGGCTTAAAATGCATTTATTTTGCATGTTTTCTGGATTTTTCCTACATCCGTTATGTTAGTGTTATCCTAAAGAAAACATTTAGCAACAACAGTCGTATGGAGAATATTAATACCTCTCTTCCTTAAACTAAAAACGTACAAGAAGCCAGTCTACTTCGATTATCTTAGGATAGAATATACAAAAGAGCTAACTTAAATTTTTGTTTGCATTGAATAACTCATAAATATAGACGTAAATTATATTTTCTAAAGTTTAGCATACAATTTTCCTTGACGTACATACCAAATTTCAAAAGTTTATTATCAGTAAATAATTATAGGCTTTTGAGATGATATTACTCGGTCGGCCCCATAGTGCGACGACGAGACACAGTCCTAACACCCTGCTGCGTCATTTTGTATATACGTCCACACCAGACATGCTCCCATCCATATTTCCCGTTTCATATATTTACGTAGCGAAATGAGGTATCGTATATGTGATTTACGAACAAAATTTGTTTACATTAGCACCGCATACAACTAAATACTTTGAAAGTAAATTTAATTAAACAAAAAACCTGTAACGAAAGTCAACTTATCGTTCTTGTTCTTCACAAGGGACTCTCACGAACTGTAAATTGCAGATTTTGATGAAACTTTGGCAGTTTGTGGATTTCATGGAGTGTTACTCAAGGAGAGTCTACATTGCTTATTTGATCGAATTTCGGTAGTCAGTTCTAATCGTTTTTTTTTTTTTGTCTTTAAATAGTGTATACAAAGATATTCTGTATATTGTTGTGTGGTTACATTGTATATTGAAAATCAGTGTAAAATTACACCAGGCACTAAATGCTTATATGTGATAGTTTTCGAGTTATGCGCGATTAGATATATGAATATATTACCCTGAAAACAAGCAGTAGAAAATGTATACTTCGATTGATTGTTTCTGATGCTTTAGACATTACAGTGTAAATACAAAGTAGCGACAGATTACGACTTAATTTTTCATTTTTCGATATTGGTTGAGTTCATATCTTTTGCAGATGCGTGGACAGCTATTCATAAGAAAGTAATAATTAATGCATAGAAAAATATGTATATATATTCTTACTCCTCGTCATGATAGTGAAAATCATCAAAAATGTGTTGGAAACATGTTATAAAAGGAGACTGGTCATGTATTAAGCATCATCGAACAAAAACGCATATATCAGTGGATGAATAAATTTCTCAGGTCTAGATTCTATGATTCTTCTTTTGTACCAGGAATATAGAAATAGGTTTCGATATCTTGGAGAAAACCACCAATGATTGATCAACCAAAGATTGTTGATCTGATCATCCTATTGCGTTGATGCAAATTAAGGTCAATATTGGAAAGCAGAACTTGATCCGAACACCACTTGACGAATCCCTTCCACACACGAAAACCGTATACATCGAGCGGTTGCGCCAGTCATAAGAATAGATGGTGGTTTGTCGGCCGGTACAGAGGTCTGCAAAGTCGGACGACAGTGACCACTTCAAGAATCTAGTAGTAAAGCTGTTTGCGTTCGGTAAACCATTTTCTAAATAGTTCACTTTAGTTTGCCTGTAGACGATGCTTTAAAATTGCAGCCTCTTAGGAACAATACATAATGTGCACTATTAAGTTTTGATCACAAAGCTAATGTTAGTATACTAATTTGGAATAAGTTGTCGCGAACTTTGGGACCAAATGTATCGCTTGCTTCCTTAAAGACAGCAGCCGATATTGTAGCCAGTATCGTGTGACTATGTGTGGTAGCTGATACATAGCTCAAGGTACGACCAGAATACAATTCCAAATTAAATCCACTTTCGTCTGCATTATGGACATTTTCTGCCTCACATGTTTCGATGTGCGATCCTACAGAATTGACAATGTTTGTAGCCACCGCTTCTAGGTTCCCTTTCTCCTGTCCATACAAATTTAATCATCTTTCTAGGGATAATTTTATTGTTTCTTTAAATTACAAAATCCAGGCTCTAGATGCTCTGAAATTTTTCAGCTTAATGATTGCGTTACTTATAGCTAGTGAAAATTTACATAATACGTGTTCTGCAATTTCCAGCCATTTATCCCTATTCCTTCCATAGCATTGTATACATTTTTCCCTCTGTAAAACTGCTGAACGGATGTTATTTTCTTAAATTTTCTTCTTACAGAACTTATCGATCGTCGTTCTAATTTCGAACCAGCCGAAAATTCAACTCTCAGTTCTCCTCTTCTAATATTATCGTCTGCCAAAACACATGTCTCCTCGTACTCTTCTTTTCTAAATCGTAGGACGGTGAAGGCTCGCCTTCAACTGCTATTTCAGTAATGCGAGGACGATCCGTCACTTTAAATTCTAATCCTTCTATAGTTTCTACTATGAAACTTACTTCGCGAACACTTGTATCGATCAGACTCCTTACTACATCATGCAATTCTTTTTCACGGGCATTATTTTACGTTGTTTGATTTTCATTATAACTATATGAAAATATCAACAGATGAATAATATTTGCTCTAGTGATACGAACCATGCTAGCTACCGGCACTGCAAAACGATGTGAACTGAATTTCTCTAAAAATTGAATTGTTGTACCGAGCGGAGTCTGTAAAATATTGCTTGTTTAATTTTGTTTAATATTTTTCGTCTATTGTGTATATTTTTAATATTTTGATAAAGGAGTACACGGTAATCGTGTTTGTCTATTTTAAGCTTTATCCATCTATTTATATTGTAATGTTTTATGAGGGGAAATAATTAAGAAAATGTAGAAATTTATTTTTCCAAAAGCGTAACCTTATCCCTTTATTAATTGTGATAGTGATTGTTTAAGGGCCACAGTAAATTTTGATAATTTTCTATTCCAAAAATACATTGATGTCGAAACACAAACGAAAACATTTTAGACGTAACATTATGAAGGCCGTGCAGGGACGCAACGGTAGCATAGATTCTATGCTTCTTGATGACGTTTTACACCACAAACAACTGTACAACAGTAAATTTTCTGAGAATGTTGATGATTACATAGCGAGCAATAATTAATTTACAAGATTGATTGAAATTACTCTGAATATTGTTTTAGAAAGATTTTATTCATTTGTATGTTTTGAGAAATGAGAAGGTGGAATGCAAAAGAAGTTGTTATTGTTCCGTTTCACCACTACCGTCGTTGGCCGAATTTGTAGTTACTCACCGACCCCCAAACTTTTAAAATAGGTCAGAAAAGGAATTTCCAAATCCAAAATTGAGCTCCCAGGCATAAGTGGGAAGTTAAAATGGAGCGAGTGAATACACTGGAGTCACAAAGCCTGATGCATGCGTGGCGCTAACTTCGATGCTGGGAATAATAATATAATATATACGTAATAGGTATATATAAATTATACCATTACTTAGTTAACAAGAATTTCTAAGTATTTAGAGCAATACAGTATATTATCGATAAAACATAAATCTCAAATAATAAAACAGACATATTCTACACCATATGGAAGATATTTTTTAACCGGCTACCGTCCATGTTATAAGCTTCAAGTTCTCGTCTTGTGCCTTGATCGACCTGATCCCCATCAAGCATATAACAAGCAGCACCCCTCTTCGAAAACAAACAGATAACCAATTTTTCACCATTTCGTCAACATCTGCGGGAGTAAAGGAACTATTATCCTTGCACCACCCTTTAAGTTATGATGTCATATACGTAATATGTGGTCCATATTATTAAATTCATTTTCTGTTAACTTTAATTAACCTGCTATTTAAGTGATCGTAAGGATTTCATATTTAACTTATAAACTGTTAACAGCTGTGAATGATACTTGAAACAAATATGATCAAATTTTAATTCTTTTCCTCCTCTTCTTTATTGATTTATTTAACTGCTATTTAGCTGATTTACTGAATTACTTTCACCAATAAGTAATATTTTGATCCTAATTTTAGTTCAATTGTTACATAGTTAATTATTTATAATTGGATCTTACTTATATTTACCTCCCAAGAATACACCATAAAACTTCAATTTATATTTTATATTTTTTATACGATTTAGTAAATTGTTCTTAAATTGTTTCTGTGATGTTCGTCAAATTTTCTGATTCGCTTGCTCTTGGTCACACCTGGCACCCTTATAAATGTAATACAAACGAACCGCTCTCAACCGCGATCTATTAGCAGTCGGGCTTAGCACAAGTTTTTGTTTTTTGTTTTCGAACATGTCGCCAGTTCATTTTTTTAAGGGTGCGCTCGTGGCAGGAGGATATTGTCTTAACTTAGTCAAATCTTTCTGAAGAATGGCAAACTATCTTGTATTCCATGTACAACCAAAGTAAGGATGATTTACACCTTCAGGATTCCATAATTACACCCTAAATTTAGTCCATGTACCTAGATGAACTTTCAACTTATTTTGATATTGAATTTGTTTGCATTCTGAACACCACTAGCAATACGACCATCATCCTGAAAATTCCAGAATTCCAAAGTTTCACGTCTGGATGATACACGACAATAGTCGCTGTACTTATGTCTGTGTTGCATTCGAACGGAATCAGTTTTAATTACATTGCACATTAACGGATATATTGCACGTCGAATAATTCACCCTGTACGTTTCATGCAATAGGGAGTTTGTGTATTCAATGGCATTACAAAATCTTGTGCCCATAATGCTCGCGTCACCGACCCCTGGATGTGAAGCGGTTTTTACGAGCGATAAAGTCGGTACTTTATACGTTTCCATCTACCAGCACGGGGCATATAGGATGATGTTGCAACGTTCCTAATTCAAAGCGTAAACCGTATAAATTTGATGAAGCACCTTACGTGTTATCGCCATAATACCTGTTACAGTGTTTCAATTCTACTGAACATGAGCGCGACAAAGTTTTATTTCAATCAACAGTTTACTGGAACGCCGTCAGCGCTTCGACTTTGTTCTTTGTTATAAACGGAAATTGGTATTAGAAGTTTTATAACCTCTACGTACCAACTTTGTTGTATCGTAAATGAAATCAGTAAATATTACTAATTTTATTGTACTATCTAAAATCAAGACTTAGCTATGGTATGGTATTTTCTTATGGCTTAGGACGTTCGCGATAAGTAACTACGCTGTTTGGAAAGATGATAGATCACATTTTTATAGTGTTACATAAAGATGTAATTTCCTTCAAAATGATTTTACGTACACAACATGTAGAAGTCAATGTTTATTTAAAGATCTACATTGTACCTTAGAGCAGTGGTTCTTAATTTTTTTGAAGTCGAGGAACACATTGACACTTTTTTTGCCTCGACTACTTACAATGCAACATAAGCTATGAAGCTGGGGTGGCCAACCTTTCTGAAATCAAGGCAGCAATGAAACAGAAAGGAAATTGTACGCAAGAATAACCCATTAATGAACTATTGATAGTGCTACAAAATGTTACTTTTGTAAAACAGTAGGGTACGGGTATTGATTGCAACTTCAAATTTAATGTGATACATTGAGATAAAACCCAGGTTTTCGTATTTCTTCGTTTCGATATGTATCATTGAAAATGTTGCTTTGCAAGGATATGATGTGAATAAAAACAGTAAAGAGTCTGGTGCCGTTTTTGCTGGATTCATCGGTATTCATCTTTAAGAGAGAGCCAGAATTATTCAGGAGTATTTTCAACCGTGTCATGGTTAATCAAAAACTCGATGTTTTGCCCATTTGGGGCTTCTTCAGGAGAGAGAAAGGTTACTCTCCGGACTAAATTCAGCATGTGTACCATGCCAGAAGCCCATATGATTGTGAGCGAAAGGTCAAGTTTTCGATTAACCATGACATGGTCCGAACACGGACCATGACTGAAATTGCTCTGGCCGTGGAAACTTACGTTATTATTTTAACTTTTAATTTTAATCCAGATCTGAAGAAAGCAATTAGCGTTAGTCCATCTTCTTGATTCAGAGTGGCAATGGAACGCCAGAACTTAAAATGTTATTTTGTTTCAATGTCATGTTTATTCCCTGCATTTATTAGAACTGCTTTAATTTTTCTTTTAATATGTATGAGTATTTGTGTGTAGGCCTCATATAGTTAGTTTGCATTAAAGTATTAGATAGATAGATAAATTGCATAGCTTACAAGTTTTTTGATTCTTTCGGTATCTTGGTTGTGTGGCAATAGTTCTGCGCACAATCCAGTTGTGTTTTAGAAGTGTGTGATATTGGGATAATATCACCATTACGGAATGCGGTGCATATTGCAAAGAACTGTGCAATATTATATGTTGGTCCAGCGAGGAAAACAGGTGGCTGATTTGTATCGAACCCGAACCACCATAAGCGAACATGCGAGTTGCATGTGCCAGTAAAGGGCACTGATCCCATTTACTTTGAGCAAAATAACTGGGAAGTAGTTTCCTAAGCATTGTCTTTATGGCAGGTAGTTCTGTGCCCTAGAAACACTACTTAAAAAGATGTATAAGTAGAAATATTTTTATTTCATTGCTTTTTCATTTAAAACCTAAGAATAAGAAATGGAAGTTATGCAGATTTCCCGGTCAAATTTAAGCCAGCGTCGATCCATTCCCACACTAAATCCCTTTGTAGAATACTTCGAACAAAGTATTCTCAGCGCGAAGCTTCGCACAAATTTCGAGCGTATTTCTTGATAATAATATGTATTAGGTATTTTAGATGAAGTACGCAGACAAACGACTTTGCAAGAGTTCATCGCAAACCTTCGAATTAATAAACGAGGTACTATGTTATATCGCGTCAATTAAGTCTTGGTCAGTTGTACACTCCGAAAGTTCTTGGCAGAAATCGTAATCTTTTCTTAATGTTTTCTGTCCATAAATAAATCAATACAACAAACATACAAAATAGCATGGAGCTTATGTGAATGAACTTGAAAGACATCAGAGCTGTAAAAAAAAAGCATTCACCAAAGCATAATAAGCTTATTAATGGAATCATTACACGTGGTATATTTTTTATTAACAAAACAAAAGATTTTTAAGGATAACATTCAACTGTTTATTTAGTTATGTTCCACTTTCAGCAATTTTGTTTCTCATCTTTCGCCTTATATTAACGATTTCCTTGTACATCCACATATTTTATTTACAATTTTTTATTTGTTTTTTATACAATTCCTTTTCTTTTCCTCATTTCCAAGATAAGTTTGTTCTAAATGAATTTGCCGTTTTTTTAACATTTTGCACAGCATTTCTTTGAAAAATGAATTTTGTTTTTCTTCCGATCTTTTTACTTTTATGATTCGCCCAATCTTTTTGCTTTTATGAATTATATTTTGAATTTTGGTAAAAGCGCTTTTATACTTTATACGTTTTCTTATTGTCCGATCCTAATTTCATGTATGAACCTTATAATAAAACGTGAAGCGAGCATCCTTTTAGCTTTGCTTTCAGACGTTCGGGCTAATGGAATATGCTTCTTTTAGAATATACACATATAAACTTCTTTACGTAAGGTACATTAACACCGAGGCAGCATAGAAAGAACAACAAAAGATGCAGTAATCCACAAAAATTTAGTAATAGAAAGTATAGGTATATACTTTTAATCGCGAGTAAAGGAATCCGTTGCATCAAATAATACAGAAATGATTAGTTAATATTCCATAACCTTTACTCACTATGCTCCTTTTGCGTTTCTATGAATTTTCATTACATTCCGTCGGCATTCTACGACGTTTTAATTAAACAAGCAACGCGCTTCGTTTAATTGGCAGCAAAAATTCCTTGTTAGGAAGATGTTTATTGTCTTATCCTACGGGTGTACTATAATTTGTTCAACAAGAATACGATATTGCTCAGCGGTCGCTATCAAGTATTATATAATGGAATTTTTCCGTACTTGCATCGAAAGCAATAAAGTGTATTTCTAGAGCGCGAATTAATAGGTTATAATAACTACAATAAAAGCAACCATTAAGAGTTCAGGAACTGAGGCAATAAATTCCACGAAAACGATTCCTGAATTTTATTTCATTCCAAACTCACCCAAAACTTCGTTGATTTTGTACATTACTCTACCGAGAGAGCATCCCAATTAATTGATCTGCTTTATTACAAACTAACTCGTCAAGGTTCTCTAAAGTTTGTCGATAAAAGTGAAACCTACCGAAACATTGAGGAAGTGGGATGATACGCTTACGTAAAAATATACATACATATATACTGTAATGTTACAAATTACGTACAACGTCGATCGTAATAGTCATTAGCGCTACGTATAATGCGTTTAGCCAACTGTATACCGTTGTCCACTGGTTCAACGTAAAAATCCCGTTGGCCTCTTTGTCAGTGTCTCCAACTACTTTTATAGTCCTCTGTCTCTGTCGCGGCGATGTTAGGAGATAATATACTCCAGTTAACGATGACCTTGGAGGAATAGATAAATAATTTGCCTTTTGTCCATTTTCGTCGTATCCTGCGAGGTAAGCGCCAGAAGTTTCCGGCCTGACTATATTCGAGGTGCGATAGAAATAAAATAATGCGTTGTTCGAGCCCCGCTAGGATCAAAGGATTTTCTTGGCGGATCCGGTACATTCCCAAATCACCATTCGCAGTTGGGATACAATTGATTAAAATATAATTCTGTACAGTGCGTCGACCAAGCGCGTGGACGGAACTTAATTATTTTCTTGAACAATTTAGTGAAAACGTTTTCAAATAAAAATTATTCGCATACAAGTGCTACATAACATAAATTATACTTATGTATACAAAAAGTTCAATTTCTGCTGCGCATGATAAAATTTCGATTTTTTAAACGGTATAGCCTGTAAATTATTGGATGTGTCTCTTTAGTTTATGTCAATTGTTTTCAACATACCTATCTAGCTTCGTTTCTGAGATCATTGAGATTATTTACGATTTTTCAAAGTGCAATTGTTTCTTTAACGACCAATATGTTAAATACCGTACATGTTAGAATAGTTTTCTGTAATATATCAAACAAATTTTTATATCAACCGTTGGAGATACGATTCCTATTTTAATTTGCTTAAAAGAAATACCTTGAATATTTCTCCAGAATCTAAAGGAGCAACTCCTGTAATGCCTTCTTTAGTAAATTAAATATGAAGCAATGCGAATGAGCTGAAAATTTTATTGATTGTTTACTAATAATATTTAACGACGTCCAAGTTACGCGTTGCGTTAGGAAGTCTACCCTAAAAGTTTTTTCATGGAAATTTTTGTGTATTAAAAGGTATTATGTAGTTCTACCAATCTTCAGTACACAAGAACAAAATCGAAAGTATTCTACGCATTTTTTTTTTGAATACAGTTCGCTTGAACTAGCAGTAACAGCTGCATGCTTAATTCTTTCGTTTTGCTAAGAAAAGAGTTATTTTATCTATACCATTTCCTCTTCTCTTATCTATTTTTTATAATAATATATTTTCCAAAATAAGTATCCTTATATTTGTGGTAAACATTTCCCAGTATTAAAATATCTCTTACGCACTCTGCCTCAAAATAAATGCGTTTGTGTGTTTGTCTTTCAACAAGAATGCAAATATATTATTTCTGTAATTTTTCTATTGTTCTTTCATCACGTACACAGTTCATCCAATTCTTTCTGGCGGCTAAGGAGCGTCTAATCATCAGCCGCCAGGAAGAATTGGCGGCTGATGATTAGACGCTCTATAACTGAACCAGGCGGCAGTGCTGGGGACCCTCAATTGTTATTAGTAGAGTGGGCAAATTCGGGTGCGCACTACCGGCGCAGCTAACGAATGGACTCTTGCATGCGAAATATTAGTCGCTGCTGCCTGGAGCGTACGTAATAGTAGCAGCGAAGTACTCTGTATTCTGTTTTTAATAATGTCGAAGGTACGGAGGTTGGGAAAACAGCTATCATTAAAGACAGTGAGTAGGTTCATTAAAATTAAATGTTTAGTGTGCGACATATATCTAACGTGTTGGCTACAAACACATTGTAAACGGCATGTGTCGGTGCAAAATACGAACAATTTTTATTTGATTCATGTACAATGATGATTCAGTGTAATCTGGCGTCTACTTTGTTAAAAAACATTTCATTTATTTCATTTAGGAACAAATACGCCAATATTATATTACCGAGCAGGACTACGTTACGAAATTATTTACCATCTGTGAGTGTACATTTAGAAAATAAAATTAAGGCTGAACTGAAAAATAAAAAAGTGTGTGATTCCTCAAATAACCTATTCGTTTTGTAATACTTTTAATGAATATCTTTATAAAAACAAAGGTTGATAATTTTTCATCGCAGCACTCTGTTGCTTATTAGAAAGTTACAAAGTTTCGGATTTAATTTAGGATTTCTTCCGCACAAGGGCTAGGTATGTAGTCGATACGAATAAGAAGTTGGAAATATTAAAAAGCTATTGCCAAACGAACCATACATATCTTGGAATTCCTTTCTCTTACAGTCAGATGTTGTCAGATGTGTTGCTTTCAACAGAAGGCCATCTTAATGTATGCGTTAATGTATGCGAGATTGAGAACCATATTTACTAAGTCGAGATCGGATAGTTTCTGTTCCAGAGTATAGTTGGGCGACATTATGCTACAAAAGTGAGATATGGCTTTTGAAACATGCAGGCGGACTAAAGATCATAGAAGTAGACACTTGTACTATTTTCACTGTACTTATAAAAGCGTATAGTATTGGCTGCACATGGTGAAAGTCGTGAATGAGCCCTTGAACTTTCTGAAAAGAGTCTTGGTTATGGCCGAAAACAGACTTCCGCCGAATCGATAATCCGCTGTAGCATATTAAATCAATTAATTAAATGTAAATTACGTTTTCTGAGCTTTCCTATTAGATACATTGCTACACACAAAGTACTCCGCGCATAAACGAAATCTGCCAGAAGCATGGGTGCAAAAACTTCAATTTTAAAAGCAAGACACATGTTAAATATGATCACGAATATAATAAAAATTTTGAAAAATTTGGAAAACAAGGAGAAGTAAAACGGCCAAAAAGATGAAAATAAGAGGGGTAAAGCGTTAACAGACTTAACATATTAAATTCTGTTTCAGTTTGCTGATAGTTTGCCTGTGCCATATTATTTGTGCCAATTATTAAAAAGTGAGCCAATATTCCGTTAATTTAATTTTTCATATTAGTGAGGTTCACCTTAAATCTTAATTTCTAATTGCAAGCGAGAACAATAATAACATTCTCAAGAATTGTACATAGAATCTTAAATGAGAGATGGAGAGGAATTTGATTTTTTTAGAAACGAATGGGATTCTTTCCCACTGGAGGAAACATATTTCGTCCCATCACACCCTTCGAAAATAGAATGAATAAATTTAATTTACGTCAATTGATATTCTACGGCAGGCAGCACGCAGGTAAAACCGTACATCCTTTTTTCGTGTATCACTTCCCCGTCGGACGCCGAAAAGGGAAGTTGGAAGCGGAAAACAAACCCTAAGGAATTATGAGACGCATAAACAACGAACATTTACTTTCGAAGCGTCGGTCGCCGTCGTCGGCGAAGAAAAAGGAGGCGCTGGCGAGATCGAGTAGTAAACGGTGAAGGCGCAGCAGCCTCCTTTTTCCTCGAACTGACATTTCCATTATCTCGACAGTTTCATCATATTGTCCTTCAAGTTAGTTGACAATAGACGACGCTCGGAATAATATTACGATATATTGGAGATCGCCCAGCGTCAGAAGTGGAGTGGAAAGGAAGTGAAAGGAAAGCGAGAGAAAGCGTGTCATCACGCGATGGCGGAGCCTCCGTTGGGGTTGGATCGTTCGCCTTATATTATTAGTGCTTTTCGATAATGCGCTGTAGGAGCGTTTGCGTGAGAGAGCGAAGGATAATACTAGACCGTTGCTTTTGGAAATGAATAGATAACGCTAGTCATTAAGGCCATTTAATAGGTCTATAAATACGTCGTTGAGTTTGACTCTCGTACCTATCAATGAATAGCTTCTTCATTTGCTTGTTTTATTATTTTGTCACGTAGAACTAGAACAATATGATGTCGATATATTCAGTAGTTACAGAACGTTGGGGTGTATGGTGGTGGAAATGTTACAAAAGAAAGAAAAAAAAGGAAAGGAACAAAAGTATCGATCACAGCAACAGATCCAGTCTAATACTAAATTAATACTGTCTAGGGTTGTTTTGGTAAATATTTGGCAGAAATTCAAGAAATGGTTTCTGAATTGAATAATTATATCTTTGTTGATTTTTTAGAAGCCGCTTCGTTTCGAAGATATAGGGCTACAAGGATTTTTAAGAAGCACAATACATCAGGTTTGTTTTTCTTTTACGTCTGAACCGCTTTTGAATCGGTCAAAATCGCTCACGAATGCACAGAATACACAGAATACAAAGAAGGACGGATTCGAGCGGTTTTGAATTGGTTTACTCATGGAAGAAAAACTAAGCAATTTATTATATGAGATGATTCTTTTATCTACATTATAATAATCGATTAATAATTGAATATCTAGATAATTGATATCTGTGACCGGTTTTCTTATCAGGAAAACTTGCATGTGAGGTATATTGACACCTTAGAGCATATGCTTCCTAGGTTGCCTATTTTATAAATAAAAAACAAAAAAATATATGTATTAACTCGATTCGAGACCGTCTAACCTGACTTACCGTGTACGGTGACCCACCCACCTACAGTGAAGTCCGACAGATTCGTTTATAGAGTCACTTGAGCTCAACTGGCCCTGTACAAATACTTTGACAAGCCAATTCTATATATAAATATTGATACATCGTAATAGTCGCTAAGTGGTCTTGACTAGGCGTTACATAAACAAGTTAGAGACATTAAGTTATTATTTAATGGATTTAACCTTAGGAAATAAGCGATGACCTAATTAAAAAAGAACAAACAACTCAAAGTTTCGCTGAATACATAAATTAAGGCTGGATAAGGCAAAAATAAGTGAAAATAAACAATACCTTAGTGGGGTAACCACACAGATAACTTAAATTTTTAAAATAATTTATTTATCGATCTTGGAGAAGCCGATGTTTATTTAATGCATTTCTCTATTTCCTGTTTCCTACGAAAATTAAATATTAAACTAAATATGAATTATAAGGAGGCTCAAGCTGGGACAAAACAAAATAGCAGTTGCTATAAGCGCACTTAGCTGTTATTTCGATGGCTAGCAAGGTTGCAACAGATCATACTTCCTGGTTCAGCTGTATGACGGCTGTCACTGTCCAGGGATTACGATTTGTTTCTCACTCAGACTCTCAATGACTGAAATGGCCCCAATAGCTACAGTGGTCAACCAAAGAAAGTGCTAAATGTGTAATGTTTCAATCAGGAATTACACGGAGTAGATCGAAACATAAAAAGTTAACAAGGGATAAAAAAAAAAGAACCAGCAAAAGAACTTAAAATACGCAAAAGATTATGAGCTTAAGATCGCTACTATGTGCATAAAGCACGAAAAATGTTTTTTTTTTTGAACAAGACCAACTAGTTCGACAAAAATTGACAGAATGAATTGATTCGCAATATGGACCGGAAGTTAAAAGAATAATGAAAAGATAATTTAGACAATTATAGTGCATAAAACGATCTTCATACATTTAACTAAATACGAAATAATCAAATGAGAAAAAATAAACGGTTACCAATCCAGACAAAAACCGGTAAATAGCCACATCAAAACAACCGTTACGAAGCAAGCTTACAATCTTGATCGTAAGATGACACTAGAAGGTCAAAAGAACTACCTTAAATACAAAATTGGAACGTGACAAGTATATACTACTGGAAACGAGTAATCTAATGTAGTTCATATATCGCATATTCTAGTGCGGTTGCTTCTAGGTTTCTAAAAGTAGCGTATCACGATCGCTGAATTGGTCGAAGCGGACCTCATTTGTGGCCTGTTCGATCTCCAGACTTAAATCCCCTAGATTTTTTTTTTGTATAGCTATTCTAAGTTATTAGTTATATGGATGAATATACCAAGGGACACTCCTGATATTTCTGAAAAAGTCGGTGAATGGATGAAGGAAAGAGACGAATTCGTGCATACGTGCATACCAGCCTATTTTCAGCAGCTCTCGCAAGCCTTATTAATTTTCATGTAATGAATACATTGTGTTTCTTGAAAATCTTTACAACCCTTTATCTTCGATACGAAGTGGCGTTTGGAAATTCCTCAAATATGTAATTACACTCCCCGACAAAAACTTAGACGCGGTAAGATGTTTTAAGGGTTTTAAGGGTTACAACATTTCTTTGCGAAACTAGCAAGATATCTACTTAAGTTTTTATTCATAAAAGTAAAATAAACTTAAAAATATCTACTCCAGTAATATGTGAACTAAATAATAAATTATTACTCCAATTTCTCAAACAATTTCTGCGACAAAAATTTAGACGCTCTGTTGCAAATGTAAAACAAAAATAAAGAAATGAGTGATCAGTAATGCGTAGATCCTCCATTGTTCTTCCACTTCCAATAGTGTGTTATTAATAGATTTATATAATTTTAACATATAATTTTGAGGGATATTTTGTCATTCCGTCACTATTGAGGTTTTCAGTTCCTGTACCGTGAAATATTGACGGCCTCCGCCATAAACGCGACGTGCCAATTCACCCCACATGTTTTCAATAATGTTTAAGTCTCGTGACCGTGCCGGCCACTGTAAAGTTTTAATCTTTTTCTCTTTAAACCATTCAGTAATGGTTTTTGCTTTATGAATTGGCACGTTATCTTGCTGAAAAACAAAATTGCGCCCGGCCCACTGGTTTCCAAAACGTAGAAGATTGTCACGCAATAAGTCTTTATAAGTCACAGATGTCATTTTGTTTGTGCAAAACGCTATCTCACTTTTATCGCGGAATCCAATCGCTGTCCATATTATCACAGATCCACCCCCTAATTGTTTGGTCATTTTCACTTTTGGTTCTTTTCTCAAATCATGATAATAATGGGAGTACCTATCCAGTCCGTTCAAATTAAAACGTTTCTCATCGGAAAATATAACTTTTTCCCAGTTTCTTTCAGGATATGTGTTCTTCAGCAAATCTCAACCTCACTTCTTTGTGTTTCGCCGAAGGTGGAGGTTTTCTCAATATTTTCTTCCGTGATATTACCGGTGACGCCTTTAAAATCCTTTGAACATTACGCACGTGCGTTTGTACCCCTTCCTGTTATGCAATAACTCTCCCCGACGCAGAAGAATTGGATGCACACCACAATATCATGCGTTTATCCCGCTCACTTACAGCTTTCGGTCGCCCTTGGCCTTTTGGTTTGCCGTAATTTTCCGGATCTTTTAGGAAATTTCTAACGCAATGATCGCTTCTTCGTAACAGTTTGAGCACAAACTGTAGTCTTAACAATTCCATATATGTAAGCACATTACAAACACAATAACTATAACACAATAACAATATAATGAAATTAAACAATATATGATATATTATGATCAATGAGATTTACGTGGTTGTAACTTTCTACTGGCAATTGTTTGCAGTTGTGGATTAATTTTGCTTATCATGCTCATCAGTTAACTTGGATCTGTAAATGTTATTTTGTATATATTTTTTTTTTACATTTTTATGTGTTTTCATACAGTTACGTAATTCGGAAAGAGGAAAAAAGCCACGAGCAATTTATGGAACTAAGCAGATGATTTGACTGAAAGACTTATAACATTCCAGCAATATTAGTTTAAATATTTCTAATCTTGAAAAAATATCGCTATATTGCGACTCAATCATTTTCATTTGAAGTTCTGGGGCAAGGTTTTCTATATCTGCCAAGGATTTTGATGTCATTTGCAGCAAAATCTGAAAAACGAGACTTAAAATTCATTCTTTAACGCTTCAATTGCAAAATCTACAAGAAATAAAGTTTTAGTTTGCTGACTGAATTTTCGAATGTATTGCGTGGAACATTTTTTGTTCCATTGCGACATTTTCCACATAAAGCTATTGATGTATGATGCAATGCACGATTAATGGTTTTGAACCACCGTCATTTTCTACGGCCTCCCATATGAGAGCAACATCACCAATCACCAAACCGAATCGAAAATAACACCTGAGCAATATTGGAAACGTCTATTGACTCATCCAGGACTAAAGAGAACCACAGTAATTATAAGTGTCGATTTTTGACAGACTATATTTTCTACACTACCGTCTACTCTTCTAGCCACAGTATTGGCAAATTAATGTATTTCAATAAATTGCCTTTTCTGGACACATTTCTCTTGCTGCTGCAATGATGCAATCCTTGATTCGCCATCAGTAAACGGTTTCTCATGTTTGGCTGTTGAATTAGCCACCTGGAAATTAAGGCGAGTTATTGCTCCTTGTTCTGCATTTACTTTCATAAACAGTAATTCCTGAGATTTCAATTTGCGCGTCAAAGAGTCATAATTTTCTGACCGTAAATTTGTAGTAAGTCTGGGAATGTCTCATAGTGACGTATTATACTGTATTCCTTGGGGACTGATATTGCTTGATTGCAAATTCTACATGTTGCCTTATTACTTAATTCAATTACAAAATATTGATATAGTCACTGCTTTTTATTACGCTTATTGCTTCGTGAGTTGCCTTGTCTCATTAGTTGCAAACAGTTACTTACTGAGATGTTGATGACGATTGTGACTGATGTAACACAGTTACATACTGTGTGTTTTACTGTGTGTTCTCTAAATCTTTTTGACACTGACCATAGAGTCGAACTCTATTTTTCATTGTGTATAGTACGATATCTTAGGGTCATATGATTAGCCAAAAAATCTGCCAGTATGCTGGAAAATACTATTGTTGTTGTCTTTGTGCCTTTGTCCATGTTTTGCCGGTGATATACTTTTTATTTTCTTTCCATTTTCGCATTTCAACTTTAGATCGAAATTTATAAATGAGAGAATCAAGGACAAATAAAACATATATTAGCTGCTTTTTTGGCCAGCTTGTTAGCCTCTCTATATCCTTTAATCTCTTGGTTTAGATCTGCTTGGCACTAACGATAGAGTTGACTTTTAATGTTTTGTAGTTTGTATAATACGGTGTTTTAGGGTCGCAAGATTGGTCAAAAAATCTGCTAGTATACCACTGTTTTTGCTATCTTTGTTGCTTTTTCCTAATATGTTTTGCCCGTACTATGCTTCTTTATTTTTTTCCATTTTCACATCTCAACTTTTAGATATGAATGTTGTAGGTCAGAGTAAGGTCTAGGTCAATCTGTTTCTTTGACCGGCCTCTTCGTAGCCTTCAATTTTGAGCGGCTTTACACCCACCGTACCGTCGCTGTTTACATTCCAGCTGCAACCCCAACAAAGGGATTGAGTGAGAATTATGTTAAATTTAAAATAATAGATAATTTATTGGTTTCTAGAATATCTCATATTTTCTTCAGTAGGTAGAATTTAAAATCAAAGAGCGCATTGTAAGCAACCGCCCACGTAATAATTTTAACTAAAAGTATAGCACAGTATGTACGATGTTGCCGCATTCATATTCAAATTAGATACGACGTACAGCAGATTCAGCCTTTCACATCCGCTTTCACTTATATAAAGCATCCCCCTTGTATACGCCATCGTTCGTTTCACCGTTTCCTTGTATCTTGTCTGCGATAGGAAAGCATTTTCGGTAGCTTTGTATACGGAATTTGCATAAACCTCGTCAACGTGAGTCAACGTAATATTTTCTATACAAGAAATTTTATTTTCGCCGGGATTTACTCATATTTTCCATTATATCAAGATTATGGATTTCATTCCGCCTCTATCCTTATAAATAAAAATATATTTTAACAACTTCAGCAAAATGTCCGGGATATAATTGAATGTTAGTCTTATTAAGTGTATAATAATACACAGAGAAAGCAAGTTGGTGAATCGACAACATTTTTGTAACATTAACGAGATGTATTTTTTATATACTTTTGAAAAATTCTTTATAGCACTCCATCTCCATAAAAAGATCTCGCCTATGTTTTTTGAATATGGCGGATGCCCATTTATTGATATCTTAGGTTGAAAATAGAAAATAGGAATTTATAGAAAAATTAGCTTTATTATTTGTGATATACGATTCGGTAAAAATATTTTATCTATACAAATAACTATTCTGACTATTAACCCGCTTCATGATGAACGTATTGAAAAATATAGGATAGATTGTATTTTTTTACTCTTTCAAAAATTGGTGCTTGCTGATTACATATTACCAGTTAATAATTGAAGCAGTGAGATATCAAATAATATTTTTTCATCTTTATGAAAAATGTATTTTTGTAACATTTTATTATTTAATATTGGTTTTCCTGATTGATAATCACTCGACATCTAGGTTAAGCATATTTTTTAATGAAAGTTATGAAATCTGAAATATACAAACGTTTAATACAAATTAGTAGTAGAAAAACATAACTTGTGCTAATTATTAATTAGCAATTTGAAAATATTTATTTAATTCTTTTATCTGTGGTACCTTTATTTAGGTGTGTAGAGAAAATCTGAAATTACATTATCAAAACCACTTTTGATCTTCTATCTAAGGGTGTAGTTGAAACTTTTGTACGTTACGGCTATTTCTGGCCATCATCAGTTTTCTCATTTTTTTATCGGTCCAATATTGAATTTTGCGACATTTAGCAAGTCTTTTTTTCTGATTTCAACCATGTACAACATGTTGACAAACATTTTTAATATTATGCTTTATTAACACTGGATCTGAGAATGTTACACTAAATAAAAGACTACTAAAAATTAAACAATTATTAACCATCTTTCAGTCTTTTAAGATAATGGCAGTATTTGACAATTGCTTTACGTGCAAGTTTTTAGGGGGCATCTTTTTGTTTTGGATTGAAGTCTTTATATTTCGGAAGCAATTTAAGATAGTAGCTTCAGGAATAAGCCGCATATTCTTGATAGCAATTTGTTGATACAATACACGCAAATATAATGTTTATTGCCAGAACTGCCATTATATAGGGGTAGATTGTAAAATAAGATTATCTTATTTCTTAAATATAGACAGCAACGTTTAAACCCAAATACATTATTTGAAAGCCAAAATATCGTTCTATTTTTCAATGTAATCGTCCTTTCAATCCACTCATTTTTGCAGACGCTGCTCCAGCTTTTGTATGTCCGTATCAATTGGCATATAAAACTGCCAACCCGTTGAGATAGCAATTGACCTGTTCTTTCATTTCGTCGTCGGTGCAGAAGCGATATACAGGGTCTTCCCGTAACATGTTCATTTAAAGTTTTCGCAGTTAGCACCTCGGTTTATTTCTAAAAATTTGTAATAGGCAATAAGTCTGTCCGCTGTATTATAGCAAATTATTTTTAGACTCGTACGACTTTCGGTTAAACCGCAAGTTCACAACCAACATTGCAAAAGAAAAAAAGCAACAAGAAGTACGTCATTTTACTCAAAATATCAAGATTTGTTGTGACTTCCGGTATGACGGGAAGTAGTACGAATCTAAAAATAATTTGTAATTAATGGAAGGACCCCTTTCACACATTCTTTAAAAAGCTTGAAATGATTAAATTATTGAAGGCGATACTATAATATACGCTTGCAAAAATATAAGCAATTTCATCTAAATTATGTTTAATAAAACAAGAATTGTTGCCCACTGATATATTTTTGGTATAATTGTGTAAATTTGTGCTATATGCTTTATTTCTTGATGTACCAATAACTAGCGTAATACGTTAGGGCCGAAAAGCCACTTACTAAGATTCTCGAAGCTTTGGAAATAACACCAATTAGATCATCCCATTGGGTTCGTGAATGCATTTAACATTATTAAGTCAAAGAAGCGCTTTTCCAAAATATTTTTTCTAGTTTTCCTCAGAAAGTGCTTTACCATAAACGGTGTCGGAGTCCCTAATGTTTATCTGGTTACCTTTGGCTTTCCGATGAAAAGTAATTTAATGATTTAATAATTTAATGGACAAAGCGTTGTGGGTTTTTTTACAATCGAACGGCGATACATTTCAAAATCGCACGTTAACAATTGATGAACAACTATTCTAATCCGCAGTGTATATGTGTGTACGCACGTGAACTCTTTCTAAACGAGCAATTTTTTGCCCAGGGAAATCTTCTCCGGGCAAATAAATGCTCTATGCGCGCTTTATAAGCTCGAAAAAATTACTGCCCGTTTAGAGGTTGTACGAGACGTGCATAAACCTAGGGATTTGGAACTCTAATTGCCCTGTTCGTTGTTGCTGAAATGCCGCAGATGTTTTTACAACGCAACGAACAAAAATTAAATACCCACGGAACAAAAGCCTGTGCCGCGTCCAACATAAATTTTGGGTACGTCGTAATACAGCAAGGGCGAAACAACAACGCAGAATCGTACTTCCTAGAACTGGATGTTAAAACGTTGCATATATCAACAGCGAGGTGAGTGCTAGAAATTTAAGATGGAAATTTATAAAAATATAGTCAGGAAGGAATGAGAAATTAATAAATTTTTACATATTATAATTTATTTATTGTAAACATTGCGAGTAACTCAAGAGGGCTAAAGGCCCCAATAACAGTGTAACATATACAAACATATTGAAAAACGGAAAATGCATATTGAGTAATTACATTCTTAATCATTACTCATTTTGTACAGAATAATTAGTCTATACTGTCACAGTATATTTTTAGCTAAGAGCGTGGCATTTTTCATACCGATATGAAAAGCATCAATGGAGCTAAAATTGTTTATATAAATTTGAACGGAGTCTATACAAAGGTGAATTCATGTGTGAATAAGAAAAATAATAATAGCTTTTATAGCTAACAAAAAATGCAGAACGAAAAGAAGGAAAATGTGCCACGCAACTTCAGGGTGAGATTCAGCTATAAATCCCTAAATAAAATAAAAATTCTGTAAGCGCAAAGTATTAGAGGCAACACAAAAACAGAAAAGAGAAACGCAAGAACATGTACCACAATTTTTATCAAATTAAAGCATGCTTCAATTACATTGAACTCCCAGTAGGAAGACGTAATTTCTTTCTAAAAAGATAAATTGGGTATGCTTTTCAATCGTGGGAGGTAAATTATCAAATTTGGAGTAAATCTTTCGAATAAGGCAGAAAATAGTTTGTTTCTCTACAATTATGCAGGCTGACTCATTTTCGACCATCACCGTGTGGGTTTCACTTAAATTAAAATGAAATTTCAAAGCGTTAAATTTATCAGTTAGTCTTCACTAGTAATAGAAAAACGTCGGACATTAACGATGAGAAACGTTAAGAGATACGTTAAGCATTTCTTATTCTTCAACCCCAGCACAATAGCTACAGGATATCATTTGTTTAGATCTTGTTAGAAACTTGGTCGAAAATGGACCGTTTAGCGAGCCCCGTAATGTTTATATTAACAGGAATTGAATGAAAACCAACGGGAGGTGTGATTTTAGAAAATTGATGTAAGTTTTTCATCTGATTCATTGTTACAAATAAATGAAAATAACACAACGTTTATTGCAAAACGATGTTGTAGTCTCCTTGCTCTATTTCGTCTGGAATTCTGTACTAGCTAATAGTGTCCCGTTTTTCCGGTAAAGGTTCCAAATTTGGTAAATTTTGTTCCATCTGATTTTGTTCAAAGAAATATTTGTCGTCTTCTAATCCGTATACTTTATCTCCAACAATAAACAAGATCTCCACGGTAAGGGTTAACAATGCATAGTTTTATAATACACAACACTTACTACGTGTGTGAAAGATAATTCATTTCTTGAGGAAGTTAGAGAAAAAGTTTCCGAATAAAAACCATTCAGGGAAAATTTGTGCATAACACAGATCTGTGCTCAAGTATACAGAGTGTTTAGTTTTCGCTATGCGCGATGCAAGCTTAGTTTCTTAAATGGAACAAACTGTATATTACTACGCGTTTGAATGCTTCTTTTGACTTTATGTCATCTTGCTTCATCCAACTATCTTAGTTTCTACGATAATTGAGATAATTAGAAATCCTTTACAAAATCCTTCTTCATCAGCCGATATTTTAAACGCCTTACATGAGTGGCGATTCAAATTTTATGCGATTGAGTGTTGCTTGGAACTTTAGATGATGCATCGAAGATTTTTTTGTATTAATAACATATTACAGCATCGATCGTTGCTAAGTTTGGTTCGTGTTATTCTAACGTTTAAAAACCCTGCATATCTAGGCAGAATTTATTGGAGAAATTCTTCTAGAATGTTTTATAGGTATTTTCCTATCTCTGAAATGCGTTTATCTTTGATAAATTAAATATGCACAAGATTTTCAAACTTCGGTTTCATTAAAGATATTCATTAAAACAAATGTGTAAATCTTATATTTCTTGATACAATCGAACAGCACCTACTCGAAGTAATAATCATTTTCCTGCATACATTGCCTAGTAAGTTAACATGGGCGTAAAGGTAATAAATAGCGCAAATAAACAGACAAGTGTTGATTGGAGGTTAATATGGAACGAAAAGTATTAATAAAATCTGTTTAGCAATGGAAATGGAAATGTGTATGAAACAATTTTCTTGAAGGCAATGTGTAACGTGGACATTGCACAAAATATTGCTCCCGAAGTGTTCGTAAATGTTCAACAAGATTCGGATTGTTCGTATAAATGCAAGGAAAATGGTCCTCACATTGAAACCAAAGTTTGTAGTATTTGGTTGAAACATTATATGCATATTACCAGAACTTATCTGCTTAGCTTTAATTTGCTGAATACCGACATATTTTAGGTGTAGGGAAATGCACAAAACGTGTTTACACACACGTGGCTGAATGATAAGCAATTTAAAGAAGAATTTCCAAATAAACCTTAGTAGAAGAGTCCTGCACAACATAAAATTATAATGCTGCAAACCACAAATGTTGAGTGTCTTAAACAAAACAAATTGCATATTACGAAGCTTTCGATGCTGCTTTTTAAATTATGCTAATTCGTTTCAACATTCTCTGTGCTCCTCCAGCTTAATTTTTTGGATAATTGATATCATTTTATGATTTTTGCGAAATGACGCCGGGTATCTTAAATGTTTTACTTGCTAGAGTGACAATCATTTATTCCATTACTCTTTGGAGTTTTCAGTAGTATCATGAAGAAGTCCTTCTAGAAGTTCTCTATAAACATTTGCCTAGGAACTACAGCTTGGGCATCTTAGAGGGTATCTCAGAATCCTTGAAGATCTTTCCATAAACTACCACCTTAGAATGCCTACAGGCCACACCAACAGAGATTTCTACTTTGAACCTATGCGCCATAATAAATCTCGAGTTAGGAATACGAGGCATAACTATAAATATATTCAGCGACAGTCAGGTACTTCTAAAGGTTAGGTTAGGTAGGCCACTTCTTGCATTTATTGAACTGAAGGAAGAAGATTCTAGAGCAGTACTAAGGCTTCCATCTCTTCTAACACACACAAGAGCATTTTGTTGCCGCAGTTATCAAAAATATCTGTGTCATGGCCCGACTATAATAAAATATTAAACTCTCTATAGCTAAAATGCGGCCTTCTTTAGTAAATTAAAAATTTGAACCTATGCGCCATAATAAATCTCGAGTTAGGAATACGAGGCATAACTATAAATATATTCAGCGACAGTCAGGTACTTCTAAAGGTTATTAATGTCTATACCTACGAATCCCGTTTAATACATTAATGAGCACTTTATTGAAGGCAATTATACGCCAACATTTCAGTAGGCCACTTCTTGCATTTATTGAACTGAAGGAAGAAGATTCTAAAGTAGTACTAAGGTTTCCATCTCTTCTAACACACACAAGAGCATTTTGTTGTCGCAGTTATCAAAAATATCTGTGTCATGGCCCGACTATAATAAAATATTAAACTCTCTATAGCTAAAATGCGTCCTTCTTGAGTAAATTAAAAATGAAACCGTGCCGATATCTAAGTTTTCCGTTTAAATGCGTGTAGTGTGAGTAAATTCTATGAGCTTCCATTTCCCTAAAGATTAAAAATAATCTGTAGAAGTTACTTTATGCGTGCTGTTGATGTGATATTTTTTATGCTTTAATTTAGACAGCAATTTTGTCGAGTGTAGTAATAAACACACGGGATATTGCGTAATATACAATTTAATTATCAATTTAAATACGCCTTCTATATTGATAAGTTTTGGCAAACAATGTCATTATTTAATTTATGACTTTTTCATTAAATAGCTAATACCTTTAAAAAGAACCTCAGCGAATATAACAAGGTAGATGTAGACACTACTGAAAAGGTTTTTCACAATTGAAATGAAACTTGAAACCGGTGGCAAATAACCCTATTAAAAATTAAGGCTACACAGGTTTAATTAAGGGCAGAGGCTCAATGATGACGAATTTGGAGAAGTACCCGACAGTGACTGTTAATTTATTCAATACCTGCGTAAAGCTGAAAAGAAAAGACAATACACTTAATTAAAATTTATCTACCGTTGCGGGAACCTCGATCCGAAATTTGCGCATTCATCTTTAATTAAGGAGAATGACGGGAGGGAAGTAAAAGATAGCAGGAGCGGTAGCTCTGAAAACGAAATAGAAAGTGGGGAGGTCAATAGAGAAAATTAAAGACCAACTTTTCGGATCAATTATTTCCATTTCATTAATGTACTTTACGAAGGTATTTAGAAGACAAGACTCAAAAGAAACTATTCTTCTAAGAAGTTAAACTTTGGGATATCTACTTCATAAGATAAAATCAACTATGTCAACAAAACCATTAGGTGAAGTTAAAACTGGAAAAAAATCTGCGGTTTATACACACAATACATTTGACCTCCGAATATTTTCTGTTATAATATTAGGTTCTAGGTGTAAAAATAAGAATGACTACGAAAATATCGATCAAGGAATTGTTGAACCAAACATCATGGATTTACTTGGAGTAAGTAATAAGACTTAGCAACTCTTTATTATGTATGTTCCATTATCTTTTTTTCGAGTGCATGGTCATCCATCAATTGAAGCTACCAACGTGCAGATTCTGAAGCTTCGCTATTGTAATTTATTTATTTTATTGAAATCTAAGAGTTATTTTTTATGACTTTGGTCGTTATCCTGACAGCAGCAATCGCATGTTAAATAATAACAAAGGGTATAACAAATTATATTGAAATGTCTTACATTTTTCGCAGTTCGTATTATCTATTTTTTTTTTGAGTGAGAATATGCAAGTAACATAAATAAAAATAAACGTATGTAGGATTTATTATTGATGTATTTAATATCAAGATACAAAATATAAAGAAACTATAAAACAAAAACAAATCAAGTTCTTTCGTCTTCTACTAATCCTTTTCTAAAATTTTTAATGAATGCGAACTTTACTTTAAGCCTGAGTGGTATTAGCTGATAATCGAAATACGTTATGCAAATGTTCCAATACACCAGTTCACATACGGACATATTCAACTAGGTGTAAGCAGAAGGTGTGAAAACAATCAAAAATAGGAGTTGCAATTAATTTGTTTTTGGATTGAATTTGACACTGAAATTGAACACTCTGTGCAACATTTTGATATTTATTTGTGGTTATCGATAGTTATTTATGCGATTCGTAAGAATCCCAAACGCGATTTACATGACTAATGTCATAGAGGAAATGTTCGCGTTTAAATTCAAGTTTTCATAAGTTAAAAACCTCAGGGAAAATAATTTTTCAAAGTTAGATCCATGATATGCGATGATAGGGTGTGTATAAAACCGTACAGAATCTCATTCTGCAGGATTTCTATCCTATACTTTGCTGTACTATCTCTCTTACATCCCAGACGGCTAGGACTATCCTAGGCAAGAATCAACCGAATTTACATCGCAGACGGCTAGGGCTATTCTTGGTGGGTATTCCACACTAACATCGCTAACGGCTAGCGCTTTCGACTGGAGTCGTCGTTGGAGAGTATCTCAATACTCTGCACGAGAATATGTTAGTTTATTATTCATTTTTGTTGTATATAGTTTCTTTTTTCTCGGGACAAATTCTTACATTTCTTGTAGACAGGTCCGTCCATGAATTTAAATTTATTTCATTATTTTTAATTTATTTTAAGTATCTGATTTTGCTCTTCATCCAATTTAAAATAAATTTATAAATAAAATTGACTATCATTACGATCTGTTTCATCTCAAAAGAACTCTGGACAACTACCTCGAGGTAAAACTAATGTATCATTGGGAATAAGAATATTCTACAGAAATTTAAAAAAGTAATTAATGATTGATTGATTTTTATTACATTTACAAATGCAGAAAATAACGCTTAACATTATTTTCCGTATTTGATAAATGTTGCAAATTATCAAGAGCCGAGACGGAAGTACATCTCGAAAAAACAAACATTTTCCGTAAACTGTCTTTGCATTTAGAAGTTGAGAATAACTTTATTTATACCCTTCCGCACACGCTTTTCTTTTGAACAGTGAAAATACCACAAAACTGCGATAACAACTGATTTTCACTTTTCCGCACTTCATAGATTTGTGTAAGTAAATTGGAAGCTCCGGTGATTACCCCGCAGACACTTATTTTCTTTGGAGTTTACAAAAAAGTCTCGTTACTATATCAAATAGAGCTGTAAACGGTAAGAATAACGAATGTCGTCCTCTTTCATTTTCAATTTTCTTTTTCTTCTCCCTTGTGTTTCACCGTGTAAAGAAAAGAATTGCACTTTTCTGATTTAGAACGATTTTCTTGGCGTTTTTAATTATACAGATAATAACGAAGCAGTACCGCAGCGGCGCTGTTAGACATAAAATATTTCTTCACCGGAAAAACTACAGCAAAGTACACTACAATTGTTAAGCTTAGTGGAAAAGTTTACGCCGTTAGCTCGGTGGTTTGCGCCATTTATATTGTCGACGTCGGCTTCCACTTAGAAGAGTTACTCGAAAAGGATCTTAGCTTAAGCAAATTTGATGCTTAGTTATTGCATTATGTGCTAATAGTACTGATGCATTTGGAAAGATTCTTAGACATATTTTATTATCTTCTGTCGTATTGGCATGATTAATAATTTAAGGAACTAAATTTGAAGAAATTATCAGGGGGAAAGTTTTTACATAAATTTATTTATTAAAATAATAGTAATACTTGCAAATCGCTGGAGCGTATCAAATAAATTGGGTGCTTGCAATAATTGTCGAAGTCTTCTCTAAAATTTTAACTAAAAGAAGTACTGTATAGTAAAATTGATGTAGGATGTATTGTAGTAATAAGTATGCACATTAATCTGTATATCAATGCAATAAAGTGCTACATCGTACCTATAAATGCAAATCGTTCAAATATTAGGTTTGGAATTAAGCAGCAGCAAATTAGAATCGATAAAATTTTGCATTCTAAAACAATAAATAGTCCGGTCACCTCTTGGGTAAATAACAAAAATTGGGTAATAACAGCTGTTTGCTCAAATATGAATACTTCTCCAGTTGGGTTTAATAAATTGCCACTTATACTCTCTTTTTTTATATAGAAGTACAGTAGATAGTCACACCTATTTATTTATGGGGGAAATTTAAAAAATACGATGATTGTAATACACCAATGCAAATATAAATTTACATTCAAATCTCTAGAAAATTGCAATTACTTCTTCTATTAAGTTATTTATTTAGATCCATGATCACCTACACTCCTTTGGTTTCGTGATCAGAATCAACTCGGAAGACTGGGCAACAGCAGCTTCAACAAATTCAGAGGCTTACTTGTCTCAACGTCACATGTGTGTCCCACGGCAGCACTGGAAGTCCTGCTGGGATTAACGTCCCTTCACATCCACATTCAGAAACAGGCTACATTGAATGCACTAACGCTTTGTAGAATGAACGAACTATGGCCTAGGTCTTTTGATTAGCCTTATAAGATAAACCTTGAAAGCCTTACTGACTGGGCATCCGGATAGCCTCAAGGCAAAAAAGGTACCACCTTAAAATGCCTACAGGACTCCACACTAACATATTTCAAGCGGAGATCTCCGCTTTAAACTTGTGCGCTATAAAGAACCTGGAGATAGGATACGAGGCGCAAGCATACCTATATTCCGTAACAGTCAGGCAGTTCTAAAGGCTGTCAAAATCTACTCTTATGAATATGGTCTGATTCACGAATGCATACACAATTTAAGGCAATTTGGACGTTACTTTGCGATGGATTCCAAGCCATCGAAGGTAATGAAAAGGCAGATAAGCTGGCTAGATAAGCAGCGGATATGTCCTTCATCGGTCCTAACTCCTTCGGTGGCTTACGAAAGAGTCACATAAAACAAGTAATTAAAATATGGGAGGATCTCGTACTGGGAAAATGTTTCAGGGCAAAAACAGGCGAAAACTCAAGACAGCGAAAATAGTGCTATCGTTCAATAAACGAAACCTTAGATTACTGGCGGGATTTCTGACAAGTCATGCAGCCCTGAAATATCACCTATTCAATCTAGGAAAAGCTGAAGACCAAATCTGTCGTTTAAAGACGGCAGAATACATTCTATGCAAATGTATTGCAGTAGCACTCGACAAAAACATTTCAGTAAATCATTTCTGACATCTACTGAACTGAAGGATGAAGATCCTAGAGTAAAGATTTGTTAAGAGCAGCTCTAACACAAATAAGGGCATTTTGTTACAATAGATCTATTAAGGTTGTAGCGACTAAAGGCACTTGTGCCATAGTTCAATGATATTAATAATACTAAGTTATATATAGAGGAAGCTTATTTGGTGTTTTATTAAATTTTATAGGATTAAGAATGGTACAATGACAATTCCAAAGTAATTTTGTCGTATCTCATCGCTTACATGGTAATTGTATCTATTTTCATTGATACAAATTCAGGAAGAAGTTCAGATCGAACCATTTCTGCACCATATGTAATACAACGAAACCCGCATGTCTTACTTTCTTGATATTGTTATGGATCCCTTTTTCTTGGTTTATAGCATTGATGTGAAAAGTTATCTATTATAATAAGGTCCTGATATACTTTTAATATTCCATCAAACCTTTCTTCGAAAACAAACGTATTCATTTCCTAATGTATTTGTTTCTTACCTTCAAAAAGCAATAAACCACATTCTACAAAGCCTCTATCAGACGGTATACGTAAAATAATAACAATAGAAGGACGTCTTTTATATTTTTTCATGTACCTTTAGCAATGGAAATACCAAATACTCTACACATTTATTATTATCATTAACTGGAAGTTATTCTATTCTGTTTAATGAATATGTATAGTAGAAAACGGCTCATCTGCCGTAAATTTTATTTCGCTCGCTACTTTATTTAATGTAGGAAACTCATTTTTGTAAAAGAAATTGTGAATTATTTGTTCACAACATCGCAGCTTCATCAAAAGTAGCTGTCAAAAATTGCCGTTCTGTACTTTGTCTAGTTCTTTGTGGTGTCTTCACCGTTTTCCTTTTAGCGTTTTATACTATGATATGTCGTTGATTCTGTTACACGTAAGAGTAATTTTTCTTTTTACACATAACAGGTAACTGTAGCTGTTGTATACTAATCTATGACTGGTAATATTTTTTCCACTGTAGCACTATAGCAGTAAGCTTCGTTTTCAACGTATCGGTTCTTCTAATACGTGTTTTAGCATATTATGTTTTTCAAATGCAGATATAGTATGTCCTAAACTTAAAAATGTATTATGTAGTGTTCCATAATCACAAACATGGTTACATATGGTAAGTACCAAAAGAAGATACGGCACTACGTAAATAGTACTTTGGTCAACACTGAACATAAATATGTCAATCAAAAAATATGAGTCATTAGAGTCATGAGAGAATTTTCACTGTGATATGGAGAATAGGCAATCACGAGCCAAATCTTTAGCATTGAGTTTGAATTAATTAAAAGGAGAGTACAGTATTTAAAAAAATATTCATGTACCGGGAAAAATTAAAAATTCTCGGCCTAGGTTTTCTGATCAAAGATGCATTCATTTTTCGCCGTAATTGCCCTTTAGTTGAATGCATTTCGTCCAATGTTTTTTCAAAGAATGAATTCCATCTGTAAATTGCGAATTCCGAAGATTTGAAAGGACTTTGCCTCTTTTGATGCACAGTTACCGGTTTCAACGCAACAGATTGATTGCTGTTTCCTGTCTGGTATGTGGCGGTGGACATAGTAACAAATAGGTACACAAACTCTACTAGATCCTTTTTAAAACGGTCCAAAAATGGTTGAGAAATTCGTTTTCGAATTTGCTGACAAATATGGCACTTACCTTGTACTAAGCTTCCTCTTACATAATTCTTTATATAAAATGCAACGTGCCCTTTAGTTTGATATTGTTACGCCCTCCTACCTTTAATCGTCGACCACCCAATACTATACCGGTCATCCTTCAACCAGCGTACGACCACGTTTGAAAAAAATTTTTTTTTTGGGGTAAACCGAGAACTAATTACCTCTTTCTCGTAAATATTCTTCTAAAGTAACTAAATCATAAAAAAGTACCCCGTCTCAGTTTTGCAAGGATAATGAATAGAAATACTGTAAATTACGTATGCAACCATATTGTTTTTACGTGGATATTTGGAATTTTAGGAACACGTCACGACAGCATTCGAAAGCGAGTAAAACGTGCTAGGATCACCTGGTTAATATGTACTAAATATTCATGATTTTGCTTCTTACGATTGCGCCGGCGAACATATTGTCCGCCAAGAGATACGAAACGATTTATCTTCATTTCATCGTACATATTTGCAGTGATTTATTGTACATTGTCACCGATTGCGAATAGTACTAAAATTTTGTAGTTTCACTTAATTTCTGATTAAAATGATAAAATGGTAAGATCGATTTCCCGCAGCTTGTTTCTTTTAATATGCTAACCTATATTAGGCAATATTTGGTTGTTTTGCAAACACTAAGTCGCACACGAAAGTTAATTGCAAAGTGCCACTAACTGACGTATACAAAAACGAAAACAAGTCTGTATTTGTAAATTTTTTTATCATTACTTTTTGTTTTAATAATTTGTTGTTCTGTTAATGGATTTTTAATATTGGAGATACGGAAGTGTCAGTTGCCAGAGAGTCTGGATGTGTCCATAGATGTGCCTGGTCGCACTCACATAGTACTTTAGCGGAATGGACATAATTGGTGCCAATACTTAAAAGTAAAATGACGTCATGTCGTTCAATGTGGTTTGTAGATTGAAATGACTTGAAAAAAGTATTAGACAGAAAGTTTACGCCTATACTAATATAAGGTATCTGCCCGAATCGTATATCTCTTTACATATTTTGGAAAGAAAGGTCAAGACAGTTGTCTGCAGATATTGGCACCTCGCCACAGAACATGCGCTCGGACAGAAATCCCCAACAAAGTACAAGTGAGGAGGTTCCGTTTATGCCCACTACATGCTGTGCGCTACAACATCGTTGGAGGATCCTTTCGATGTATGTTAGCCTGACGAGGAATCTACAATCGCAAACCTGTAATTTGAACGGACGTGTACCCTGGGCAGATATGGGATGATCTTCCTAACAGAAATATTTGCCATCGATATGGGTATCGGGATACTCTGGGCATTCATGTTGGGGTTTTAGTCGCAGTCCTTACCGGCTATATTGAATTAAGGAGGCACTTGCACAGCAGAATGGAACACGTTTGAGAGGGATAGTGTCATTTGTGTTTGGAAGAAAAGGAAATAGTTGCGCACAAGTTGCGCCACTGTCCTGCTGTCTGCAGAACCAGATTTTCTCTGCTTGGTATGATTCTTGTAACGCCTAAAAGTATGAGAAAACTCGATGAGCGAACTTATGGAATTCCCCACAAGGGCAGATATGCTTGACCAACTTTAGAACTACATTGTCGATCTACAATAGATCTTGTTGATCGATATAGATAGATGGATGAATTCGCTAAGCCCGACTCTATTGTTGTAATTATAATCGTAAAGGTAACAGCACATTTCGTGTCATATGGAAAGTCTAATAAATTCCGGACATACATAGAGGGTCATTCACGACACTGACCTATTAAAAGTATCCTTAGAAATAATTGAAGTATGTTTTTGAAATCTTCGTGGGTAAATTATGAATAATGATGTACTTGCTAAGTATTTCTTCAACTTCAGGGAACTCTTGATTAAACCGATATTAATTTGCTTATTTCAAAATAGTATACCTACACTGTATATTATGAAAAAATAAATATTTTTAGGCCATCGCTATACCACATTTAACAACACCACAAAATTTCCGACAAAAGTTTAATTGTAATGTATTTTGTGCTATAAAAGACAATAAGCTTACCTATATCAACTTATGATGAAAATTTAAATGGCACTAAATATTTAAATGGAACCTACCGTAATGGAATGGTGTAAATGAGGACGAAATATAAGCATGTTGGTATCAGCTAGATGGAGCACCAGCTGTTGTACACGTGAGGTTACGGATCAATCAACACAAATGTTTGATGGCCGATGGGTAAGGAATTTAGTGGCTTGGACATGGCCACCCAGATGCCCTGACCTAACTCCTCTTAATTGCTTTATTTGGGGTTATATAAAAACAATACACAATGCCATTTATTCTTAGAAAATCTTAGAGGAGCGAATAAGGATAGTTTTTGCCTGTTTTAGCAGTGTTGAAATCCAAAAGGACAATAATATCCGTGCACCGTCGCATATTTTTTATGTAATTAGATGGAGATTGTATTGAACATCACTTATATTTCTTAGTTTTATTTCAATATTTATTTTACTTTCACAACGGATTTTAAATAAAATATTTATTGTGCTTGCTATCTTCAAGCTAATCCTTTGTTTACCTTTAATTTTACTTCCAACACCGAGTAAAAGCATGTAGGTCAAATAAGCACCCAATTAACTCTGACATGTTAACGTAATGTCACAGTATTATTTGTCATTAGTTTAAGCAAAACGAAGGATACATTTTTAATTCTGGTTATTTTTGGTAGTAAATAATGGATTGCATTTTTTTAATAACTCGGAAACGAGTGAATTTACCTGCAGGAAGTAAAATATATGCTTTACTCGAACTTCTTCGAGAAGAATATGTAGACATTATCAGTAATAGGGTTGTCATTTAAAGAAAAATATTTTTTTTTGTTGAATTTTGTTGGATTGGATTTTTGGAATACTTATATTTTTGATGTACTTAGGCAATAAAGAGGAATTTATGTTGTCAATGAAAATCTCAAAACTGATGATAATACCGGATGGAAGATATTGGTGTTTTTAAGTTAAACTCTCCGTTTTCAATTTTTAGAAAAAAATAAATCCAAAAAAATTCATTTCATGAATCTTTTTTAAAAACGCCGAAACTAGTGAGCTTCATAGCAATTAAAGTATATTTTTTGAGTAATGTGCATTAATAGGGACGGCTATTTCGCATAAAATTGCATTTCTCTAGTTAAATGGGTCCATGCAATTTATAAGAAGCCCAAAATCATAGCATATTATCATCATCATAGCATTACATAGCTAACGCCAAACAAGGGTATTTATTAATATATTATTATGATATTTGTTTACTTACGCTTAAAGGTGTATTCTTTTGACATCTTGATTGCATTTAGTTACTTTTGTTATAAGGCGAAACAGTGTTGGTGACTTCTTAGCTCAAATTACGACTAGATTAATTTTCTTTTTTTGTCTTAAGATTAGAAACGTTTTCACAGTAACCGATTCTGACATTGCTGTACGTGGAAATTTGAATCATCACCACATGGAAGCGCAGGGTATTTACGATGGGTTTTGGAAACAACAAAAAAACATCAAATAACAACTTGGTTTAATTTGTGCGGCTTTGAATTGAAAAACAAAATGAGATGGGATAAATAAGTTTCACAAGATTCTTCGACGAAATTTAAAAGTTCCAATAGTATACAAAACTGTTTAAACATAAATGTGAGTTTCAGTCACCAACCTTTTCTTTGGATCCCCTCCCAAAATTACGAAACTAATCGAGAATTGAAGAATTAATTTTGAATCGGGTGCAGCTTTGACCCAAAACCCCAAAATCGACATGGAAAATTTATTATCTGGACAAATAAATAAAACAAGAAAATTCAATTTGCCTCAAATTTAAAGTTTCAAAAACTCAATAAGTTCATATATATTTTAATATAGCTGTCGGATAGGGATTGCATTAATGTTTTAAATTCAAAAATTCTGTAAAAAGAAATATAATTTTTCAAATTCAATAAAAATATGGTATCTGTTTAACACTAAAAAATTGTTAATTTCTATTCGTCTCTCGTTGCAAAAGAAAATTAGTGAGATGTCACACATTAAATAATGTATAAAACTTGAACCCTAAGCAACGAAATAATTTTATACAGAGTATCATTGCAATATATTTTATTAATTGGTGTACTTAGCACGTAACGAATATTATAATAATAATGAATAATATCAAGGTGTTAAAAAGTGATTCCGTTCCTAGCATAGCGCCCGTGATTAGTGGTTAGTACGCCAATCTGGCAAATCGGGGTAATATTTTTTCAAATATTTAACTTACGTCGGAAACACCAAGGAATTATTTATGTTTAAATAAAAGTTGTCTCTCATAATTTTCAGAGAAAAGTTAACATTTCATGGTTCATACATCCTAGATTCACGACATGCTATTTCATTTAACTTAAGAGAGCTGTGCAAATAATGCACACTATTCAGAGTGCTCTATTTAAAATAGTAAAGATCTTATTTTGAAAATATTTTTAGGATATATGTTTCCATGGATAATATCGTCCAAGAAACCTTCAAAAAAATATTTTAATTCATTTAAGAGACACGCCTAATAGTAATAGTGGGGTGCGTAAAATGCACTGCAACAAAATGTCTACAGCTGATGGTATTCTTATCATTTAGGTTGAACGTTGGTTTTAATTTACTGTTGAATAGCGTACAATCGAAATAACATTCAAAATCCGTTAAACCTAGCCAACTGTTATGGTTCTAGGGTTGATATCCAAACGTAAATATCCGGACATCAGATGCACGTCAAACGATGATGAATGTACGTGAATTTGGTGTTTCACAAGAATAATATTAATAAAAAAGCTTATCACTTCATCAAGTCACGTTTGCGTATACGAACGTATCGGTTACGAGATTACCCCATTAGTCATGCGGGGAACTGCAGGGTACACTGCGAGAGGAAAACAGGACATCGCGTATCCCCCTATAAATCACGAACTCTCGACGCTCGAAAAAGGAGGAGAAATGAGAGGAAGAGGTGGGGAGATCGCGAACTTTTTCTGGTCGTTTTTTTTTTCGTTCCTGTTTTCTATACAGCACTTTAATTAGAAACAGCACACGGCTGGCTAGATACACAAAAACATAAATATTAACGTGTCCATTTCGTTGGATCAGCGTTTAGATGTGCATCGGTTTGTAAAATTCACACGAGACCGTGGTGAAATTACGGCGGTGGAAAATGAATAAAAATGGAGCGAAATAGATTACGAGTACCGGAAAAAAAAATGGAAACGAGTAAATTACGGCATGTTTACGCTATTTGGTCAGTGCTTTTATTGGACCTTTAAATTGAAAGTATTATTCTTTCCGCGTTTGACGTTTAATTAAATGAAATGTGTTTTCGCTCGTCACAAATTTAATTATGTAACTCAAAACTCGTGTGGTTATTTGAATTAATATCGGTTAATTATCGGTTCACCCTGTCTTGTTGCTAATAATCATCACACAGTTTTTACTGTAGGAATACGAATATTGTTAGAAATATTTTTTCTGAGAGCCCGCACCTTTTGAAGTGCGTATTATAGAATTAGGTCCTAGGTCGTTTATTACTTTTGGCGAACTAAGGATGAAAGAAATTACCACACGTTAACTTTCCTCTTACTTTTTCTTCAATATAATTACAAAGGTGATTAATTAATGTGGAGCGATTATCTAGCCATCTAGGCAATCAATTAATAAAATTTCCTCGGCATCCCAGAAAATGTTGACCATAATCTAACCCGCTGAGAGTTGGACTCTTAATTTGCGGGGCGATGCAGATCCTCAATCTCGCTATTTCCTGCTTTGTTGTTTAAAGTTGGGATAGAAGTGGGGAATTTATGTTTCGTCAACTGTAACAAACCGATTCAAAAAATTTTATGGATCACTGGTTATGATGGTTAAAGTCACTTTTGAAGTGGTAACTTTCGTTTGCTTTTGTTCGGTGCAACATTTCAAGTACCGACTTTTTTTCCATCTCTCTTAAACGTATATAGTGTATAGTTAACCGATACAATTCTCTAGTGACAGGCATGATCAATATTTCCTTGAGTACATACAGTTTGTGGTCGACCGGCACTTTTTGTTCTACCACATCTTCATGAATTTGTTGTGGCGTTAAACCCTTCTTCTGCAAATACTTAGTAGTAGCATCAAATTCGTTCTTCTTAATTTTTTTTTTTTATCTTTGGGCAGTTTCTATTTTAACTGAACAGAACTTGCCAACAAATTTAGCTGCAAAAACTGATGTTGGCCCTCTGTTTGACAAATACATAACAAATACGTCGTGTTCTTATGAAAATTTTATTTCAACGCCTACTGCGCTAGAGGCAAGAAATATTGTGCAATCCCCGTATTACCAGTGAAATTGTATATCCGGTGCCATCACAAGTGACTTTTTTATCTTAAATAGAACAGTTTGTGTATTTTTACATTTTGGGAAAGGCAATCGGGAGCCGAATTCAATGACACTACATGCGTTGTACTTTAGCCTAAAAACATTTCTATGTGTAGCAATACAGTTGCGGATAATATCTTTTGCCAAGTTGTCTTCTGTGACGCTAAGTTGATTCAAAAATCTCATTGCTAGGCAATGTAATGAACAATTACCACCGCCACCGTATATTACTACTTTGTAACTACAGAATATTTTAGTGCTTTTTTAAATTGCAGAAACAATTTTAAAAGAGCAGCTCCATTCTTCTCCACTTATAAAAATGAATTTGTGTTCCACAACAGTATATTAAAGAACGAGTTCCATAAGACGTGGTTTTGTCGCTCGAGTCCAGGCTTACAACGAGTGTGACAAACGTTTTATGGAACGAGTTATTTATATTACTTTTTCTAGTTTGCGTTTTATGCTTCTTAAATAAAAAATATAAGCCCTTTATGTATAGGGAATTTCATGAGCCGTCATATTGATATTTTAAAATCTTTAATTTCTCGGTAAAACAGATAGTGGCAATTGGATGTTGTCTGTTGTATGCCAAACCAAATGCCAATAAGACCAATATTAAGAAATGATATTTTGTGTATCGAAATGAATCTCCCTTCGATACACAAATTATGTCATTTGAGTTTCATAATGAAGTCGTTAAGAACGCAAAATAGAAAAACTATTTTGTGATATGTTCGAGCAATTAAAGTACTGAAAAAATAAAAATAATGTAAACTAAGATTTGAATTAAAGGTTGAATAAACCAATGCATTGTTAATGTACGAAATGTTGTTAATTTGTAATGACTTTATAACTGGAAAACAAATGAAAATCGGATGAGAATATATGAGTTCTTTTACATTATTTTCAGGTATACAATACACTTCTGGAGTTTGGTGCGTTCCTTCCGACTGACCATATATACCCAAAAATATTTTTTTTATATACAACATACGCAGGCAAAAATAACCTCAAAATAAAACATTACACAAGTCCATATATACTACCGCTAAACAGAAACATACAGTAGCATCAAAAAGAAAGTGACAGAAATACTAGTGAAAAGTAACATAAAGAATTAGCGTAAAATTGTCCTATTAATAATGTTATTCTCCTTTTTAGCGTAAGAGCTTTTAAATTCGTGCAGATGGTTGGTCACAAAGTTTACATAAATATTAGAATGTAGAAATCTAAAAACAGGCAAATTATTTTAGATTTAATGTAAAGGAACATATTTAGAACGAAGATAGCTTACACAATAACTATGATAACTTTATACTTAAAATCTAGAGACGTTTATATCCAAATATAATATAGGCTTCCACGGTCAGAGTCAGTTCAAACTTCGAATTTCGGATTCGGACCGTGTCATGGTTAAACAAAAAATCGACGTTTTGTCCACAATCATCAACTGCTTCCCGCTCAGTTAGTTTCGCCTCTGGCGTGGATTATACGTTGAGTTACCTAGCTGTTGCTTCCCTCTCCGGAAGAATCCTCATATGATTGTGGGCGAAATGTCGAGTTTTCGTTTAACCATGACACGGTCTGAACCCGGAACACGTTTAATTTTAAATATTATATGCTGTACACTGAATATAGTAAAATTGGCAAATTTATTGTACTCGATTATGAACTGTATGACATTATTTAACACTACAAAGTCTATATTCTTCATACTAAAAATGCTCAGTTTAGTGTATTGCTTAGATTTAGTTTCAAACATGTTAGAGATAATATAAAGAAAAACAAATGATAAAAGACAAAAAAAATCTTGATTTCACGAAATAAAATGGTGAAAACTATTTAAACTAACTTACTAACTATTGTGTTTAAATTAAGTAATAGACATACCTCGAATCGATAATGATTACAAAATTAACAAAACCGTACAAGCTTAGATTATGTTTAATAATAAGTACTTTTGATTCTATGCTATGTTACACTAAATATTTTCGGCATTCACGAAAGTTGCACGATGAAGGTTTTTTTACTGGGTAGTAAACATTGAGGCAATACGTTTGTGTAAACCGATTTTGATCTTTAGAATTGATTGTCTAGAATTTATTTGGTTTCTTAGAGGAATACCTGCGCGCTATTTTAGAGTAATTCACAGAATAACATTTCATTATTTTTTCGCTAATATTAAGACAACTTTTTGTACATTTGCGAAAATCTACAAGTGACTCATTTTATTTAGTAAGAATGAGAAATAAGCAAATAATGTTTGGGGTACAGTATTTAATTATTTTAGTACTTATTTAAAAAAACTAGTGTAGTGGAATATAAATCTTTTATGTTGCTTAATTAAAGGCAGTAAATACATTCATTTATGAGGAACAATAGCAAGGCTTCTCAATTACATTGTAGGGCATCTAGGAGGCCAAAAACCTTTAAGTTACCCTACAAATTTCCTGTTTTATGCTTTTAGGATGATGGAGAATGGAAGAAGGCATAAGAACTCCTACAACGTTTTCCTATTGCTATTAGGTTTTATTGTAGAACAGATCGCTGTGTGACCTTTTAATCCTAATATAACTGATATAACTTAGAAGGTAATGACAGTGACTACCAGCAAAACATTTCCGTTCATCCTTACTCATATCCGTAATGGTACATTACTTTTACAACCATGTTGTTTACAACAAAGTGCACCAATGAATAAAGACGAGTTTTTTAACGAAATTTAACATTACGGACAGCGTATTACTCTGCGGGAGTTATATTCAAATGTGTAGGTACATGTGTACGAGACCGACAGCTCATTGTAGATATACTCAAAATACACAGGATATAAAAGAATTTCAATTACATCCGTCAGTGCTGTTTGTTCCCAGGATCCGGAGGAAAACGGCAAATATAACATCGTGTCGTCGGCATAGAACCTTCGTAGATATCTGCGCAATCCGCCATAGCTCAACGTAGATGTAACAAAGTTAGCTCTATTGTTAACTTTTCGCAATAATACATGTGAACATTGTACACGAGGCCAATTTTCGACGTACAAATTAATTTCGACCCAGGGAGGGCAAAGGAACAAAATAATTTTATATTTATTATGGCGACAATTTGTGCAATTGTGAGGAAATTAGTTTTCGTCTGTAGCGCAGTAATACAATAGTGTACAGTGGTGACCACAGAAAACAAGTTCTACTTTGAATTTTGTTACAGCTTTTATCGTTGACTTCATTTAACGATGTATGTACAAACATATATCCCGGAAGATGTGAAACGTTTTCTTCGTGTCTGTACATGTAGTAACAACTCAACGGCTAATATGTATAAGTTACTACGCTTGCTATAAGCACAAAAGTTTTATTAGCGCTAACGTTGTTTCGTTGTTCGCTTTTTTGTTCTTTCGGATGCATTGGATTAACTATAGAGCAAATGTCCATACAGATATTGCACCTACACGATCAGATCGTTGTTTTACATGCTGAGATATAAATTAGGTGATGCCATCTCAGTTGGTTTCTGTCAGCGATGAATTTCGTGAAGGTCGACCAAAATTGGTTGTTGTTCCAAAAGTCATCGGTACTGTGGGCAACATGATTGAAGAGGATGGACACTTAGGTGTGAAAACGATCTGTTCCCAACAGAATCCTCACAATTTAACCGAAGTAAAAAAAAGACAATTGGTATAAGAAAATATTCAAAAAATTCAACAGAAGAACTTAAAAATCCGAGTACATCGTAACAAGCAAGAAACTAAGCAACAATCAACTGTTTAGGTGTTCCCAGATAAACCGAATCCAACAAAAGTTGTTTGTTTCCTTCCAAGAAAATGACTTCTTGCTTCTGAGGAATGTGTGTACATTGTTTTGGATTGAAGAGATTCTATTGAATAATTATTGAACTGATGGAGTAAATGGAACCTCTTTTAATGAGCTCTAAGATTTCAAATTCAAATTTAATCTTCATTAAGGAGAAACAATTCTACAATATGAGGAAGGTGACCGCATCTACATGAGAGAAAGGACATTGCATCAATAAACTGTCAAACATTATTCAAAGACATATGAATTATTCATAACAACACTTGGATGATGTTTGACGGTTTATTGATGCGGTTTACTTACTCTCACGAGGGCACGGTCACTTAGTTTTTTTTTTCTGGTGACAATTTTTCATACACACATAAGAAAAACAATCTTTATGATCAAATTTCAACTCATCATTAAAGAAATTTTGCATTTAGTAATATTTCAAGCATACTTGGTATTAATACAATATTTAAAACGTTTCTTTATTTTTTTTGATTAACACAGTACCCACAGGTTTTCAATAGGATTAACATCCAGTGAGTTTTCTAGAAAATACCGTTGTTGAAAGGATAGACCTCGTGCAGTTCTGGAAGCATACGGATTGATAGAATGTCAATAGACTGATCTAATTCCACCATTCCAGTGATTTATACAAGTGGTTCAGTGCGATGGTAGGACAAGCAAGCCCAAAACATTTTCATAGGATGTTTAATTCTTTGTTCTAAATCAGTCGGAGAAATGAAATTTTCAGTTGATCTACGTACGAATTGCACATGTTGTTCCTACACGACAAAGTATGTCTAATCAGAGAAAAGAACTTAACTGTAGTCTTATATTTTAGGTCCTACATAGCCATTGCTTCATCATAGCAATGGTCAGGAGCTGCTTCTTAATCCTTCTCTAATACACTAGAAAAGATATAAAGAAACCACGAGAACAGAAAAAGGACGAAGACCGACAACAACCAGCAGGGCACGCATATCTTCCGTACATAGCCGGAATCACCGACAGGCTGAAGAAGACCCTAGGAGAGAAGAACATCACCACACAATTCAACACGGTGACCAAAATCGACCAGCTACTCCCTCCCACCAAGGATGTGTTACCAAAACTACAAACAAAAGGCATATACGAACTGAAATGCCAATGTGGAAAAAGCTACATCGATCAAACAGGACGGAGTATTCAGTGCAGAGTGATAGAACATGAGAGAGACGCACGACTTAGGGACATTGAAGAATCTGCAGTAACAGAACACCTGTACCAACAAGGAGACCACCGCATAACCTACAACGACGTTAAGGTATTAGCCAGGACCAGCCACTACTACCTGAGGATAATACGCAAATTGATAGAAATAATGAAGAATACCAACAACTTCAATCGCGAAGACGGATACAAAATCAGCAACACATGGAAGTTAGCACTACGAAGTCGTCATACAGCGAACGACGCGATTCATCGGAGCGGAACGGTTATGGATCAGTAAAGCGGAATATAAACGCGGTATATAACCAGGAGGAAGAGACAACAACAGCAGTCTTTAGAAATCTTCTGAAGAAGCTGACAGCATGATCGGCAAGTCAGACATCAAGTACGCCACAACACCTGAAAGACATTTCTACTATGGATTACGGCCGTGAAAGCCCACACTCAACTATTAGCATTCGGCTTCTTCACAGGTGAAGAGGAAACTGATGTGGGACTGTATGAATGCGCGCAATAGGCCGGTAGGCCGTACTAAGGTGGATATCAGAACATGTAGGCCATGGAGGGTCACATGTCAATGCAGACGAATTAATCGAGTAGGCTCGTAAGCTGTTGACGAAAGCCCAAGCTGCCCTGTAGTAATAGTGTATACGATAGTCAATGCAACTACTAAACAATGGAAAGATAAGAAATCTTAAGACTGGTGTTAGAGTATTCCAGGTCAGAGAGAGACCAAGTAACTTCCGATTAGGCAAAGGCCTACATTTACAGAGGATCTACTAAGCACGGCAGGAAGTCTTAGAATAGCGTCCTGTTAGCTGGAGAAAGAACACATCAGCAACCTATATTCTGCCAGGCGGAAGAAGAAACTGCCGTCCATGCACAGCACTGGCAGACATATGGCTCTCGGGAATGGGCTCAGAATATCCAAATATCGAAACTTACGGAGAAGGATCCTCACAAGACTACTAGATCTTCAAAAATGCAAAGCTAACGTAAGTGATCTAATGATAGGGGAACCACAATAGATAGATAGAGAATAGCAGTGGGATAAGTCATAAACCACTTTGCGTATGTACTAAACTATTATAATCTAAGGGTGATGCGGCTCAAGAAATAATTAGATCGTTAGAATTTACAGAAGCAAATTATAAAATTGCACGAGTTTCAGTACTAGGCGATTATTGATACATAATCATATAAAATCTTTGTTCGATGTCTATCAACCATCAAGCATTGCTTGGCCAATAGACTCACGAGCGAGACGCGTTGATTATTTTTATAATGATGACATCACATAGTCAGTATGAATCATTACCATTTTCGTTGCAAGTACTAAATACTACATTTTCTATATTTGTTTTTGAATTATTCGGTAATCTTCTTTACGTTTAATTATGCAATAAATCAAATAGTTTGAAAATGCAAGTAACAATCCGGAAATTCTTCCTCGTCGTGATGTTGCACAATTGTAGGAAATAAAGGAAATAGAGAGGAATAAGGCATGTACGTAGTATGTATCGTAAATTTATTACAACAGCACCTTACTCTCGCGCGCAGAATACATTTTTCGTCAGCAATTTGGGAATTTCGGGACAATGTTAATGCACCATAAGAATTAATCGAGTTATTCGAAATTATTTACTGCTATGCGAAATACCGCGCTCCCGACCGTCTACTCACCCAGGAAAACGGATACTGTTGTTATATATACGCAATTTCAACCCGCCGACTTTTCTAATTACACAGTCTAGAAAGGAAAAATATGTTTTAGGGGGCGCTTTCATATCGATTCTTCCTTGTCGCTTTTCCATGTGAGCGGTAACTTTAAGGAAATTAGAAACATTGAAAATAACATATCAAAAGGGAAGTAGGTGCGTACAATATAGATACTGACGTGTAGGAACCAGGAAATAAAACCTCCTTGCCCTTAGAAGTTTACGTCATCAGAGATAGGAGAAATCGTTATCTTTGAAACGATCTGCGTTGGGACGAAATGAAATTTTAAATGAGGTATTTTTTATCAAAAGGAAATAACATCTAGAGATTTCTAGCTGCTTACGGAATCGTTTCAAGCTATCTTTGATTATATATACAAGAACAGTCTGAAAAGTTTCAGCTTAACGCAGAAACATTTTTTTTGTCAGGTTCAGTTTTATTTCCCACCATAATCCCCTTGTGGGTCTGTATACTTTTCCTAACGATGTTCCCCTCTCTTTAGTCGGTCTCTGTAGTAGTTGGCATCTTGTTCTGCAAAATAATCGTATACGAATGTGCACCTTATTTGTCGCTCTGTCTCGCGAGCAAAACTTTGTCGCTGGGAGCTAGATTGATGGATAAGGTGAGGGGATTATCCATCCGAATCCCAATACGTAAATTGTTGTGTTGGCATTCACTGAAGTATCAGATGGCGCATTGTCTTGGTAGAACAAAACTTCCTTTTGTTTCAAATGCATCCGTTTTTTCTGTCTTCATCTTGTTAAGTAATGATGCGTAGTATGCCCTCGTTATTGTTTTGTTCACGGCTATCGCAAAACGCTGTCGCCATCACTTTGCCGACCGCTGCAACAGATGCAAGTTTTCGCTTCTTTCAGAGTCGATACATCCTTTGCTACCCACGTTTCGACTGTGGATTGGCTTCGGTAGTGTATGAGTGTGCCCGACTTTCACCCATAGTTATAAATCAAAGCAAAAATTCGATTTATTTCGCTTATACTGGTTCAACAGGGCTTTGGAAGTGGTTTTGGTCCTAAGTGAACAAGGGCGGCACCCAACGCGCGGTTAATTTTTTTTATGCCCATATCTTCAGTTAATATATGACAAAATACGTTCCTTTCAGATACCCACAGCCTCTGCTATTTTTCAATAGTTGTCTAGCACCACTCGGTGAACTTCTTGTTATTGATAGTGATTGCAGTTTTTGGTCGTCCCCAACACTTATCATCAGTCGAGCTATTTTTCTGAAGTCACTTCCAACGCTCTTGGCGATGGTATGATGGCAAGATTTATTTATTTATTTACCAAAGTCTGTTTCCTGTTAAAGTTAGTTGGAAAGAAAGTCAGATAAGAAGTTGCGAGTGCTTTGTTCAGTTCAAACGTGACGAAATGCTCCTTGAAGGTGAACCCCTTTCTAGTCGTCCAAGAACATTATGTGCTAGGAATTCAAAGAACACACATAAACTCAAACTGATTTTTTTATCAAAAGTCATTACAGGGGATAACTCTACGGTTTTAATCTGAAACAAAACAGCAATCGCACATTAAGAAACGTACGGCAAACGAAATCAGATGGGAAGTCCACGATGGTTTGTTTGTCTATATGAAAGGAGTTTAATTTGTTCCTTCGGCCATTACATTGAACCAACATTACTATTTGCATACCGTTGCGGTAATTGCATGGGCAATTGGAAAAAAACGATCTGTAATCGAGGGGCTGGCTGTTTCATCGTGGCAATGCGCCTTCCTACCAGCCTTGAAAATCAATCTCTTTTTGACGAAAAACAGCCTGACAATGGTCTCGCACCGCACTTTACTCACTCGCCTGACTGCGTTCTCGACTCGCCTCACTACGTCCCTGAGACTTTTTCTTATTTCCAACGATGAAGAGAAACCTAAAGGAAAGCGTTTTCAGACGAGAGGTTAGGAAAAATTCTATGAATACTGTTAACAGCAGCGGTTCAGAAGAACATAAAAATGTTTCGGACGGTGGGAAAACCGTCTGCATAGCATCTGATAGGCAGTATATGGAAGGGGATTGGTGTTATCAAGTATGTTTTTGGTATTTCCGTTCCCGGTTTAATCTTTCTTTCTTAGGAAGTAGATCTTTGTCGACAACTTCACTAAATATTACACACGCCATTTACACATTGGAAACTCCTTTGATTATCACAAGCACCCTGCTGATCCTTGCACAATGATGTAGTACTTAACAATAAGGTTTCATATGTTATAAGTTATGAGTGTTTCATCCAAATGTAGTATCTCTTCATGATTCTCATCTCCTTCTTCTTCTGGCTCCTGTTCATTCATAGGCACTATTTTCTCCTTGAAAACATCCTATCATTAAACAATATACAAAATTTCCAAGGAATCATTCCACGATTAAGTTATTCTGGATGTTCATTGTTTGAACCAACTTCGACATTTTCATCCTTATTAGTTTAAAAACCCAAAATCTAAATTAGCGATTAAATAGAATAAAATACTGTAACTTTCAGAAGTTTCAGACACGACAGGTCTTTACAGCGATCAAATAGCCGTATCTTCAGAAATATCGCACTCTTGAGACAGTTAGTTTAGGTTATAGCTATCTAAAATTATATCAAAATCAATAATGGCGAAGTATGGCATATTTCTGGGATTAGGCGCATCCACATTTCATGACCCCAAATAAAATTCAAAACAAGTATAGATAAAGGAATATTATGCAATGCATACGCATCGCTTTGAAGACCGTTGCCACCTGTGTTAGGAACAGTTACAGTGAAGGTGTGATATTTGATGAGAGCGGCGAGTTAGCAAAACGGCCAATCGGTGCCCATTACGGGAAGGTACTACGCTCGCCAATTGATGTAGTATTGTCGTATATAAGGTTAAGAAATAACCCTCAATTTAAAAGTAAAAATTATAAAATGCAAAAATTAACAGAACTTCTCATTATAAAATAACCAGATTACAATTTTTCATTTCAAAATATCCGATACATTAACCCCGGATTTACATAAATTTAAATCTAAAATTAAAATTCAATTCATGACTAAATTTATTACTGTTTACATAAATATTTTTAACTGATTTTATTCGCAAGCAACTAATCACGAATTAAAACTTATTTATACGACGTATAATTTCGTGAAGAATTACGCACATAAAAATTATGCATACAAATTAGCAAACCAACACCGACCAAAGTTATATAGGAACCATTTACAAATGATTTCTGCACGATATACACAATTAGTATGATCTCTTAATAAATAGAGAATTTCTAATTATGCGTGGTAAAAAAAGAACCTTCAAAGCGACATCTGGGACAACTGGCAATATAAAAATACATTAGCGTGTTTAATGGCTGTATTCAGATCATTCAGATGATTGTATCCATTAGAGCATCGAGAAAGTGGGAACTGTCTTTCGAAAAATGAAGAAAAAATCGTTTTGCATATTATAAACAAATATTCTAAAATATTTTCTTCTGTAAAACAATATTGACTGCAATTTTTATCAAATACTACTGCTCCGCAATACATTACTAACTGCTAGAATTGTTAATATAGATTTAATTTTCCTTCGTCATCTATCAGCATGTCAAGAGAACCGTCGTTTAAGAACGCCAAAGCACCTTCCGAGAGCATTCCTTGTTGTCCAATAAGAACAATTATATGTTTCTTTTGTTCCCATTATCGGAATTAATATAGGCGTTAGAAACGTACGGTAAACATATACAATATCGGGTAGTAGGAAACTATCTTCGTAATGGCTTTCGAGGTAAGCACACAAGGCAGAATCCTTAAATATAGTGCGTAATAATAGTAGTCAGAACTTGGCTACTATTACTATTTCTTCTTTTTTGGTTTACATTATATACAGCTTGAAATTTGATTAAAAAGAAATCCTTTACGGTAGAGGAACACTTCTGCACTTGGATCGAATAGAGAATTAATTTTAATACTCTGCAATCTACTGCCCCTATTACCCTTGGCATTCTTTTAAGTTTGTAAAAATTTCATTGTATTCTGCATCTCCTCACTAATTGGTATTTTTATGTACTATGGCTTAAGCGCTGCTATTTCATGTACCACACGCTTAATTATAATGGACACTGTTGACCGATGCACAGCAATAGTATCACCCGCTAATTATCCAAATGCATCTGTTGCTAACTACCTCATTGTTAATAATATTTGATAGAATAGTTCTAATTAGGTTACAGTGCCATGCTATTGGGTGTGCTTTTTAATTGCTGGAACCTTTAATTAAGCAGTTGTTTAAACAATCTAAGGACACAGCTCTACTTCTAAAAAGCGGGTTTTAACTCATCCATCCAAAACTACAGTAACTCATTATCCGCACTTCGGATGTAATTATGCATACAAATCTAAGATCCTAGTAAATTTTCCTGTGTGATTTCGACTGTAGCACATTCACTTTATGAGATGCACGGGGAAAATTAGCGTAGCGTTTTTAACTTAAGAGAAAAAGAAACATAAGAGAAAAAATTTGAATTACTGTATCTTCATTGCATGAGTCGATTTGTGCTCTTTGAAGCGTTCGGTCAAAGGTTCGCGCAATTAAAAAACACGCCCATTGTTGCTTTGAAGAAGTAAATTCTTTTAAATTCTTTGTTATCGTATACCTCAAAGAGATTTAGTGTCCCTGAAACCGCGATATCTCTTTCGTACTTCTCAATTTCATCGTCGAAAGACTTAGAGGATTATAGAGATATATCAGACATTTATTAAAGTTTATTGTATATTTCTTCAAAATAAGAAATGTATCGGTTTCATTTATTATAATAAAATCTTAATATTCCTGTATTTTTATTTAATTATTTTGAGGTTACTATTGACAGATATTTTAATTTAATTGTCACTTAATACAATTGCGTTGAGTAAACTTTTTATATTTCAAATAGTATTCGGTTTAATTCGTGATTAATTAATTTTAATTAGAATTACATTGGGGCAATCGGCAGCTGAAAAATATTAATTAATTAATTAGTGTACCTAGATGATTATCTGCTCCAGTGATGATAGCAAGGACTGTGTGGTAAACAATACAAAAGTACCGCCAACCTCTGCAGAATTAATTATTATATAATTGATTAAACTTGTGTGGTGCGGAGATTGCCGATACTTATCTGTTTATCTGGTCCATTTTAAATTAATTCTTATTAAATTTATGCAAATAATGAATGAAGGTCATACTGTAAAAGGTTAGGATTGAGAAAAATGTGCAATCTGCAAGAGAGGCGTTTCTTGAGGAAGTTTCAATAGTAATTTGTTTAATTCTATCATGTAAAACGTACTCATAATATGAAATTTTGCTTAGGCTTTATTGTGCATACTTAAGCCCAACAAATACATTGCTGCCATTTCCATATTTTTATTCTTAATTAACTACATTTACATGTAAAGTACGATTAAAAGTCGCAAAAATTAGGCACATTAACCCATCAGATTGGCATCAAAGAGCCATAACAACCTAAACGTTATATTTTCGGTATTTCCCTCATAAATTTTCATATCATAAAAGCATCTTTTTGTACATCAAAAAGCCCGAAACCGCTCGTTACATCCGTAATTCAAAAGCGGCGAAAAAATTACACCGGAATACGTTAAGATAAACCCCTACGTCCCTTGTACGTCATCGTTGACGGAAAGATAACCTCAAATCAGACTCGCTAAATAATACGCAGCGCCTACGCGGACAACATTTCACCAGGGCCCGCCACAGGGGTGGCAACGCGATGTAAGATAAGATCTAGCTGGTTCATTCTACCGGTTATTTTTTGCAGATCGTACGACCAGTTGACATTAAGGCAAGTGCTTATGTTTTTATCCGTTCATGTTGGTCAGGGAGGGGGCGGTTGGCTTGGGCGCTTGTGAGTCCTGCCATAAAAACGTCCAAGCTGGCCAGCTCCGTTTTCATTATGGCCATCAGGCATTTAACCGCGAGTTTGCCGAGTAAGATAAATACGCACACATTGTCTCTTAATTTCGTCCAATTTCCGAGCAGAAGCGAGGAAGGGTTGTGTACCATTTCGGGTGATCTAAGCATTCAGATTATTTATGTTTACGACATTATAGAGGAAGAGCCTTTTTAATATCATACGACGACGGAAACAGATAAATTTAAGCGAAGATAAAATTTCATGAAAATATAATTCGGAAGAAAGTACAAAGTATTATCTTTATTATAACAAACCGTTTCTTGTTTGATAAATAAAATCTTAGAACTCACATTTCATGTTTACACATTTATTCGCACTAAAAGGTAGTGTGAGTGCAATCATTCAGCTGTCAGCTTAATTTAGTATAAATTACTAATATATTCAAATCATGTGTGAAAAGTTAAAAAAAGTCAGCAACGAAACAAGCACAGGTCATGTATATTAGAGCTTTAATGCACACAACTTACACAACGCAGAAAAAATATCACAGCCACATTGTTTAAACTTTAGTAGCATAAAGTTGCGAACGACTTTAAATTATAAACTTGTGTTTCGTAAAACTGTCGGGGGGCACATAGACGAGCTTCTTATAATGTTCGCTAGCAATACCCTTTAGGTAATTAGGAGTGCAAAGAATTTAGGTCGCATATAAATAAATATGTACAAAAGCCTTTTGTCTTCTGCTTGTAAGCCAACAAGAAAATCACAAGCACCAAAATAAACGAATCGTTATGTGACTATTGCCCTTTCACGCTTCAAACAAGTATGATGTTACACGTTGGAGTTGGTTGTTTGAATATGGATAATGGTGGGGGTCTAGGTCTTTTCTGCTTGATGTGTTCCCGGCTATTTAGTCGACTTACTGCCGAGATCGCTTGAATGTGGTTTAGAGCTGCGTTTTGGAGGTCTTCTCGCCGTGCCGCATTACTGAACTGCTCTCAATGAGAGGTCATTTCCCTATATTGCTTTAAAGTTGTGAAATACTTCAATACGACCTCTAAAAGCTAAGAACTCAAAACCATTCAGATGTGAATACGAAAAGAAAAAAAGAGAAACCTTATCAGGAGTTAAATACACAACGGTTATATGCGTAACCTGAGGAAGTTAAAGGTTCCTCCGTACTAGACAACGTTCAATGCGAATTCTTAGTAAACTTCATGACATGGTAATAGTTACGAAAAACCCAAATGCATTTGTTGACACGTTTTTGGATTTACCTGTACATTCTTCAAGTTCTCCAGTCACGGATTCTGGTCAGAGCTCTCTTCCACATATTATAGAACCCGTAACAGAATAGCTTATTACTTAGCTTCCTAGTCCGGAACTGCAGGTACGTACGTGTTTCCACAGTAGATGGAAAGTAGGGAGAGTTGTACCAGTGACAGTACATCTCTGTTTAATTACAGGTCGATATTTATAATATCTAACTTTGCGAAGATATATATACGAGAAAGCTCTATGTCAGTAATAGTTATTAATTTAGGAATTATATCTCAATAAATCAGTGAAGTACTGGATAGGCGTGAACAGATGGATGTAATTTATACAAACCCAATACGTTTGGGTAATCATGATCCGTAAACTGGATGCGTTTGGTTTGTCCAGTCCACCTTAAAACTTACGTTTCTGTCTATTTCAACGGAAATGCATGACATCTTTCTGACGAATACATCTCGCGTCCCACAGAGTTCGAACCTAGGCGCACTTCTGTTTGTTTTATGTATTAACGATTTACTTCTCCAACTAGACTGTCCTAATTACGTACGCCGATGATATAAAAATCTATTCAGAAATTTCAAGTGTTAGTGATATCAAACTCCAGCATCAATTGAACAAATTGCTGGAATCGTGAAAGATATCTACATTCCAACTGCATATTGATAAGCGTTGTGTGATTGCCTACAGCCCGTTGAAAGTGATGGTGTTTATTCTGATAGGGATACATCGCAGGATATTACGCTATCGCGTTTTGAGACAGAATCTGCAAAAAATTCATATATAAATTGATAACAAATACTATGTTTCGCTCTTTCCTACTCGAACGCGTGCCATTCCTTGTTCCACGTATCAACTTTAAATACAATTCTACTTTCATGGTGCCATTTGCAAGAATGAATGTTCTAAAACGCGCGTTCCAACATACATATTCTCTCCGATTGGCGACGATGAATAGGAGGATGTAGTAAATGTTAAACATTGCTCCGGGAGTGCATTAGAATATGACGTTTTTTTTAATATACATATACAGAGGATAGTCAGAAGTTTTCGGGCTTAGCGAAACTCTAAAACAGAAGAATTAAAATAAAGGTTTTTAATAGTGAACGTCAAATATTTTAATTAGTGATAAAATTGTTACTTTTTTTTATCATTGCAACATGCTATGTTATTTCCAATATTACAGAATATAAAAGAAAGAGAATAGGGAATGTGTGTAATGGTTTCGCAACATGTGATGCTTTTGCAACAATGTAGCCCAATGACTTTCATTGTAAGTAACTGAATTGTTGTTGGGATCAAAATGTTAAGATGTTTACTCTCAGCACTCAAAATCTCCATTACTGCTATAGTTCTTCGAACACAAATATTGTTGCTAATGATGTGGTAAAATAGACTGGAAGATGGTATTAGTTTCAGATAAAATATATTGCAATAAATAATTAGATTAAAAATTGAATTTAGCTATATCAGCGAAGTCCCAAAGAGGTCTTTTGCCTCTTTACCAATAGGAAAATAGAAATAAAATTACGATGATAAAAATTTTAAAAGTATGGAGTACATTTTTAAATTTTAACCTTTATATATGTACTAAGGACCTCAATCCTTCCACTCGCAAGTTATTGTGTGGCGTTTGGTCCTGTTTTCGTCGTCTACAATGCTTACATTTTAATTTCCTTTTGTCCATAACTAGAATTTCGTAGTGGTAGCTGTTAAAAATACTGTAAGAAAAATTATTAATTTTGGGAGAATTATATTTTTAAATTTACCAATGTTGTAAGAACATACAGAACAAATAGAAATTAGTTTCAGAAGAAAAGAAGTATCCTTACTATCTTTTATTTCCCCCCAATTACCCAATTACAGGACGGAATAATAACTAGAGATGACAAAGGCAGGTGAAATTATTATTTTTTTGCAGCGACTAGACAGACTCGTATTTTGTCGACTCTCGGGGAAACCATTAGGCAACACGAATTCTTCCCTATAAGACGAATAGACACGAGTCTGTCTATTCGCTGCAAAAAAAAGTAATAATTTCACCTGCCTTGGTCATCTCTAATAATAACATAAACATATGTGCATGTCTCATATAAAATTAATTTAAATACACGTAAAGGAGAATAAAATACAATAAGTAATAGAAGAAAAATGGTAGCTAATAAATCAGAAAAGAATATTCACGCAATAAATGTACACGTCAGCGACAAAAATATCTGCATAGTATTCATTTGCGACACATGCGCTGAATCGGTGATTTAGTAACACATTAGTTCTTGCAAGTAAAAGCCGAAGCGATTGAATGCGTCGCGCAGAGGAACGATGAACGTTCAAATTTATTTTAGATAGTAGATCCGCACAATCGATTTGGTTGTCAATCAATTTATACAGAAACCGCGCACCTATAAATTTGCCTTCTTTCCGACACACTCCGGACCGCATGTTGCTCCAATAATGTGATACAGTCTATACCACTTACTTCATATATACCGTCGCTCTTAAAAGGTATTTCAGGAACCTTCGCTGCATTCTCTCAATAAAATCATCGTAGGATTAATGATAAGGATACTGGACAATCGAAGCATAGTCTAGGCGACTTAGGTCAAATGCTCTGTATATAACGTTTTCAGATGTTCATTAGTGAAGTATTTCGAAGATCGAATGATGAATCTTAAAATCTCGTTTTCAGCATCTAAAAGTTAGAAGACACCAAGAAGGTATTGGCAATAAGCAATGGTGGTTTGACAAGTACGGGACGAGTTTTTTTCAGCAGAAGCTAAGGATGAAGCGATCATCAGCTGTGTCCATATTCGCTAGATGACTCATAGGTTACTCTCACTCGAAGGACTGACGTCAAAAGATGGTATGGTACTGAATACATTTTCGATTGCTATGTCGAAATATGGAAGATAAGCGGAAGAAAATTTTCTAGCAAAGACATCAACAATTTCCGGGATTCTGATATACATCTCCATCAGAGATTCTGTTTGATATGCGTGAAATACTATTGCGTCTATTACAGTACCGATAAAACTCTTTGGATTTTTTGAAACTAAACGTGTTCCGGATCAAGACCGTGTCATGGTAGGTAATCAAAATCTCGACGTTTCGCTCACATTCATACGGGACTTCTTCAAGGGAAGAAAAAATGGTAGACCACAGCTAGCATGGTAACTCAACGTGTAAATCACGTCCGAGTAAAACTAACTGAACGGGAAGCAATTGATCACGCTGAAGCTGAAGCTTCTTCAGGAGAAGGAAAGGTGACAGGCTATGGTAAGTCAACGTGAAAACTACGCCAGAAGTGAAACCGTGCCAGATGCGAAAATCAACCGCAGTAGTAGAATTTTGTACCAAAATATTGAATATCAACTACAAACTGTACGTTTGGTTGAATCTGTATGTCAACCACAATAAATGTTTTTGCGAGCGAAAGGAGGAATAAGCCAACGATCCACAAACATGATGAAGGGGAATAAGTTTGTGTAACTACGAAGCCATCCAGATGTTTATTACGGTTGTTCTGTATTTTTTAAGGTTTGTGACACTATTTTAACACGCTGTATGTTCCTGGAACCAATACAATTGAATCTGTCCGGTCTCTCCAATATGTATCAAAGTAATTTTCAACACAATTTACATTAAATGTACCGTTATAATATTCACAACTTCATAGCATAGATGTGTAAGAATTGAAGTAAATTATGTAATTTAAAAATAAAACTTCCTGCAGGTTATGCGCTAATTATAAGGTACCATTACAGTTATCTTTATATAGAAATCTTTTCGTTCTCACTGCTAACCTCGACATCGCACGACGAATTGTATAAGTTAGCGTAAGTTATCAGAGAAGAAAATTTGCAAAATCCTTCCGCTAAATAGCTGCTCTTGACAGCGAACAAAAATTCTTAAACTCCAACTAGGGAACTAGAGAAGTTCCGCGAAATTTAATTAAGCACGGGGCAAATTTTGATGCGCGAAAGATAAACTTGAATCATTAGTCTGTCCTTCGTAGTTGAATTAGGGGAGGGCGTATCGCGAAAATGTTCTGAAAAAATTAGAAAGTCTAAAAATGCCGACAAAAATAATATGAAAGGTTTATAGGAGATATTGATGAAGTCTTAAACAACTTAAAACGTAACACAAAATCAATATTGTTAAGATTTTTGAAAGTGACGTGTAAATAATGGACCTCATTTATAGTAAAAATTAAATTAAAAAATTAAACTAGCGTTGAATAAGGTGCCTAATTCTATAAAAAAAGGAGATAATATAAAGTAAAAATAAAAAATAAAAATACAAAAATTTATTTTGCTAACTAGTGTTAAGTTCTTGTACAGCACGGAACAGTCGAAATGTTATGTATATGTTCCACTCTATGTGCTGTGTAGGTATTCGCATACGTTATACGTAGTATTATACGTATTGCTCTTATCTTTCGCATCTTCTGTTACCTAGAGTGGCAAACTCGAAAACAAGAGGAACGTGTTAAATAATGAACTACTTCGTTAAAAACAGAAAAATACAATTCGTCAGATTTTACCTAAATACAAAGCAGGATCCCAGCGTATGCAAGGAGGCAAAACTTTCATTGTTTGGGCTATACGAGTAGAACCATTGCGATGTATAAGAATGACACATTTTCGATGATTCCTGGGACATTTACTCAGGTTGACACTAGGTTCTTTATAGTTCAAGAGCTGTACACCTTACTAATAAAGAAAATAGGGCCAACATCACAGTTGAATAATTAGTCAATAGATTTCGTTCTCGTACAAATGTTTAGTTTACCCACTATGTTTACAAAGAAATAAGCAGCAAATATTTTATCTGCTGTCATACCCTGCAAAGATACTGCTAGTTCCAATAAATGGTAGTATAACTTAACCAAACAAATTTTCTAATACCTAGACTTGCCGTTCGTTAGAATTGCCTTGGAAAAAGCCTTCCTAATGAAGTCATTTAACAACTCGCGCTTACTGAACATTTTAAAGTTATCTTCGAAAATATTTGGTACAATTTTGTCGAAAATTATATAAATATTTCAAATATGGTTGGCGGCATAATTATTATATTAAGAAAATCTTTTTGACAAAGCGCTTATCGTCACAGATTCAAAGAACTTTTATTAAAAGAGGGAGACAATTTACTATTAAGACAATAATTTTCTTTTCATTCTTTGAATCATTTTGTGAATATGTGATTGTATTCTTACGTGTACAAAATCTTGAAAACCATATAGGCTTCTGCTGAACGACACACATATTTGTATATTTCATTGCACATTTTCGTCTCGTTCCTTTATACGTTTTAAATCTCATTCGAAAGGAGTTTTCTTCTGCTAGCAACGTTGATGATGTCTAAGCACTATTTTCTGCAAAATCGAATTTCACTTAAATTTAATTCGCTGTGGAATCCGACTACTTTGTTTTCAATCTGTACTTTATCGAATTTTCCGTATGTTCATTTACCGAACTTTGTTCACGTTCATTACTAAGGGTCTTAATATATATAATTTTGTATCTGTTTGTACATAAATCACTGAACTTGCTTTCTGCATTCTATTTAATTTTATTTTCCGAGTTCTTTTCTTTTTTTTTTTTTTCGTAAATAAAACATATTTTTTGAAGTGCACTCACCTCTTTTATTACCGCCGGATCTTGGACATTGTCATTTAAATTTCTACTCACTCAAAAATTCATTTATCTCCCCAATTGAAATGAAAATTGCCGAAAGAGTATTTTAGAGACACTCCCGAACTCCACGACCCGAAAACTTCATCTAAATAATTTCTGAAAAGCATTAATTTCAATATTCTCTTAGTTCTTTTCCTTGCAAATCATTGCACTACTTATTATCAAGAAAATTATTTTATTTGTGAATAAGAGACAATTTTGCTAAAACTCATAGACATTAATATTCCATATTTTTAAAAACCTTCTGAAATGCATCAGAACCGATCCACAAGTTTTTGAGTGAATAAGACGCTCTACGAACTAGAAATTAAAGAATGTGGTAATATTAATATTTACTTTGTATTTAAAATAACAAAGTTGTCAGCTACTGCTGATATAACTAGAAGTCTGAATAATATTGATAGCAAGGATTGTCGCGTAGTATAGTAAACAACACAAAAGTATCGGTAATCCCCGCATTACACAAGTTTAATTAATTATATAATAATTAATCCGGGAGGGCCGTTTCGAGGACATGAATGGTCATCATCATCAACCAGTTACCGAATGATGTGAGAAAACTTCTAAAGCTAACATGCGTGTTCTATCCCTACTCCGGAGAAGAAAAATATAAATATTATTTACAAGTACATGCTTTTACGATCTACATGCCTTAAAACTACTACAAGCGAAAAACGCGAACAGATAGACGCAAAGGTCTGTTTTATAAGCCAAGACATGTGCAAATCTTGCCCCAATAAGTCAAAAACCCTGTTCATGAGTAAACTTGAAACATGTTTGAGAACGGAGACCGCATATTTTCCTAGAATTTGGCTTAGGTACGTAGATAATATTTTCGCGGTCTTTGATGGCAAGAAAAGCAATATTCCGGATTTCTCCGCGACCCTTAATTCAAAATTTGAAACTATTAAATTCACAGTAGAACCACAGCAATAACAACGAACTTCCGTTCCTAGACAGCTTCGTAATTACAAACAACAATAAACTGGAAATTGACATCTATAGAAAGGAAACAAGCACTAATAGGTACATTATGAACGATTCCAACCACTGTGGACAACGCAAAATGGCCGCGATTAGTTTTTTAATTAATATATTAGTTAAATTCCCTTTAAGTAGAAGTAGGTATAACAAAGAACTTAAATTCACAAAAAACGTAGCTATTTACAACGGTTACTCTTCTATAGATGTCGATCGCATGCTTAAGAGAGTCCAATATAGGCATTACGTAAGAAATTCCACGACCTTAATCCCGATAGAAACTAACAGTAAGAAATTCGTGAAACTCCGCTTTCACAGCATATCGAAAGGCGTGACTAAGGTTTCGAAGGGTCAAGATATAAACGTATGCTTCGGTTCGCGTAATACACTTAAAAACCTTCTCAGTAATCCTGAAGATATACCGAAAGTGGAAGAAAGGTCGGGAATTTGTAAAATTGCATGGAGTAACTGTAATAGAGTCTGTATTGGTCAAACGAAAAGAGCGGTAGGCACCAGATTTAAGGAACGTATAAGGTGCTATCGTTACGAAAGATTGGACGTGTCAAATGTAGCACAACATATAAACGAAACCGGGCATAATACTACATTAGAAAACTTGAGATTGGTCAAGAATGTAACTTCGCCGCGGGAATTAGACGCGTATGAGACGGTTTACATGCAAAGTAACGAAGATCTGATGAACAGAGGCAACGGACCATTGTTGTCCTCAGTTGTTTTTGACCCCTTAGGGTGAGGTTTGTACATGTTTTATGTCTTGGGTTATAAAAGAGATCTTTCCGTCTATCTGTTCGTGTTTTTCTCATGTCGTAGGTTTAAGGTATGTAGGCGGTAGAAGCAGATACTTGTAAATATTATTTATATTTTCTTTTCTCACATCATTCGTTCACCAGTTAATGATGAGGACCATTCGTGTCCTCTAAACGGCCGTCCCAGATTAATTAATTAAACTTATTTATGTGTTGTTTACCACGTGATAACTGAATATATTTTAGTTTAGTAATAAGTGTGGACTTTAGTATGTTGCCAAGTTTTCAGAAATTTCCAATGTATGCTCTTTCAATATATCTATCAATGCAATTTCTCGTGAGACACCTGTATATCTTGAGCGATTTGGATAGATTGATTGGGAAAAGTGACAGTTAAAGCGGGAATCAATTCAAATCGAAGAAACTCTAATTGTACGTTATCTTTTTTGGTCAACGTTCTGTCAAAAAAGAAGAACTCCATAGTTGGGGTACCATTTCAGCCCACACATGAATTTTCTGTAGATGGTTAGTGTATCCCATCTACATCCAACCTGTAATTTTGCTTTTCTTCTTGGTTCCGTCACCAAGAAGAAAAAGCTTCAATCCGTAAGAAAAAACGTATTGTATTCTAGTTATGTATTGGCAGAAGTGAATTCTTCGATCAAAGTCGTCTTCTAACAATTCCTGCACCAAATGTATTTTGTAAGGATGGCTCTGTTACTCGAAACGTATTTGAAGCAGTTGCTAATCCAATACCATAGTCTCTTGATATTTGTTTCAGAGTGACGTTTCGTCAGGTACCTTGGATAGTCGATCTTTAGGTAACGTGACCTATTTCTCTGAATTTGCCTTCTGCCTTAGTTACAGTAAGGTTAATTGGCGAACGAACGGGAGAACATTCGTTAAATAAATTGATAGTTTTTGCTTAAGTACGCAATCGATTCTTGATGTCAAGTTAATGTGTTCATTTAATTTTTGCAATATTTCACAAATTAGTTGATACAGACCTATACGTGGCAGGTAAATTGAAAGCTTATTTAATCGTTCATCTAAATCTATAAAAGTAGGGTGTTGCATTTTAAATAATAAAGTTACTAATACCCGCGTTCAAACCCGAAGTCACATTAAATTGTGGTATGAGAGAAAAACACAAATCAAAGAATAATTCGACATGTTCCAATATTTTTATCGAAGAAGTTTGCTAGAATTTGAATTCCTTTCGTCGTGAACGCAATGTATTTTGCAATATTGAAAAAATAGGAAAACATTTTCAGTTAGAACATTGCAAAAGGTTGAGTGCATTGGCCATTTTGTTGCAAGTTGTGATTAGGCATAGTGAGAGCTAATCGTAGAGTACCGTCACTTTTTTAGTATATATTTTAATGTTACATACGAAGGAGAAAATTTAAAAATAAATGATTTTTTGAAATTGATTAATTAAATTAATTAAAAATTTAGGGTCTGTAAAATTTGGGAGTGTTTCTAGAACACGCTTTCGACAATTTATACTAACATAGATAACAGCAAATGAAATTTAAATGGTATTAAAGGTTGAAACGAGAAACTAACCTGACATTACGAAAGTCTATGTTTATATGTTACGTATTGAAACTCAGCTTATTTATAAACCACGAATCTCGACTTCTACTTCGAATTCGTGGTAGAATTCAAACGATGAACAGTCAGAAAATAGGAACACAACCAGACACGTGTTAGCGGAATAAATATTAGACTAAAAGTCAAAAATTAATTGGGGTCTCTTACTTTCTTATTTAATCGCGATAACGATTATTTAAGCGCAGCTAATTTTGATAACTATACCTTTCGAAAAATACGTTGTTAACGAATTTCAGTTGGTTACCCTTATTTTAAGACAGCATAAAGTACGTGATGCAGAGGGGCAACTGAAAACCTAATTCTCTGCTATTCTGTATGTGGCATCTAACAACTACACAATGTAACATTATACAATTTCATAAAGAAGGAAATTTGATTTACTATCTTACGACCAAAATACGATTGAAATTGTTTCTATAATTATTGTAAAAAAATTTGCATTAAATTGGAAAATTTAGGATGTGAGGAAAGTGAACAGAAGACAAGTTGTTTACCCGTTTTATCACTGCCGTCGTTGATTGGACTTAATTTAATTTTCCATCTCCCCAGCTACCTAGGTCGTAGGAAATAAACAGAGTTGAATCTATTGAAAACGAGCGCACAGTGGTCTGAGGGATTTTGACGTTGAACAAGTAGACATATTGAACTCACTATGGGTGGCACTAATGACAACTAAGCTAGGTGTTGTGGATTATAGAACTGCAATATACAGGCTGTATCTGAATTGCTTGGCCGTGATCGAACATTAACTTTGTTAAGACTCTGCACTCGCTGTATGTGGTATAGATAAAGTGGCTGTTACTTCTACGGATGATTTCGTTAGGATTCTCCGCATTCTATCAAGCTCCACAATCTACAGTATTCTGTTTAAAAGAATGTCCACACAAATACGCTAGTGCAAAGGTTCCTTTAGCTGAATATCTTCGATTCGGAAATATTTCGGCAAATTACAGTTGCCGTTTGCTAACCCATACGTGAAATGTACGTCTGCCATTTCTCCGTTAGTAAAATTGGTAACTAATTTTGAAAATGCGAAACTTTGTATCTATCACTTAATTGACAATGTCAAACTTTATTATTATGTCTGTCACATGTCATATCTAAATCTACGCGGCGTATTTCAAAAACTCGGATAAACGGTTGAGATAAGATTAAATATATGTTTGTATCAATCTTATTGTTCCATACATCACGAAGAATCTCGTCGGGTGAAGTACAATGACGCACAACAAAACGAACAGCATCTAATTTATTTTCTTTCACTGCAGAATCAATTCTATATTCTAGAATTTGTGAACAGGTTCAATTAGCTACAGCAATATTATTTTCCCTTTGTCTTTAAAATCTCTATTTAATCTTGCGGTAATACTCGAAATCCCAGCGATGCTAATTCAACATCTGCACGAAGTAGGTAATGAATTTTTAATAAAGATGAAATACATTAGCGTACGCTAATTTGATCCTTTATGTAAAGTTACCACGATGCCGTGCACGCGTGTAATTGGTTACCTATCTCGACGATTACATGCCAAAAGTTCAACGTAGAGATCTGATTAAAAGAGTTGGAATACTCTCTAAAATTCCCTAATTACAACCCTCTGCGACATGGAAAACGCAAATGAGAAAGGCTTGGAAAACACACTGTTTATATTTCCTAATTTAAATCCGTCAGTATTTGCATAACATTATTCACCCTTGTTTGTCATACATAAACACAGTTATCATCATGGGTAAACATTCCGAATTCATTGTTTTTATTCTGAGTAAATTGGAAAGCTACTAGATTAACCAAAGGTTCTATTACCGGAAAATATCTTTTTCAAACATTTTACGAACATCAATACTTTCTTTTTAAAGAGCGACCGGAGAGGAAACGAAAATCTCCCTTAAGAATTTCCTTATCTGTCAGTGGAACAAATTGATTTTCACGGCCGGTAACTTTGACTATCATCCGTCTAGGAAATTGATTCATAAAACATCTCGTCCTTTAGGGTTATATTCTTCCTTGTGATAAACGTCTACGGGTAGAAGAAACGTTATTGCAGTAGACCTTATCCAGTTCGCAAGATGTCAAGTTGCTTTTAGGAATTACTTTTCTTGAAATTGTCTTTGTACGAAGAATATGCCAAGATAATTTTTTTGTATATAGGAACAACTAAACATACCTACTACAGCATTCACTTATGCAATAATGAAATATTTACTAATTCAGTAGTTATTGGCTACTATATACAATTCCTTTCTTCCTTAGATATCTTAAATTTACTTACTTAGATATTCATCTTTCTACAATGTGAGTAAATTTAAAACAACGAAATATAAGGTTAAAGAATCAGAGGAGGGTCATGATCCTATTGGAGGTGAACTAGTTTTTTTTTTGTCTCTTCTTTAATTTAACAATGAGATGGCAAACAGATCAAGACTGTTGTTATTCGTTCTTCGCGTCTTGCAAAACTGATTGTAGAACATTTTTCAAAGTTCAGTTATATTTTTGAATGTGAAATAATCTGCAAACCTACCTAAGTCTTCTTGCAATCTACTGCAGTTATTGGTATATCATACTACCGAATATATTTTTAAATCGTCAGCATAAAGCAAACAATTGCTAGATGGGAAATATCGAGTAACTTCATTTATAAGAATTATAAAAAACAGTGTACCGACATGGGACCCTCGAGGACCACGAAATGTTACTATACGTGTATCCGTGTTAAATCTAATTTAGAACTGCGTCCCGGCCGCCAGCCCAAGAAATCTGTATATGTAGCATCTGCTTGTATTTTATTATTTATGTTTTCTCAAATATATTCGGAATATATCATCAAATTTAATTTAATCGACCTATTTTTAGAAAGTTGTTGAAGTACGAACAGAGTTGAAAAGATATTTGTACATGGCTGTCTCTAAAACTTTGAGAAATATGCAAAACAAGCTTATCGATCTGTAAGTGGTTACTTGGATCTTATTTCCCTTTTTGAATATAGAAACGATCTTGTAAATAATATAACATAATATGGTAGAAGTTATATAGAATAAGTAAGAATAAATAAAAACTGCTTGCTAGGTTGAATGTTCTTGTGAATCTTTGCTGATTTTATTATTGAAACGTGTTGGTCAGTAGTCATTTGGTTGAATTATAAAGAATAAGTAGGTACACTCTTTTGCATGAACATTATGTTACTAATTTCCTTAGCTTCCCGTGACAAAATTCTGTAGCACATGAAAAGATATTCGCGGGTACTGTGGAGACCACTACAACATTCACCCCAAACATTAGGCACACGTTGTTGCCGTGGAACATGAGATTGCTTATTCAGAAGAAAAGGAGGGTAACGAAGGACGCGCGCGCTACTTTGTGCCCTACTGATAACAATCAGGCCAACGCCTTAATTAAGCGAGCTCATGAGGAGCTTTTAAGCATTTAAGTGATACAAATGGCTTGCACAGTCCAGTCTCTTACTACTGAAGATGATTTGTTAATGGAGAATTGTTAAATCTCTAAAGAAACGAAACGCTTTTGGAAATTAATTTTCTCAACACGAGGTAGAACCGACCTACACAATTGTGTCCGGCACATGGCCCTCTAGCTGGTTGCGGCGGTCGGGGTGACAATATCGACTCCTAAATACGAGTCAAAATCCATCATCAAACGTCTTAAATACAACAGAGCAGCTGGTTTTAGTAATATTGCTAATAAAGCCCTGTCATGTCTTCCCTCGTCTATGATTGTTCGATCGTTAACTCTGTTCTTAAGCTTATAAACTTCCCGAAGATCTGAAAGCAGGCCGTTGGATATGCCGCCAGAATACTGCTCAGTTGGCTTATTATCATCGTCAAAAGTTGCCGAATAGGAGAATCCCAATAGATACAGAAATGAGTTTGCCATCTATTCTATCTCAGATGAGCTGTTCGGGTCTACGAGAGGTTGTTGGACCTGAAATTACTTCGTCTGTCGAACACTATTAGAAGCTCCCTAAGACGCAGGGAGATCATTGTAACTGTACTTTTGGGTATTACTAGAGCGTTTCACGTAGCCTGACATGATTGTATTATATTTAAAATGATCCAGTCAGGATTTGAGACTGAACTGTCGAGGTTTACCTTTCTGAGAGGGTATTTTCTGATTGAAATAGTGGTGGACTTCTAAAGGTTAATTGCTGGTGCCCGACTTGTTTATTCTATATACGAGTGATGTATCGAACTTGTGGATGGCACCCCTATACATGCAAGTAGTCATAATTATGAAATTAGAAAATAAACTCTCCAAAGCATAGTGCACAGTTTGATCAAATGGTCGGGCAAGTGAAAACTCTAAATTAATGACGAGAAATGTGTGGCCATTCGCTTCACACGTAGCTGTTGTTTTCAGAATACATACGGTCTGCACCTTTTTGTTGTAGAGGCTCCTAGGCGTTGATTCAAACTTGTTGCTATACAAAGAATGCCTCAGGTCCATATGTATCTTCATCGACGCAATGACATAGGGTGCCGGTGTTAAATCTCTTTTTTGCCGTTCGAAATATTACAAAACCAACTGCTGAAGATAATTGTGAAGATCTCGTTCAAATTAGAAGTGATATCAGAATGCCGAGCCTGACGAAGTATTCCAGGCAGCTGGCGAAAAAAACTTAAAGACAGGATTGGCAATTTCCACTTGTTAAATATCCTCCCTATTAAAGTTGTTAATTTCCTTTATTACCGCCAGTGACTTCTTCACAATTCACTGGTAGTAGTGCTTTTAGCTATTAGCTATTAGTACCCTACTGTTTGATAAAGATGTATTCGGCAACTGCTGACTTATCCGTGTGTGGTATGTTTTACGATTTGCTATATCCAATTTGAAAACAGGAAAATAAATCATGGGAATTTCCCCTTCTTGCCCAAGAGGTTGATTAAATAAAATACAAAGTTGAGTTCAGTGGCCCATGTTTAATTAATAAGTATACAAATTACATCTTGGCTTGCTAGTTTCGGCATATCATTGTCGCCCTCTTCAACAATTTACATAACTGCACTGGTGCAGTTTAAAATGACAAATTTAACATAATCCGTTTAGTTTGTAACTTAGGTAACTAATCCCTGTTTGAACGCACAAGCTGTGTAATCCTCTTTATTGCGGTGTACCTAACTTTTACTTTATCTTCTTCAGGATTTTTTTAGTCTGTCCGTTACGCCAACGGTAGGTAGGTGTAGCATTCTACTTCTTCTTTGCAGTTATTATCTTTCCTATTCCCAGAGACTATTCCTCTCTGGACATTCCTTAACTTGTAACTGTTCTTCTCCACTGCTCTGTTTCTTGAATTGCTAATTTCGTCTGCTTTTCGTGGGATATTCGTGCGATAATGCATTGTTGGTGCGTTTCACTAGTTTATCCAGAAATGGCAGATATTTTCTTTAAGTTTCGTCGTAATATTGATACCCCCTTGTTGCCTGTTTAGAAAAACTAAACAGTTTTTTTTGTGTTTGGTAAAAAATAACTTTTTTCCTTTGGTGTCTTAATATCCGGATCAGAATAAAAGTTATGTTCTTCTTTATGTCGTTGAGGAATTTATGCAATGAAAACACAATCCACCTAAGTAAGAATTACTCATACAATGCCATCTGAGAGTATAACCACATATTAATAAATTGAGTGGGATTTTCCGCGATGAAAAGAACTGTCAAAGGAAATTAGTACCATATGATATTCTCGTTCCATTATGTATATTTCATAACGTTGTCGCAATATGACAGACAATCTACTCCCAGTTAAATAACCATTCAATGAGGACCAGGAAACATTGTACGATTGGGAATTTCAATATTTCACCAAGTAATTAACTTAGACTAACATATCCGCTGTCTTCGCTTAAATCAAACAGTATTTCCTTGTCCTATGTAAACACTTAGATTACAAATTAGAACGATGGCGTGCCGGTAGGTCGACCTTTTAAGTAAATAAACTGACCCTTTGACAAGGAGGGAGATAGTTACATGAATGGCAAAGCTAATGGAAGTAGTATAGCATGACGAATCCACTTGCAATATACGTACTGTGAAGTTCATTAATACAGCCAAAATGGATAAATTAAGTTCTCAGCATCTTTCTAGATTTAACTATAGAAAAAAATATGTATAAATGCAGATTAGATGTAAGAATTAACATTTTAATTGTTGAATTGATGGCTATCGTCGAAATAATAGCGCGTATAGTGTGTATCACAGTATATTTTTATGTTAATAAATATTTGCACTGACAACAAAATTGTTAGATTTTTTAAGTGTTACTATAACACGTTTTTATTTTGTATTGTAAGTGTTGAACTAGAGCTTATCTTACATATCTGATAATCTTTTCAATTGGTATTCTTGAAGTACGCTGAATATGGTGTGAAAATAATGTCTTGAGTACAAAAACGTCTATTCGCAGTTCGAAAGAAGAATTGTTGTATTCAGAGAAAATGTAATTTCCGCTAGAGAAGCTCCGAGAAGAGTTACTTTTTAGCTACATTTGGTCTAATGTTTTCCCGACCACGCTTAATGTTGTTCTAACAGTTGAATATCGCCATCGACATGTGTGATTGGAATCGGTAACGAAATTTTGCTGGCTTTAGCAATGAATCTAGCTTCTGATTCACATCGACATGAATTAATAGCTTTACGGCAGCTTGCTATTCGCCACGTTGCTTGCGTTGTGCGGTTCATGATGTGGAGTATTACCCGAATGAAAAGTTGATCACAATTAGTCTTTGTATAGAGTGCGGTAGCTGCGCGTTTAATGTGTTACCGAATTATAATCATCTATACCATTGACGTAGTACACTGAATAGCCTTGTTTAACAAGATAACGCACGTCAATCATTATTAAGGTTTCTAAGAAAATCTGGATTTTCCAAATATGTCTTGGAACTCCGCATACACAGCACAAGAGGAAATTGCTGATCTTACTTTAAATATGGAAATCGGATCTCTATCTACTCGTCAGCAGTCACAAAATGCTGCGGAATAAAAATTATTTTGAACGAGAATAAGACAACAATATATAAATTTTATTATATTATAAATTGCAACATTAAAAGTTGCTGTCGTTGGTGCCATGTGAGTGATGCTCAAATTCCTCTCTAACAATGTTTGGTAGGATTAAGCGGTTCCGACTTCTTTTTCGGTTTCTCCAGCGGCGCTCGTATAATTGTTCCTAGCATTTTATTAGGTAAATCTGTCTCTAGTCAACGATAATCACTCCTTTGCTCTATTTTTTTACGTCCCTAATGTTCGTTTTTAACATAACATTTTCCTACAAACAGGTACCGGATAAATTCTATTTTGTTTTTATCGTTACGTTCGTAAACCAAGTATCATTAAATGCTGAAGTCCGGTACTAAATTTCCACATTGTATAGTTGCCGATATTGATGTTAGATCGAAAACTCGTACGGCACATTACAGACTGTAATATGGTTGCTGTCAAGATACGAAATTGTAGTTGGCTGAAATTTAATTTGTAAACATGTAAAATCTAGAACAAAGGAGCAAAGAGAGGCTATAACGTTTCCATAACGGGCGCTTAATATTAAATTTCAAGTTTAGTGTACTCCATGAAGTTTTGAAAACGTTGCAATTCATTTTCTTCTTAACTGCCGATGGAGCGTCTAACTGATACGCTCAGACCGGAAAAGAAAATCTTTTATTTAGAAAACATTTTATTTGAATTATGCAGAATGCAGAATGCAGCAATAATACGTCCGTCATTTATTACTCGGGCTATATGCTAAACATCAATTTGATATTTTGGGGATACGTCAATTGTGCATCTTTAAAAAATATATTCCGATATGCTTGTTTTATAAAAAAAGTAGCTCACTAAAATCATTTTTTTAATAGAACAGCCTGTGTATCCTTGTATTATTAAAAAACTTAGCTCTCCAAATAGAGAAACTTAGCATGGATCTATTCATAATATTCAGATTGAGAGTCGGCCCAATGGTCGCCCCTACCCTGATTGAATATATTCAGTGCAGAAGAGGAGATATTCGTTCATAACTCAAAGATGTATAATGTCACGGCTCTTAACTATCAGCCGGTTAAATCATATTGAAATTAGTAAAATCAATACTTTTCTGATGACCATCCTGTACATGCGATAATACAAACAAAATACTGACATCGTCACCCAATCTCAATTAATCCACATAACAAATTTTATTACGAAACTTAAAAGCGTGTGGACGTAGGAATATTTTCTTTGAAATATGTGATTTCTTAATAAAAAAAAAACTGTTATAACTCGAAAACCATAAAGCAGGTTACTTTCATAACCTGAAGATGAATGCAGTGTAGTCAAGCATAACCTAAAAATATACAGACTTACCAATTTAAAAAAGTGATTTTTTATGAAACACCCAGTATATCGGGCTATATTTTTTTAAAGATGTACAATTAATATTATATTACATCCACCAATTATCAAATTCTCCGAGTAATAAAAGACGGACGTACAATTCTTACACTCTGTATAACGTTATAGCACATTACATATTCGTAATCACTTGAACTCAACCATACCAACTGTAATACTAAATAACAGGCAAGAGTATCCCAGCTAGATACGCATGGATTTAGAAAAAAATCTCTAAACTTTGGAAGTTCAATGTTACTAGGTTACTGTTAATAAATTTTTGTCCAAAAGTACAGCAACCATTCTCTAACAACCAACAATCTTTAATGGACTTCCTCGTCCTTCTAAACGAAATTAATAAAGCAAGTTATACACCCCAATTTAAAACAAAATCTGTGCAAATGCTTATATTAATTTGCTTTCGAAGGATCCAGGACAAAAGAACATTAACACTTCTGTAGAATGCACGAATCATATCACACTTATTCGAATATTCTATTCGAAAGCAACAGAAGAGAACCAGCGAAGCATATTAATTTAAATCTGTACTGCCGCACATCGCCACAATAATATTCAATTATCAAACAAAGCTCTTCCAATATGGCCGTTCGCGGTTGACTGGATCGAAAACTAAAGCCTCTTCCTCACAGTATGCCGTGAATACCTTTTCTATCCTTCAATGTAGGTAGCAGGAAATTCGCGTAATCTAGGCCGATGTCCTTGGAACAAGGAATAAAGGCATTGTGTCGGAGAACGAATCGATTTAAATGATATGCTTGCAAAATATCTTCTTTAGCGCTGTGCCTATTTTTGGTTTTCGTACAGAGCTGTCTATGAGTTCGAAAGTGTAAGTCCCAAAATGTTTCCTTTATTCAGTGCTTCGTCATTATTTAGATTCTAATAGGCATAAGTCTGTGGATTAATAATTTAACGGGATATTGGTGTGAAGTGCCTGCATTTTCATTCAATTATTACAAATTGAATCTTCAATTAATATAAAAATTCAGTTTTATATTTTCGAAATTTGAGTAATCTCTTACTATTATTCAAATTTTGGTATTTTGATAATTTGTATTTATAATTTTTTGTTCTTAAACAAAAATAACTCCATTTAAATCAATCTATAGGAAATAATCAGAGTTATAATGTACTTATAATAATTCCCATAAAAAAATATGAGAAATACCATCTACATAGCATTTTAGCCATCAAAATCCATAATGGCAGGATTGGCATTCCACTGGAAACAGACTACTACAGATGATCGACTCAGTGCATCAAAGTTGTCCATGAGATGGCTAGATGTTTTATACCTCTTTTACACAGCACTGCGTATTGATATTTTAAGGAGGCACTGTGTACTCAATAGCAGAGATTGACGGGAAATTTAAATTATTAATCGGCATTTAAATAAAAAAGCTACAGGAAACGTTTTTCTGTAAATTGTAGTTTTTGATTTGCGAAGACCTATTTTCTAGCTGTTGATTTTCAAATTTAATACCTGATTAAATAAAAGCCTTCATTTTTCAGAGTAGATTTTATTCACTAAAACAGATCGAAAGAATTAAAATTCAAATACACATATACATTGAAGAGCAAGTTGTGAAATCAAAGTAAATTAAGTAGACACAAGTTAAAATAAAATGAACAAAATGCGTGTAAGTATACGAAACCAAATAATCAAATTGTATGAATTGAAACACGCATGCAGGTTACAGAACAACCCACCAAATTAATCAAATTCAAAAACAAGTTAAAACAGCACTGCTTAGATCAATATAAGAAGAAGACAACTAGAATACGGGTAGGATTAATATAACAAAAGATACAACGCTCTTGGCATTTCAACAATATGTCCTTCGTTCCTTCTCCTGACTAATGACAAATTGGCCCTTAAGGAAGCGAGAACCGTCGGCTTTTGCAAAGCCATAATGCCGAAGTCACTGCAACGCATTCTTTTAATCGCATTGCAGCAATAAGGTCCATCAATGTTTCAAACCTAACCTTAACAAAGAAGAGCAATGAATTACTGTAGTGCCCAAGATAGAAACCAACCGTTCCCTGTGTAGAAAATTTATGGCTTTTATTAGTTTAATTAAGACAGTATCTTTCAGAGAATAATAATAACATATTTGTGATTGCGCAATCTTTCGTATAACATAAACGAAATTTCATATTGTGTAACCAAATTAACTTTGATCGATGATTTATTCATTAGTAAAGTTCGCCACATTCCGTGCGCTTCACGAAATTAGCAGAGACTAGACAGACTTTTTATGAAACGTTTATTCGTTTCATGAAAATGAGTTCGTGTTGCCTACTGGTTTCCCCGAGAGTCGACAAAACGAGAGTCTGTCTAGTCTCTGCTAATTTCTTGAAGCGCACGGAAAGTGGAGAACTTTACTAATGATTGCGTTACCTTTTAGCTCTGTAATGAATGAATATTAATCGTAAAAATTGTCAAGAAACGTCAGTAATTGATATTACTGCATCAAAGCAATGAACGGTAACAAAGGAAGCTCTTAATAGAATGCTAATAGATTTTCGCAATATTTAACATTTCTAGGAATGTCACAGTGGAGGTTTTTTATTACCTATTAAAAAATATTAAAAAACCGGTACTTCCCTAGTATAAATACTATTAACCATGATTATAAGAGTGATACGTGCAATGATTTAAAACTGCTTTTAATAAATAAACTCTCACCATACAATTTGCATTAGAAATTATATGGTGAGTATGATTAAAGCAATTCAACTCCCATTTTAGTGTAACAATAACATCTGCAGATGTAAAGCATTTTATGTATAAAATATTCCATATCACATCCCAAAATGCCTAGAAACAATAACACAAAAGATAATGCTAAAATATCTTCCTCATGATGGCTTACGGCAAAAGGAATGCAAGGAGAGAAAAAACACCTTATCCACGGACATATTTCTGGCCATCACCATCTTGGCAGTAGAAGACGCCAACAAATGCCTGGTTTCTCATTTTGAATATTGTGGTATTAACTGTGAGACAAACGCTGATACAAGGTGGAGTAAAATCGCTCTCGGAACCATGCCGATGACAACAGGTAGGCAGAAACATGTGCATGGGTAGTGTGTTTTTCCTCTCCTTGCTTTTGCTATAGATGATTCCATCAATACCACAAGGTATATAAGCATTATTTTTTTAATTATTGTTTCTAGGCATTTTCGGATGTGTTCTATTAATACATCACGGTAAGCCAGCAGAAATTGTTTAGATGTACAGGCACTAGAGGGCACCAGGAAAAGTCTGGGTTGTCGCTTCGAATGTTATGGCATTAACAGCGACACAAGGTAGAGCAAAAGCACTCTTGGAACCACGCTGATGACGCCAGGCAGGCAGAAACATGTCTGTGGATAGTTTTCTCTTTTTGCATTGCTTTTGCCGTAAATTATGTTTGAGAATTTCATAATAAAAGAAAAACCATTGCAGTAAAAGATCGAAGATTATCAATTGGCAATAATTGACATCACCATATTAACTTGTATGAACTCATTTCCACATTTGCACAAAAAACTGTTGTACACCAAGCACAAATTCATTATGTGGTCCATTATCATTCACTGTCCATTTATGCTTTTAATTTATAATGTACTTATGTGCGATTGATGTCAATTGATGTGAACAAGCACATATAATCTAATTTACACGCAAATGCCTCCATTCCCCTCTTATTCCCCTCTCCGATGGATTCGATAGTTCAGCGCTAATCCCATTGATGGAAATAAAAACGCGCCTCTATTATCGATTGGTAAAAGCAGGGAAACAGTTGGTATTTGCAAACAAATGAGTGAGACTACTGAAGGAATTAAAATTGGAGCTGCAATGCTTCCTTATGGTGGGCAAAGCATCTGCAGTACGCGGTTCTCTCGCTAGGGAAGTGTAAAGTCATGCTTCTTGACACGGTGTGCTAAGCGGCATTGCTTGGAAAGTTTATACTTTGTATCTGTGAATTGTTTTGTGGAAGCTATTTCACTTGTACCTCCTTAATCCTGGATAATACTTACCTATTTGATTATTTCGTACTATATTTTATGTTAGTGGAAACCTTTATACAATGCTTTTTAAAATAACGTACTGATGTTAAAAAAATTAAATATGGTAGACTTTACTAATTAAGTATCGTTTATGATATCAGATAGTATATCCAACTGTAGTACAAATTATCCTTATGTAGTGATATTAAAAATAAACCATCGATATAGTAACATTTACCAAATAAAACGTGTGCCTAATGCTTACGAGGTATTATTTACCAGTACAAATAAAATAGAAATGAAAATAATTGCTTACTTTGCGTAGATGGTTAAAGCATCTATTTTGTGCATTGCATTATTGCTATATGAACATAAGTATCAGTAAATACAATGACCACCATATTTTTCTCTAAGAACAATTGCTTGTAGCGTTAGTATAAGTAGGTTTCCAGTAAGAGCTTAAGTTAGATGATACGGCGTTGGAATCTCGTTAACCTTTACAGTAGCCGTTGCATCAGACAGACATGTACGCTACACCAAATATTTACTTAAATTACTGTCGTTATATAAGCGACCGAACGTTCTAAAACGTTTAAAATTTTTTATTAAGAAGTAAGTAAGAGTTGCACCAACTAGCTTACAAGCATGCATATATATAGTGTTAGTTATATTCACCTCTGAATGTCATAATGAGTTCACCAAAACCGAAACTATTTAGAATATTTTCATGATGTGAAGTTATTCTATAGCTACGCTTCGAAATAGACAGATAAGCATTTCTCACCCCAACTGCGAATTCTCCACTTCCTGTAAACTTACTCAAAATCCTATATCTAGTAGATTACCTTTTAACGCTGATTATACGTAAATTTATTTCATAAGACAGATACATTATACTGGTATGAAGCCGTCAAAAGCGATATCAATTAGTAGAGAAAGTATGTGGATGTACTTTTGAATTTTAAATTTTTGTTTTAAGTCATTAATTCTGTAGAGCCAATTTTCAATTAAGTGTCTTTTATTATTATTTATTTCAGCACTTGTGTGACAATACTTTCTCACATTCGCGGGCGTCTTAATAATGATTAGTTTCATGTTTCAGCAACGGTTCACTGCAATGCTTCTTCGCAAATCATATTATATGAAAACACGTTCACAATACTTTCTTTCTTTCAGTTTGAAAACACTTCGTAAACACGATATCTACAAGATAAATATATGGCATCCGTCGACGGAATTGCCCTAGAAAATGATACGACAACCTTGAACCTATACTGGTTCTTTCCAATTCAGCGCAGCATCGATTTGACAACCTTCATATAGTTAGCACTTTTGATTGAAAGTAAACGCTCCTGGCAGCAATGTTCCCACGGTGTAGTGGTTAGCACGTCCATCCAGCAAACGGAATAATTACGTCGGAAATACCAAGCAAATTCCCATTTTCATAATTTACCGCCGGAAGCCAAACCGTATTAATTAATTGGTGTTCCTGGGGCATAAGAATAAAAATTATCTGTCCAAATATTACGATATATTTCCAGATAAATAGCATCTAGGTATTCAAAGGTAAACGCTCCCGGCATTAGGGTCCCTGTGGTGTAGAGGTTACCACGCCCGTCCGGCAAAAACGGAAGATATCCGGGATGAAGTTTCTTTCAAATGATTAATTACGTCGGAAATACCAAAGAAATTTCAAATTATCATAATTCACCGCCGGAAGCGAAATCGTATTAATTAATTAATGTAGATATTACGATATATTTCCAGATTAATGACATCTAGGTATTGAAAAGTCAACGCTCCTGACATCAAAGCTCACGTAGTGCAGCTGTTAGCACGATGGTCCGGCAAACGGGGGATGTTAAGTTCGACTCCTTACCGGGACGAGGTGTCTTTTACACAATCACGTCGAAAGTATCAAGGAAATTGCAATTTTTTTTCTAAACTGTATAATTATTTACTATTTCTTTACCATTCAATTCCATTTAATAAACAATACGTTATCTTCAATTAGCAACTTCATGTTCTAGATATGCAAATACAGCATAATAAATACATTTCTCGCATCTCTACTAATAGATACTAACATTTCCGTTATTCATCACTAGAGTTTCTTAATTATACACTACTTAGTATCTAGTTTTCTCCGTGTACAGTTGATCAGTTTTTATTGCGTATAACTTGTTCTGAGAAGTCAGAGATCTTCCTGTGTCCTAGTGTACCAAACTAAAAGTTTCAGTAAAAACCTTGAATTATTTCCACTGGGAACGTGTATGTAAATTTCATAAGTATGGATATTTCGAAGTTCGTATATGTAAATATTTTGCATTCCACTTTAATTATTCTATTTGCTTCGAGCAATTTGAGCTTTGCATGTATAATTTAAACAAAGCGCATCCTCCAGTACGTATCGTAGTATATTCGCGTAATTTTATATCAGTCAGAGTTTGCCTGCTAACAACGGAACCGACAGTGTTAATTATTCACAAACGACAGCGTTAACAGTAATGTGCGCGAATCGAAAGAGCAAATCTCAATATTTCAACAAGCCATAGCGTAAATAAATAATTACTGTCGGGCGAGCAATTTCAATGCAATCCATTTTCTCCAATCGCTCGACATATCGTTCGTTTTCCCGGTCGGCTACGCCGTACCTACATCTTCCTAATCCATATTTAAAAATAAAAAAGGGTTTTCTATACAGTACGGCGACGATGTTCTGAAACCACAAAGAGGGAGTTTAAAATAATTTGCATACGTTTTGTAACGGACTATGCAAGTAAAGAAGAGGTGTACGTCTAACGAATATGGTGGAAAAATAACATATGTGCACGGATTAAAATTGTTTGCTTTTGTATTATTTGTACAGACCTCTTAATTGCCCATCTATCACAAAATTACTACTAAGTTAAACAAAATCAAATCATGTATTGTAGAATTAAACGAAGTGACAGATACCTCTTGGTGAATTTCTTACACCTTCAAAGAGAAACGTTTGACAATAATTCCACAATGGAAAGGAGGGGGCGACGAAGATAGCAGCAAAGAAAATAAAAAATCTTCCTGATTAGAGTAAAAGCTGAGAGAAATTGATTTAGACAATTCAACGAGAAGCTTACCTTCCCTTTTAAAAGCGAACGTGGTAACAAAGGGTAAACACGGGATACAAATTCTAGCAGATTCCTTAACACGGAAAGAAATTGTTTAGGGAGATGCTACCTAAAATATATTTACTTCTAAATATGTCAAGGGCATATTTAGACATTCAAGACAGCAGTGACGAAGACGGTAATGATTACTAAGAGGGATGTTTCCAAAGTTCTGGAAATTTAGCTATAATTTTTCTATTTTGTCAACTTTCATCAATATTACAACGTAGTTTTTCTACATAATCTTCATTTAATTGAATGAACATTGAATGAATTGAACAGTACACCTATTTATGACAAGTTTTACGTCAGTTAAACACTCAAATCGAATACCTTGTAAAGGTTTTTTCAAAATTGGAAACACATGAAAATCACTGGGTGCGAGATCTGATGAGTAAGATGGATGCGGAAGCAATTCCCATCCTAAATCGTTCAAAACATCCTTTGTAAAGACAAAGGATGTTTTGAACGATTTTTGGTATGGGGTCCTGCATTATCCTGCTTATGTAACTTTCCATGCCGTTTTCTGACAAGTGCCCACCTCAGTGGTTCAGATGATAAGTTCGAATAATATTCTGCGTTAATTGTAGTACATTTCGACAAATAATCCACAAAAACGATTCCTTCGCAATCCCAGAATACAGTTCTTCCGGTTTACACCATTCTTTGGATTGACTTTTGGTGTCAGAATTGAAATAAGGATTCCACGTTTCGTCAGTGGTTACTATCCGTTACCAAAATTCATCACCGTAACGGGCTAACGGCTCTTGAAGTTGACAAATGTCAGACCTCCTGAGTTTCTGTTCCGGTCCCAACAGTTTTGGCACCCAAAGGGCTGAAACCTTTCTTACGCACAAACAATCATGTAAGATAATATAAACTTGTCGTGTACCTATTCCTAGGCATACACTAATTTGACCAATAGTCATTCGCCTGTCCTCTTTCAGTAGGTCCTCCACGGCAGCATTGTTTCTTTTGTTTTCCGACGTATTCAGGCAGCCACTGTGCAGATCGTCTTCTAATGATGTTCTACCAGTATTAAACCAAATTGAATAACTGCATAAACATCTCAAGACTTATCTATTACCATCAGCATTGCCTATAACTTTTTCGAATTACAATTCCCAGAACTTTGAAAACATCCTTTCGCTTGCGTGGTAATGATGTCTAAATTTCACGGTACGCTAACGTCAGATACAGTAAATTGGAATGATTACCATGAAAACGATTTTCATTTAATGATACAATAACATAATTTTGGTTTGAAGAAATATAATTGAACTTCCTGTTAGTGTTGTTTACTGGAGTCTTCTTTTTCAACAAAAATACTTCTTGCCTACGTCTATAAGACTAAGAAGAAACAAATCGACACTTAGGAACAAGAATGAGAGTATGCTCTATTTACTGCTGTTACCATAACCAAATAATACTAATACTTGGATGCATTACCCAAATGCAGAGCTCGCCTTTAACTGTGAATGTCTAGGTTGGATGGTATGGATCATTTTAGAAATTTGTTATACATAAATAAAAAAAAGAACGGCGAATACAGAAAAAATATATGCTGCTACTTCTTGCATTTCGGATTTCAGGATAAAAGCAGATGTATCTAAGTTGAGGCGATTGAGAGTAAAATTGTAAAAGCCTCGAATTTGTTAGAAATGGCTACATGAAATGCATATTGTGTAGGTTTATTTCTAAATGGAGAAACCAAATGCCTATTAATATACGGCATATTCCATTTAAAATAACAAAAGTGTTTAATTTGTCACTTGTTGATTACTACCCTCTATATATGTAAAAATATTGCTGGGAGGTACTCTACGACGTCTATTATGTGATCATACATTGCCTATTACCTTACATCTATCATAAGGTAATCAGCTGGTTCTCATAATACTTTTTGATACTATAAACACCATGTAATTTCTACATTATGGTTTTTCTTTGACGTTCATTTATTCAATTTTAGATATTCACAAATAATATTCATGTCAGAGCATTGATTCGCCAAATTAGTTCTTAGCATATTTTGACTATAATACAATTTTCTTCTTGTCTTTGGACCATTGTCATCCATTTAATACAATGCGCTTAGATATGCAGGATTATCTAATTGTAATGCCTCTCTACCAGCATTTCTCTTTGCATACATAGTAATGACATCATACTCTGGCAGAGCACAACGACAATTAGCATTAATGGTAGTTACGAAATTATATGTAGGTACGGTTAAGGAATTTAATTTCCGAATGAAAGGAGGTGAGGCGAGTATGAGAGAGTACATCGGTAGCGGAGATGGGTACCGATATTTTCTCTCTTACTTGCCTCACCTCATTTCGTTCGGAAATTGAATTTCCTGATCTTGTACATACACACGGTAGTGGTTTCTCGTGTCAAAGGAAAATCGTACGGGAATTATTGATTACTGTGCAAGTATACGCAATTGTGACTCTATGTTAGTTGATATCATTACAATTAATTAGATTACACATATTGAGAACGTAATTGCATGTTTACTACACACTGCGAGCGAATAAAAGAGATTCATTTAAAGTTCCATTATTTGTAATTTATTGCAATCACTCTAAAACAAGCAAGAAACCAATATCAGGGCTATACAAGAACGCTAACGTTAACTATTTAAATTTCGTTCTAAACAGTAGTAATTATAATCACAATACCAATTTATTTAGTTATTTACAAAAATTTTTTATACAACAAAACCAGGTTAGTTTTTGTATTTCTTGTCTTTGTTTTGTATAAAAAGAATTTTATTTTTATATCATTCGTGAATTTTATTTTCCCCTATTTTTAAACTCTGTTCCGAAAAGGATAATATTTTATAATATTCGGGAGCGAATTTTATGAAAAGAATTACAATAGTTCTTATCATTCGTGATTTTTTCTTTCAATTCTCGGACTATTTCTCGTTCACAAGTAAGTAAAACGAGAAATATTAAAAGTCTCTATGTAAATTTTGTTTCTCATTTTGGTATTATAATGTACAACCGTTTTGACATAATGTTAAATTTGTACTAATTGAAAATTTGATACACAAGGTATTATTTTAATATTAATTTCTAATCTTTAATTTTAATTAAAATTAGTTATGACGATGTACAGTGACCAGTTTATGTTTTGTCTCCCCCGTGCAACGGCTAAATTTCGATACTATTTTCCGTGTGATAAGGCCAAGTACTTAGTTTCAGCAAATGAAAGCATAGAACCGCGTTTATTGGGAATACCCATGATTTGAACTAAAATGGGAGCAATAAAATCTAGCTGCGAATTCTACAATAATCCGAGCGCACGGCTACGAGTAGTAGAAACTATAGATACATCGTCTTAGGGGAACACAAAACATAAAAATGTCACTGTACGTGTTATAATTAATCTTTTCCATCAAAAAAAGGGTTACAATACGAATATGAGAACGTGTTCAATTTGGAGGTACGGTAGAAAACAGTATTTAAGACTTTTGTGTAAAAACAAAAATTAATAAGAATTTCCTTATTTCTACGACCCAAATTTTCTAATAGGAATCGGGCTTTCTACCACTAGATGGACCCTTATCCTTGAGAGGTTGACAATGTGAAATGTCAAAAAGAGATGTGGGGGTTACACCGATGACTTGTAAGTTCAAATTTGGTTTTCTTTTTAAGATACGTAAAATCGGACTCCCTCATTTACCTATCTCGTTTATTTTTTGAATTACACCCCCAAAAAGACTAAAAATAGAGTTCAAGGGGTACCCTATTAGAAATTTGGACGATTTGACGATTTCAAAAATGTTTTAAATTATTTATTTCGATGATAGTTCCTTATGTAGTTTGATCTGCTGATTACAGGGATTACGACCATGTTGCGGTATCTTCAATGATTTTTGAGAAATTTGAGTTTGAATGTCATTATTTTGTAACAAATTTATTCTGGTAAATTTTACAAATGAATACCGTTCCTGAAACAACGCAAAGTCATTTACAACCACTTGGAACCCTACTCAAAATAAATTGGCACAAAACTTATAATTTCAAAATTTTATTTAAAGTTACTGAGTTAACTATGCAGTTATACTAATGAATATCAATTTGGTTCTATAATACAGACCGTATCGCTGGTAATATCACCGCATGATACAGTGGCCGGTTTATGTTTTGTCTCTCTCTTGCAACAATTAAATATCGATACTTCCGCGTGGCAAGGCCAAGTACTTAGATTCAGCAAATAAAAGCACATAACCTCTTTATTGGCAATACCCATCATAAACTAATAGTCTACCTGCGGATCCTACAATAATCCTAGCGCATGGCTAGGAGTGGTAGAAAGTATAAATACATCGTCTCAGGGAGAGACAAAACATAAAAATGTCACTGTGGTTCACGTATACAGGTTTTCACGACCGTAGTCCGAAATAGAAAGAATGGTACCGAACAAGATTGAATAGTAGTAGGCGAACCAAAAGGGTATTTTAATTCGCAATCGTGAATTTTAATTACGAGATTGGATTTTAATGCGCAATCATGAGTTTCAAATATGCAGAGAGTAATTTTAATTCATAGTCGTGAATTTCAATAAACACGGTGTTTCTGATTTTAGTTCGTAATTTTAACATACAGGGCGTGATTTAAATTTAGGGTGCGACGTGAATTCAGAATTATAAATTTGAATATATGATGGCATGGTTTTAATTCGTAATCGTAAATTTTAATTCGCCGGTAATGGTTTCGATTCATGTGAATTTGTAATGTTAATACACAGGGTGCGATTTAAACTCATAATCGTAAATACTGATACACAAGGTGCGATTTTAAGTCAGTATCGTATGTTTTAGTGACCTTAATTCGTAATCTTAGATTTTAATATCCAGGGTGTAATTTTGATTCTAATTCGCCATTTTTACGTACAGGCCATACATTTACGATTGTGAATTTAAATCACACCCTATGTATTAAAATTACGATTTAGAATAAAAATCGTAATTTGCAAATTAAAATTTACGATTGCTATTAAATTACACCTTGTATATCAAAACATAGACAGACTCGACCGAACGGCGCTGAACAAGACTACCGAGCCACGCGGAACGGTAGCGACCATATCCCTGAAAGCATATATTGAAGTTTAATGTTGATGTTTAATGGGATTCTAATGCCTCTGCCACATAATTTCACTCGAAATTTTTAATCCCGAATGGTAATTAAACCTAAAACTTTGAAACCAATTAGTTTGGTTGAGATCGGTAATTAAGTTAGTCAATAATTTCGGTTATTACTTAGCCCGTTTTCACCACGAAATATATTTATATTTTCAAAGGTGGAAGAAATTTCAAAAGCAATCGCCAATTTTTCCTTGACGAAAGTTATGTATTGGCTCACGAGCGATAAATATGCCATTCGAGAACTGATAATAATGAATGATAAAAACTATTTTAATTCTTCTCACAAAATTGATTCGCGAATATTATGAGATATAATTCTTTTCGGAATGAAATTTAAAAGTAAACATGTTTTCCTTTTCTCTCACGAGCGATATTTTTCGTCGCTCCTAATATTTCGTTCACGAGCGATAAAAATCCTTCGTTTCTGTCAAAAACTTTCCGCTACTGTCAGCTATTTTGTGTTAGTATGTTTACCTACCAACCTTTATATTTATTACATTACTTTGGGTCGATTATTGATGTTGCAAACGTGTATTCGTGTAATTTGCTCATATTATAAATTGGGAAAATATAGTCTTTTGACAATTTTAATAATACGAATGAAACAATTGATATCTATTATAGTAACGTCTTATATTTGCAAGTTGTCTATATTGGCTTAGATATAGTTACATAATCTTATTCGCGGACGAGAAAATATTTAAGTATAGGCTCTAGTTGCTATTTTACATTAGAGTAGTAGTTTGCTTGTTTATTTGTTTACCATTTAGGACTCGTGGGTACGAGTCATGTCAAACAGAAAATATGATGATTTATTAGACCGATTCGAGCCAAACTAAAGAGAAAATGGTGTAGTTTTTTTCTCTAGTCTCGAAGACAAAAAAATCTTCACCATCATGACAACGCCGCCTAGTGCAGTTACGGAACGAATTGGTGATCCATTCACAATACGTGCGGAAGTTGATCCTTCCCAACTTCCTTCTTTTTCAAACCCAGGAAAGGTGATTCGACGGAAAGCGGTTCACGTCAAATGTAGAGGTCATTGCCAGAATAGATGTCTATTTTGAGTTCTTTAAAATAGGGTCTATAAAATTTTTGGCTTACAAAAGTTGGCGATGGACTATCTCAATGAATGAACGAATCAGGCGACTTCAATGAAGATTGATGAAGGGCAATAGATGCATAACACACAAAAACACATGGAATTCCAATTCCATCCGCTATACCTTGGCGGCGTCCCCGATAAACCGACCAGAGATGCCGACTGTCACTGTTCTGGTAGTATCCATTACAGGCTTGCCAACCTCTATGTGTTGCTTGGTCTATAACCGTCTTCTCTATTGAAGTTATTCGTTATTCTTCGGTGTTGCTTGATTCTGCAATACATAGTGTGTTCGATTTGTCCCGTCGGCATTCATTTTAGTTTGTCACACAGGCTGTTTAATTTTCTTTACCGTGTTGTATCCAACTTTAAATTTTTCTCTCGAGAACTTTCTTGTCTATTTGTTATTCCAGCAATGTCTAATAAATAGATCACGTAGCCACCTATTTCTTCTTTGGAACTATTGTTTTTCCTATTTTCGCTTTCCAGAGTTTTCATGGTTTCTATATATTCTTGTTTCACCTGTTCTTTACGTGCAGAATTTTCGCTGTTGTCGTTTGAATCGCATGTTTTTGATTTTGTCTGCCTTTCACAAGAGTGAGGTGATGGGCAATCTCTTCTTTAAACAAGGACACGAATTGCAATGCGAAAGCGACTTCTGAAGAAGCTAGCAGTAGGTTCGGCGAAACATTAAATACACTATAAAATACAACAAACACAAACTCATATTTTCGCACCGTCAAGTTGCGGTATATCTTTCGAGAGAAAGGCATTGGCTTCATAATTATAAATAAACGCAAAAAGCTTTACGATACGAGTATCAGTACTTGAATAATAAACAGCACTTAATTTCCATTTCAAAATATCATCGTGTAAACTCAAATCCCCAAACATTTTTCCACTGCTGTAATTGTAAAAAAGAAAATGTCGGGTGGGTATAATTCTTTTACGTTATTACCTCCAAACCTTTACTGTACGCATTTCCTCCCCATGCCACTGTATTTTGCTTCTCAAGGGTACAGGATATTGCTAAAAAGTGACTCCTAAAAGTGTTTTGCCGCTGACGGTTCCGGAAGAAAAAGAAATATCTTTTGGATTAGTTAAATGGTGAGAGAAGAAAAAAACGTAAGCCCGGTACACTCATTACTTTGTTTTCAGATTTATGTCACCAGTAAACTTCTTACATTTGTCTTTCGTAGAGATCCGGACCCAACTCGACGTCTTTGTATTTCTCTTTACGAAACACATTTTATTTTGATGCTCTGAGGAGAATCGTTGCAACTACCACGGAATGAGAAAAGGACGGATTTAATTTTATTAAGTCGGAAAAACTCGCGAAAGTTAATATCTTTGTTATACGTACGACGTCGAAGTCAGAAATTATGCTGGTTCTGCTTTTAGTAGCTTCCCTCTGCTTTGGAGACTTTACATCAATTTAATGAATTTGATAGGTACCTTTGTATTAAATTTGCAATATTAATGTGATATATCATTTCCCTCTCGAGTCACTATTTTCAGTTTAGGAACAATTAACTACCCTTCACTCTTTACAGCGACAGGGTGGCAATAACAATGCCAGGAAACACTACACATGCAATTTACATATTAAAAGTTCTAGAGGTTAAGATAAACTTTAAAAAGCTTATAGACCCCGTTGGACCGCCACCAGACTTAAAAGAGAACTTCAAAATCTTGGGTTACACAGACAATTGCAATTGAATCTAATTTAAACTTGTAAGGTATGTGCGTATTGCAAAAGAAACAAATGAAAGAAAAAGAAAAGCTCGTGAATACTTAGTTAAGACCACAACAAAATAATTCAAGTTATGTTTAAGCAAATAACCCAAAAAGGAAGCATTACTAAAATAAGTAGCAACAATGAAATTGTTACTTTCCCTGATGATATAGCCAATTCCTTCAATAATTCTTTTCAATATATGTCCTACTCGTTATACAAAAATATTCTTTTTTCTTCTTCCACTTTTAGAAAGCCATAAGAAATATAATGAAAATACCATGTTTTATTTAACTTCGTAGAAATTGAAGCGGTTTCAGTAATTGGTAAATTGAATAGAAAAAGTTTCCCTGAGTCAGATGATACTTATGCTAAAGACGTCTATCATAAATGCCCCCAATATTCACCTTATCAATTGCTTATTCTCAGAGGGTATATTCCCTTCTTGCTTTAGGATTACACCACCTTATAAGAAAGATAACCCTAGCAATACGCGTAACTATAGACCAATCTCATTAACTTTTTGTGTTAGTAAAATTTTGGAATATGCTATGGTAATACTACTTAAGTCCTTTTTAAATGAGCACAGTATCTTATTTTTACCAAGCAGCATGGCTTTAAAAGAAATTCACTGTTCAAAACAATTAGAGGATATTTAGATAAATAATAATAACAACATAAATAAATAATATAAGACACACAAATATTTTTATATTGCAACTATAACGTTTTTAAATAAGAAACAGAATGCATTGACAAGTTTCAACTTGTACAGCGCTTCAGTGCAGCGCCGGCGCGAACCGCAACAGCTTGAGGGTATACAAGCGCGTGTCTGAGCGATCTCGACTACAGTTAGATTTTACCATTTTCCGTATCATAGCAAACTTTTAACTGTAATTACGGGTAATAATGGAAAGGCAACGCGATTTGACTCATGCACAGGGTTGGAGAGCGATAAGCCAATTGGATGGTGGACGGAGACAGCAAGCTGTTGCTGAAGTTTTTGCAGTTAACCAAAGTGTGATTTCGCGTTTGTGGAATTGGTTTTTAGAAATTGGAGATGTTTGGAGAAGACGAAGACAAGGACCCCCAGCATCTACAACACCAAGAGATGATCGATACGTAAGTATGCGTTCCACTAACTGCTCTTCATAAAAGGTCGCGAAGAATATGGGTTGAGCAACATAGAAATTGAAATCACGATGACTGGGCACAAGAATTGTTTCACCCTAAATCCAGATAATATGCGTATTTTAATTTGGCATGAACCTGGAACACGTAATCAGCCACAATTTGTTCAGGAAAGGCCGCAATATGAAGGTGGGAGTGTAATGGCATGGGCTGAGATAAGCGCGGGAGGTCATACAGACCTTTATGTGATACAGAATGAAAACCTGACTGCTCAGAGGTATCTGGATGAAATTTTAATGGATGACAATGCTCGCCCACATCGGGCAAATATCGTGAACAACTGGATTTAATAATTGGGAATCAATAGAATGGACTGGCTAGCAAATCCTCCTGGTGGTAATCCTATCGAAGAGCTGTTCGTGGAGATCATACACATTATTAACAATGGATTTTTCGTTATTTTATCAATAAAACGTCTTATAAAGTCTCATAATTGCGTATTCATTTAATGATATTTATTCACTCTAGTGCCTTAGTAGCTTTATAATGCACACAAACAAGTTCAAACTTGTCAATGCGTTCGGTTTCTTATTTAAAAACGTTGTAGTTAAATATAAAAATATTTGCGAGGTGCTACATTCATTATTTATTTATTTTATTACCATTTTTCCAAATATCCCCTAATTGTTTTGAGCAGTGTAGATTACCTTTCAACTAATAGTTGACCATGTTAAACACAGTCAAAGGCCATTGATTAGTTGATTAGTTGAATTGGCGTAGAGCGACCGCTGAGGTCAATGTGTGAATTAAATATAATAAAGCAGCAATAATGCCAGTAGACTATATTCCTTGCATATTTACTTCCAGAACATGAGAGGATTACGAAGCAAGAGCAATCCGTTTTATTAACAAATTACAGAAATATTTATTGTTGTATATCGCACTAATTCTTCAGTTAAAGTATAATAACTCGACTCTCTTTCGCACAAATGCGAAAATATATTCTATTTAAAATATCGATGTCGTTTCTGGAAAGGCAGTTGAACTTGTTTGGGGGAAAAAATAGAATTCGACCTTACTTTTTCTAGAAACGGATTAATTTCAATTACTCTTTAATGTTCCAGAAAAGAATCGTCGTCAATGGCTTTGTAGAAAGAACCGATGCATAATCGTGTTTCGCTACTTAATCGTATAAATAGATCCTAAAGACACAATTATTTGAGATAAACCATTTGTTTATCAGCGGGAAAATCTGTCAAAATAAATCTACAACGCAGTCAGTTCTTTCTAAAAAAGTTTCGCGCTCTTTGTCATCTTCCACCACCTAATATCGTTGACAAATGTACTTTAATATATGTTTGCCCCAGTACACCATGAGGTTCGTTCGCATTCTGTGTTAGAAAGCAATACCTCTAGATATATACAGTAACATAGAACTCAGTCAGCTCCTGAAACGCATGTATGCGTTGGAAATTGTTTTATAAATCAATGTCAGACCCCTCCATATATGTTTGTATATACGAACGGTCTTCGAATTTATGAAGGTGTAATAGTATGGGAAGCATGTAGCAATGGCGAGAAAGGAGAGGCATGGCATAGTATGCTTAATGCGAAACGCGACGTGATAAATTAGGCAAGGAAGAAATGTCAAATAAATAAATTTAAATATAGTTCTCTAATAACATGTATAACACATCAAGGCCTAGGCTAACGTGAGATCTGGGGGAAACGGAAACGTGGATAGCGAATGATGAATGATTCGTTTATGGCATTTTCTTCTCTATTCATTTCTTTGAACAAAATGGTAGACACGTACCTGAAAGTGTAATCATTAATCTACTAGCAATAACAACAATATGGAAACCTGGAAAATTTAACGCCAAATGAGAGTTATAATAATACGAGGGTATCCTGAAAAGCTTCAAGTCTCAACTTGGAAATGGCGCTACTCGTCGACAATCGTCGAATTAAGGTACGAGAGATAACAGGCTGTAGGCATATCGAGAAAACGTGTTTGTTAGATGTACATATATTGATTTAAGGCTTGGACATGAAAAAACTAACCGCTCACTCAGGACCAACATAAGGACAGTATTCGAATGAACATTTTCAGCCCTGTTGAAGCAGATTAAGGAAAATAAATCGGAGGTTTGGTTACGATTAATAACTGCAGATGAATACTGGGTCTACCAGTACACACTTAAGCCTAAGACACAGTTAAAACTGAACTATGAAGGTGAGTCGACTGTGAAAAAGGCCCAGACTGTTCCATCGGCCGGGAAATGGCAACTGCTTTTTGGGACAGTCATGTACTTATGTTAATCGACTATTTTAAGAAAGTTCCTATTAGATGTGGGAATCTTGACATTTATTTTATCTCTAGGACATTTATTGTACTATTAAGTAAATTGTATTCAAATTCCATTGTTTGCACATACAAGGATGGTACAACAAACACATATGTTAAGAAAGATGCAGTTGTTTTGCATTTAATAAATTTATTTCTCGACATAATCTCCTTGTAGTCCTGTACCAAAACTTTTAAGCCGTTAAAATAATAGGATTTGTCGAATTTTGACCTTTGATTTGACAATGACCCCTTCATTTGACGTGAACCGCCTTTCATCGAAAAAGAAAGAAGTGACAGGAGGGAAATCTCGCGAATATGATAGATGGAGCACCAATTTACATCGTAATTGGATTAGTTTTGCTGTCACAGTTGCCGATGAGTGGGCCCGGGTCTTATCATGATGGTAGAGAATCAGCGTAATTGTCCTTCCCTTTTCCAAATAATCGATTATTATTACCCCCTGCGAATCCCAAAAAATCGTCGCTATAACTTTTCTGGCTGATGAAATCGTCTTCGCACGTTCTTTGATGCACATTAGCTGGGAAAACCAATTTTGCCGCCTGACTTTCGGTTTCGGCGTGTAGTGACGGATGTTTGTTTCATCTGCCATCACATAAGGTCACAGAAATTCAGTCGTATTGCACTTAAATATGTCCAAATATTGCTTTGAAGTTATCACAGATAAATCGTTACAATATTTTACACATGTTCAATTGAGATGTTTGCAATATTAGCAATCTCTCTGATCTTCATCCGGCGGTTTGCTACCACGATGAACTTTGTTGATCGTATCGTCCATAGTCATTTGGGACGACCTGACCGTTCCTCATCATCGATGGCGCGCCATCTGTCATACCATCCTCGTATCTTTATCAGTTTAAAAGTGGAAATAAAAACTAATTAAAATATTAATTTATTCATATAGTTAACTTGTTGCTATTGCAACTACATACTGTATTAACACTTCCTCGCAAATTTCTTCCTCAAATGTAAATAAATAATGAAAAAAAAGAGCACTGTAACGTTGCTGGCAAATCTCGAAGCATAAAGAGAATTGAAAATCAATTAATTCTCTTAGGAAAGGTTGCTTTCCTTTTAACAGAATGCTCTTAATTCCACACCATTTAGTACCGATTAATAAAATTTAGTTATCTTCGATTTTGTAAGACGCTAACGAGAGACGAGAGAAGCTCTATTAGTTCCTTTTCGTTTGTTAATTACGTTCTCAGTATACGAAGTATAAAGTGCAGCGATGTACTAGCTCTAAAGGAAAAGTAGTTATTCGAATAAGTTATCTCACAAGTTTCTATAAAATAAGAACTTAATTAATTAGTAGTTAATAAGAACTTAATTAATTTGTAGTTTCAATGCGCTTCTCTGGTTCTATTTCTGACATGAAATGAAGAGTTTATCAAATCGATTCGTCAAATGAAAAGAACAGAAAAGAGCGATAAAAGATAAATATCAGAAAATAAAATTTGTAAGTTTAAAAATATTGAAACTTGAGCTCCGCTATACTTATTATTGAACGAGCTAGCTAAAGGGCTTCTTGCTTCTTTACTATGCTTTCAGAGAATTGCAGCTAAGAGAAACCTTATCTTGAAGAACTTTTCATTTATGGTATTTGTATTGCAGTAACTTGGGATCATAAATTATCTCATTAGTTTTATTTAAAGAGTATAAAGAAGCCAAAGTACAACGCAATTTCATTTGATGTAAATGTTTAAAAGATATTTTAACAGCTAAAGTAGCCTGTGAGACTAATACAGCGACAAAAAATATAGCATGATGAAATGAAGCGATCAAAGAGAAGTACGAGAGGATAAAAGACTCTGGAAAAGATAGCTCAAAGATAAGAATGATAAACAAGAAAGATAGTAAAATATTTAGTAAGCAAAGTGGAAATCATGGAAAGAATTCGGGTAAATATTGGAAAGTAATGGAAAATAATTACTAAGAGAACCAATAAATTTTCTATGAAACACTTCGATGCAGAAAAGAATATACAACAAACAAAAACAGAAAAATAAGAAATAATTACCGAAGATGAATTATAAATAAATATAAAGGATACGAAGAATTATTAGATACAGAAGAAAATACTCAAAATAGAGAAAGATGAGCGAAGGAGCAGAAAATAAACGCGGATGGGTAAACAACAAATGAAATAAGCAGAGAAAAGTTAGATGAAGTAAATCGACTAGCAGTATCAAAAGGCCAGGAATATGTGTCTAAGTGGAGCTAGTATAAAAAGGAGATGGAATGAAAAACTGGAATCATACACCGGATCCACAAAAAATTAGATACGATTGCAGAAATTACATGTATGAAAGGTTACTGGAAGATAGAATACATATTTTAGACCCGCTACTATTCATTTGTGCAATCGACGAAGCAATGTTAATATAAATTGGAACATTTCTTTATTGGATACGACAATTTGCAACTAACACACATGAACGTCTGTGTCATTACTGACAATATAGCGATCTTTCTACTCGGGAAATATGTTGGAAAGAAGTCAAAAAGTTTGGAGTGAAACATTGGTATCACATAATTTGAAATTAAACACTGAAAACACAAAATACGTGGTCATAACTAACAATAACATAAAAATGCTATGCTACTAACGTTGGAGGAAAGAATATAAAACAAGTTAATAACTTTAAGTATCTGGGGACAAAAATAAACAGCAGTAGAAATTTAGATGATGAAATAAATACAAGAATAGTATTAGCAAATTGAATGTACTATGCAGTACCAAAAAAGTTTATACGGCACAAAGAAGTATCTAAAAGAACGAAAACAGTAATATATAGAACAATACGTCAAAAAATGCTACTACATGGAAGCGAAAGCTGGGTATTAACAGAAGCACAAGAGACGAAAATACAAGCGGTAGGGAAGAAGAGTGCAAGAAATAAGCAGGCTACAAGAAAAGCGTAATGAAGACAAAGGAACAAAGGGACTGGGAATCAAGCCTATAATAGAAACCATTGAAGATAAAGGATGGGCCAGTTCGGTTATTTGGTAAGAATGAAAGGTGAGAGACAAGTGAAGGGAGTATGAGAAACCAAACCGAAAACAACCAACAAGTAAATGGAACAGAACAGTGGAAAATATACTGAAGGAGAATGAGAAGACTGGAACTCAGCTAAAGAAAAGACGCTGTTAACGAGTAGTTAACAAACAAGAATCCATAGTTACACTTGTCAAAAGTAAGCAATAAAATTATTGCCATTTGCTTGTTCTAAATTAGATTTTACCTTTATCAATAAAAATGGCACAACTAAGCGAGAAACAAAGAGTTGAAGTGGTTATGGCGATAGAGTCAGGTCACATCAAGAAGTGTGTCAGATTTTTAGAGATATGTATCCAAATCAGACCATAAGTCAATTTACAGTTAGTAGAATCGAAAACAAATTTAGAAAACACACACAATGTAAAGAATCTTCCAAAAAGTAGACGTCCGGTGGCATAAAAAGATGCACAACTTGACGTGCTTTTAGAAATTGAAAATAATCCACACTCAACTATCAGAAACATTGCTTTGAATTAAAAGGTAAGCCACACTTCGGTTTTAACATTTTTGAAAGTTCAAAAATTTCACCCATATAAATTGCAATTGGCTCACGAGTTAGCAGAAGATGACTTTGATCATAGACAAGAATTTGGCTATTGTCAAATGGTACAGGATCGTCATTTTGAACATCTAGTATAGTAAAATAAAAACTGTTATTTCTGTGCTTATTTTTGTAATTAATTTTATTGTTAAAGTTTTTTTCCTGTCAATAAATTTAGTTTCTTTTTATTTTAATATTCGAACTTTCACACTGTTTTTCTCATTTTTTTTTTCAAGTGTAACACATTGATAATTTTACACTGTAGAAAACAAAATAAAAAATACTACTGAAATTAATAATAAAAAAATAAGTTGTCATTTAAAAAAATATTTGATAACGTAATAACTTTAAAAGCAAATGATGTAACAGGATGACAACGATGTAGTATAAAGTAAAATAATTGAAATCGCTATACCCCTCCGAAATTTTTTTTTTAAGTAAATAACATAATGTATTTATTCGTTACTTTCCTTCCACCCTGTATGTGTTGGAACACTGTTATATCATGTTAGCTTCTTGTTTCAAATTTCCAATACTCGCCAAATTCATTTCTTGTTGTCTATTTGAGCTGAAATTGCCAAAAGAGTGTTCCTGAAACATTTCCGAATTCCACAAACATAAAATTTATCTTAAAACTCATTTTTTTCTTTCGTAAAAGCAATTCTGATCTGAGGATGTCTCTATATAAACACGAAATCTGTCACCCTTATTGTTAAATATGGAAATTTGTGGGACAAGGAACTTTTTTTTCATTTCCGCTCCTCCAATTTAAATTACGCCCACACAGAGCCATCATAGATTACAATAATAATTAGGGTTGCCGAAAATCGCCTTTTCAGGAACTTGATTACTGGTTCACTAAAGCGAACGTCAAAAAATATTTAATTTTTATAAGGAATCGTTACAATCTTTAGATCAACGCTATTTGTTGTTAAAGTTGAGCAAATTATACGATGGATTTAAAACAGTAGACAAGTTTTTTTATATATTTTTGAAGAAAGCTGATTTTCATCGTGGTAATTTTAAAATACTATCTTGTAAAAAATTCTATTTTCTCCCAAAATCCAATTATATAGTTCACAAAACCCAGGCACATGCACATATGATTATATAGCTCAAGCCCAAAATAATATTTTATTTATTTATATTATAGGGCCTGTGACAATAACAAACGATATCTTGGCACATTGTCGCCCCTTTCTTCATGTAAATGATAATGCGAATAGGAAGATGACATTAACAGCGACTACATCATGCGGGCTCCACTGTACGGCGCCTGCCAACAAGATCTCGATTAAACTCATCGATTGCCATAAATGTAAAACGGCTTTCACATTAAAAATGTTAACAGGATAGAAGAAAAAGACTGCATCCTATAAAATTTTATTTCACTTTTAACTTAAGACAAATTCCTTGTCTATTAAAAATTGCAAGAATGGAAATAATAATATATAAAATAGACTTATTTTGCACATTAGCTCTCTTATATAGTTAACAGAATTCTACAATTTTAGAAATATTCGTAGGTAGGCAAGTATTCTTGTAATAAACATGTACTAAACAATGTAAAGGAAAAGGTTTGACGTTTTCAATTTTCATAACTTTCACGCAAAACCGTACACGGCAAGATTAATAAACTGTAACAAATTTTATTGAAGCTTTCAGGTTTTGAAGTAGCTAGTGCTGATAGATATAAGTATATATTGGAAACTTTGCTGCTGAAAGTTTCGATCAGCGTTCCGTTAGTTGTTTTGAAAACTATCGGTTCTCATGTAAACTTTTCCATATCCTCAGCAATTTCGTAAGAGAATATTAGCTATCGAACAACAAGAAATACGGTAGTAAAAGTATAGCATCTGGATATGCACGTTGAAGGCACGTACTTCGATTATCTCGTTAAACATATAGCTGAGATGTGAAACTCATTACGAAGTAAGGAAGTAAGCTGTATCCTCTTACAATCATATCGCCTTTCCAACAAAAATCTACCACATCTACTGGAGACAGTCCAATGGAACTTGATATATAAAAGTCAATGGAGAATGTTACTTTAAGATTTATAAAAAAACGAGGTTGATTTCTCTAGTAACTATCTACTTTTTTTTTAATTATCAAAATTTACCATTTGTACAACATGGCGTTTTAATTAGGTCGTAGGCTCTCTTTGTTGATGATGGAAAATAGTTTTTTTTTCATTTATTTAAAAGTCTATTTGACAGTTGAAACTTATTTTGTACTAATTAACTGTTTTACGTACAAGGATCAATTTATTAATGTTGTGGAGCGATTAGAAAATGAAGTGACAGTGTTATCAAAACTTAACTGTGAATTAGTTGAAACTAAGAAGCTACAAGTGTAAAGTATGTAAAAATGTTCTAAATATCAATAAAACACATCAGGAGAACATTCTCAATACTCCTGGACCCTCCGCTACTTTTAACAGTCAAAGTAGCGGAAGGTCCAGGAGTATTGAAGCTGCGAAGAATAAAAACAATGCTCTATAAACAACAAATAAGAAAAAATATAATGCTAAGATAGCTTAGCTTCCTCACGGTATTGATGGAATAATTCACGGCAAACGCAACAGAAGGAGAGAAAAAGATACACTAACACACGGACATGTTTCTGCCTACCCGGCGTCATCAGCGTGGTTTCGAGAGTACTTTTCATATCTCTACCTTCTATCGCTGTTGCCTCACAGTTAATGCCACAACTTTTAAAACGACAAACTCGAAACTCAAAACGACAAAAAAAATACTCTCGAAACCACGCTGATGACGCCGGGTAGGCAGAAACATGTCCGTGTGTTAGTGTATTTTTCTCTCTCTCCTTTTATTGCGTTTGCCGTGAATTATTCCATCAATACCATGAGGAAGCTAAGCTATCTTAGCATTATATTTTTTGGTTATTGTTTCTAGGCATTTTCTGATGTGTTCTGTCTAACAAATAAGAACTTTAAGGGTGGAGATACCTTGAGTTATTCAGTGATAAGGGAAACTCGAAACCATCGTGGGAATTAATGTAAAAAATCCAGTAGTGATTGAGAATGTTGTCTTGCGGGAGTATAAAACGATGTACGTTTCTTCGAGAAGCTGGCGAACAGAGAGGTGGCTTCAACTCGAAACTTTTGATACTTCACTGTGTTAATTGTATCTATCTTAAATATTCTCAGTGTGTTAAACAAAATATCGTCAATTCGAAAATATGAACATTACGTGTGTGTTGAACACTGGGTGTATAACAGTAATATTTCGAAGATTGTCTGCCTCTAACTATCCGTGGGGGATCATTAATTTTAGTGTCTATTGAAGGTCAAATAGACATTTGTAGAGTAGGCTACGGCAATATGTAATTGGAATTGTATCTATTTTCATACTGCCTAATATTGTGATACAGGTATTTTTCAATAACTTAAGCAAATTGTTTGGCTATGTACCCATTTGTTATTTTATGTGATTAACTGCTTTGATAATTCTCATGATAAATTGCTACAGATGCGCGCGTTCCCTGATCATATAATTTCAATCCTATAGCTAGTGTGCCAATTAGAGCGTTTAAATCAAATAGGGGCGTTAGTAGTGGTGGTACAGACTATATCGTAACTAATTTTCACTCAAAATTGGCAGAATTGTGTGATTATAGATTCGTGTATATCGCATTACTACAAACGCACTTTTAAATTACCGATCACACCCTAGCATTACTGAGGTGTTACCTTCTTAGTTGCGTCATTTTAGATATTTTAATTTTTAGTTTTTGTTATTAGCTTTAGTAAAATATCGTTACATGACTTTTATAATATAAAAGACGTAGAAAACCTTTTTTACGTTTTCTACACATACTGGCTAATTGCCTTGACCGTACCTATCTGGTTGTGTGCAGAAAAATCTCTAATTGAATTAGTGAAGGACGAAATTCTCTGCACTCCCTCTGGACTGCTTTCGGAACTTCCCTGTTCACCAAAATGCGAAGAATTAATAGCTTTTCGCTAAATACCAAATTGTTTTCAGTCAAGACGGTTTAATTATCTGATAGGTACTACGTCCTGGGATACTGCCATATTTTTTGTAGTTTGTTGTGTTGGGGAGTTGCCAAAGAGATAAGCAGGGTGTTCGTCACACAAAGACGAAAAATTAATATTTAATTCTCAAAGTTCCATAACAGTTGCAAAGATAAATTTAAATTTGCTAAGTATATTGTATGAAATAAAAAAAATATTAATATTAAAATTGAAGATAAATACGATCTGCATGACATGCCAGACCTATCGTCATAACCTAACCTGTATAATTTTAAGGAAAACCTTGATGAGATGGCTAAAAATATCTTCGAAACCAAAGAGCCTTCTGGTCGCAGGTTGTTATAAGGAGTTGTAAATCCAATTATGTCGATAATATAATAAGTAGTAAATGTCTTCGGAATCAAGAAACCTTCTTATCAAAAGCGCTTAAAATATACCTATATATCATATAATATATACAAAAATTAGATCGTTATAATGAAGGTGGCTATTCGAACAACAGTCAGATGGAAAAACTCGATTAATACTTAATTTTTCCAAAGCCCATATCTGTGTAATCAAAACACTAAAATGGGCTAAAAATTATGAATCTTTATCAGTTCTACAGAAGTTACATTTTCACTCGGTACTTGTTTAAGAAGAAGTGCCTTTAAGTTTTAAATTGATATGCGTGATACAGTGCACAACAACAGTCACGTGCAAAAATTAGTTCTTATGTAGTAAACAGCCAAGTTTCATTTGTTAAATATAAATTACATACCAGAATACCACAAATTTTAATTATTGGAAATTGATATGCTCGTCTGCTATGTTAAACGGAATACCACCAATTTAAAACTGTCGGCACGCGTTATAACATCAGAAATGTTGATTTACTCGAGATACCTATATACAGTCAAACCTACCAGAAATCACCAAAAAATTTATAATGCCTTGCTTAACCACCCAAAATTATTAAAAGCTATAATAAATTCCGTACTTACACAAAATTGATAAAGCATTTTATGATCCCAGAGAATATCTTGGACTTAATTAAGTGTTGTTGTTTGACTTGCCATATAAACAAATTGTATTTTACTTGGCCAATAAATTATTACTATTCATTAAATTTGTACTTAGGTTGATAAATTTTGATGATTCTATTTATCTAAACCTCCACCTCATTATTCGACAATTATCTTGTCATTCTAATTGCCGGTAATTAACGCGGAAAAAAGATGAAGTCTTCCTAACCAACTTTATTTATGTCGACTCAAACTGAAACTTAATTAAAAAAGTTCTCTTCAACGAATTTTCAAAGGGACTAAATTAGATATGCTTTACGTTTGCGTAGGTAACGTTTTTAAGTTACATTCCTCGCCGAAACAACGAAGAAGCAAATATAATTTTAGAACTGAAAATTCGTTTACACGCAACAGTCGTTTACAGAAAAGTATTTTATCTCGCATTCACTCATTTCCTTGTTCATAACTTCCTGGGGAACTTATCTAAGGAACTGGCGTAAATTGCCATTTGTAACAGAATACATTTAGTTTCAGCGTTTTTCATTCGTCGATTTTTTCAAGAAAGTAAGCTAGGAAGTTTTATAATAAACTTCTAAATCGTTAGAGTGAACTGCGATGCAGGTTTACTTTTTAATTGCAATGGTTTATTCTGAACTCGACTTTCCTTAGTTTTAAATAAGAATAAAGAACAACCAAATAACGAGCAAAAGTTGCTTAATCAATTGCTAAAATTGCCGGCTCATTAAATCTGAGGTTTTACCCGCTTGGTAACAGAAAAGTGTCTGCTCTTCGTGAAAAATGCCTCGATCGCTGGCGGTGGGAAAAATGGCGCAGTATTACAATGGATTGATAACATTAGAAATGTCTAGTTCATTCTGTGTTCTCGAAAAGTTGCAGTCCTTTTCACAACTTCCTGCTAACCGAGTTTCCACAATGACCCTTCTGGCGAAAATTGCACATTTTATAAATTTGTGAAAATCTCGAATGTAAAATTTGGCTTGCAGGAAAAGGTGGCCAGGTGTCAAACTTGGACTTTAATGAATCTCGGTCGAAATGTAGAACATGCTAAAGTATATATGTGGCATTTTTGTTATTTGCTGAAGGGAACACCCTCCCGAAAGTTGGGCGGATTTTCGGTTTTCTTAATACAACCGCAGAACGTAGAAATATGAATGACAGGAATATATGGAAAAGTACGATGTTTAAAGGTGTTTTAGAATGTGTGATTACGGTATTGTAATGTTTTATACGAGGGAAAAAATTTAAAACAAACAATTTTTTGAGGTTGATTAATTAAATTTGGGATCTATAACGAATACACTATACTAATGTACAACCTTCATTTTTAGACGCCTAGCAGAGGAGGGGGTCAAGCACGAAGACTCCGAGGCCCAAACACCAAGGACGGAAGATCCCAGGATGGTCATCAACCTGATGGAACTGGAAGAAGATTAGCACAGCTTCGGACGACTGACTGATAACGAGCTCATAAGAAGGTTGGTGTTGAATGAGTGGATGTACTGAACTTACTACACGTGGCGCTAACGAAAGCTACGCTTGATGTAAATTGTAAATAATATTATAACACTACAGTATACAATGTTACGTTTAAGTTTAACAGTTATACGTGCTGCCTTTTTATAACAATAGTAAAAACTGTTTTAAGTTAAAGCTGTTTGCCTTTTAATTGTATTTAAAAACGTCGAGGTTTTCATTATACAGGATATTCTTAAAGTGAATATTACCACATGATCACTTCATTTAGATTTGAAACCTATTTATATATGGCGAGTTTAACATTATGCAAGTTGGTAACAATTTTTTGAAGAATCTAATTAGCAATAACTACGATGTTAATCTACATTCAAGAGATAATGTCATGAATCCACAATCAACACATACATAATTAATTATTGTCTAGATACATTGGCGTATTCGCATATCTGCTTGGAGTAAGAGCGGCTGTATAAATAACCAACTAGGAGCATTAGAATATCCCACTAACTTGGTGTTTTCAGACCAAGGCTTGCCGTAACCGGATGGCTGTTTTCAATTTGTTGTATATCTACTTTAAGAACTTCAATGGCTGCCCTGTTTGAATCAATTATATTAATGTGTATTGATACAACTATTAAAAGCATGCAGTATTATATTTTATGTTGCTTTCTTGTTTATATACATAGTGGGTAGCAAAACTACGTGCGGCACTTAGATATTACAAGCATATAAGTCACATGCGAGCGTTCGACTCAGAAACATATGTATTTTATCAGATCAGTCATTGAGGGGTACAGAGCTATGGAGTTATAAAAAACGAAAAAACTGTATTACCAAAATAACAATATAGTGTACAAAATAACAACAACGAGGTTAGCTGTCCACCTATCGGGTATGAGGGTCCATCTGTTGGTAAGAAGCCCGATACCTAGAGAAAGATTCCTGTGTTTAGCCGAATATCTCTGGGGAGTAAAAAAAGTTATTAAGTCCAGCCAGCGACAATCGTGGGGAAGACTTATATTAACTATTTCTATCTGTTATTCTACTTTCATCAAATTAATATCTAAAATTTCTACAGCAAGTTCTAGTGCAAACATTAGTCGTATAAAAGTTATCTCTGTCAATTAAAAGTCTTTCAGTCCGTTTCATCTAAATTCGCAGTGTAGTTTAACGTTGTAGTGTTGCATGTGGGCAAGACTGTCATCAAAGAACACAGAATCCCATCCTCAGTTGCGCCCCTCCATCATGCTACAACAGAAATCGTTTCTTTCGGCATATATTTCAATAATAGTACATTTTCAATGAGTAAAAATTATCATAGGTGTCTATGGAATAAAACGTAATTGTTTTATTTGAACAATGGTGAAAAACAACGCCAACTTTATTTGTGACTTTAGGTCTATCTGTCGTCCAGGAAAGTTGTACGAAGCATTTCTTCCAAGTTAAGGAATTCTGAGTAAATATTTCAATTTGAAATTTATTCATAAATGTGTTCAGTTTTATATTAGTGAAGAAAAAGGGTTCAAAGAAGGACATAAACCTGGTGTTTATGTATTAGAAAGTAACAAGATTTAAGGTTAGTAGTTTCATTTCATTTCTATGTCTTAACACGTCTCTTTTCATCTGCCTGTTTAGGGACATTCCCGGATTCACGGTCCGCAATTTTTGAGAAGAAAAAATTTAGAATTTCGTAAAATTTCCAAAAATTTTCCAAATTTCATATTGTTAAAACATTACAATAAATATATTATGATTTTAACATTTCAGAAACATCTTTTGTTTGTCAACAGTTTCTAATGTTTACGTTTTCTTGCATACTGTTGCAAGTTTTGTAAGGTGCAAAATGTCGGTGGCTTTCCTTCAAAATTTTTCTGGTTTATATGTTTTTGCACTTTTTTCTATTTGGCACATCGACAAGCATGATATACATATGCACACATACAAAGAGCATACATTCGTGCTTTGTTTGGTTTCTTTGCTAGGAACGATGAAGTCGGAAACCGTTGGAGCTGTATTCCATCGCGACCTGAGTTGATAGTATTGGGAACTTTTTTGATTTCTTTTCGTCTGGGATTCTAAATTCTTCTAACGTGTTATACGTTCGTTCAGCAACAAGTGTTTCATTATTTTCTTGAAGGTTCCTCCTTCTGATAACACGGTTTTCGTAAGTTCACTGGTATTACGCTTTCAATTTTTGCAACTGCTATAATCGGTTGAGAGTTCTTTTTCGTTATGTTGCCTATATGTATCCTGTTTTAAATTATTTTCTATTATCGAGTCTAAATAGTTTACGTGCGTGACTTCAATTACTTTCGTTGATTATTTAAATACTAGTTTTCAACTCGGAGCATGTCTTCTTCTATCATTCTTTTAATACCTTTTTCATCTTCAGCATTGTACACGATACATGTACAAGATCTTGCTTATGAGTTTGTAGCTTGCTGTTATACTACCCGTACTTTTTTGAAAGTGTATTGCCTATTATTTGTTATATTGTGTTGGTGTGCGTGTTCTATTATTCTATGTTGTATGTCGAATATTTTGTTTAATAATAATACACGTTTATTATCCAATAGGTAGAGGCACTAACAAGGTAATGCAATTGCAGACATATAAAAAAACATATACATTATAAATTAATTCCCTTTTGTTCATCTCCTCTCTTCCTGCTTGAAGTTACATCGCCATTAGTCGCCTTACAAAGTGTATATGTAGGACCTCATCCCATAATGCAAGAATGAAGCTACTAAAATATCTTGAATTTTATCGTGGCATAAGGATGTTCATCTGTTGAAGTAAGAAGGGGCAGTTAATGTCAACCCGCATCAATTTTTGTAGGAATCTCTCCCAGACGCAATTCCTTCTCACGTTAAAAGCTAGCAGTAATATGCGTTTCCAAAAATCCATCCTGTGGAATACCTCTCTAAGGATTAATTCCATCAATTCTGTACGAGAGAAATTTAATAAATTACACACATTAAATCCACGTTGATGTTTTCTTATGTTATCAATTGATGATATTTCCGATATTTTAATATCATCTGCCTAAGCAAGGGCAGAAGGTTGATGTTCAGGAGTAGATCATTAATATAAAGTGCAAACAATAATGGTCCCAGGTTCGATGCCTGAGGGACGTTAGAGGCAAGAACAAAGTTATTAGAACAGTATCCATTATAAGTAATACAACACTTTCTCTCTTTCAAGACGATTTCAGGAGCCTAACCGTAGGGGCTGAGCTTCAACAACAGCAACTCATGATTGATCATCTCGAACGCCCGAGAGAGGTTTGTATAGATCACATTATCTTGGCCACGACTGGCTAAAAATTCACTGATAAATTGGGATATGGTTGCCAAACTCGTTTAAAGTTGATAATAGTGAAATAGGTTGATAATTTTCTGGCACTTCCCTGTCCCCTCCCTTAAATACCGTCCTTTTTTAGGTGATCTCGATATATGCCGTTTTCCAATACTGAGTTGTTGATTTTTAATAATATAGGTATTAAAGTTTCTGGTTATTGTGTTTACCACTTTGTCAAGAGTTTCTGGATATTTGCGAAATATTTATTTAGCATATTTACTACTTCTGTTTCATCGTGGGTTATTGTATTGTCTTTTTCATTCATCTCTTCTATGTGATGTTTCCTTCCTTTGTTAATTTAATTTGTTTCTTGATAAGGTTCCACAATTTGCTTGGATTTAAATAGTGCGTTTGATGTTGTATTTGTTAGTACTCTTTCTTTGTATCCTTATTTATTTTCTTACGTTTATTGTTTGCTGAGATCTTTTTGTGGTTTTTTGTATAATTTTGTTCTTTCTTCAATTTCTTTTATAATGTTAACGCTTACCCATGGGCATTCCTTTCTTCTTTTGATTTTCATGGTATATTGACTTTTCTCTATTATATTTTGCAGTCATTTTAATAAATCTTCAAATGCCTCGATTTCTATTGCGTTTATGGTTTCTGTTTTTTTTTTTCTCGATTTTTACCCTTAACGTATTCCCATCACTTGTATGTTGTTTCACGTTTTAATTTAATATTGGTAATTATTTCGTTGGGGTCTGAACCACTTAATTGTGTTATGTTTACTCTGTTGGTGTTGTTTACGCTTAAGAAATCTTTCACTATATATGCATAGTTTATGTCACAAGCAAGTTTCTTTCTACTTTCATCTTTTAGTTTCCTTAAGCAGCTGCTGTTGATGTATCCGCTCCAAATGTTTTCGAGTAGTGTCAACAAGTGCATTTATATCAACAACCTTCAGATTCTAATGCCACTGCCTGTTTGGTAATTTTGATGTATAAAAAGACGCATATTTCTGTACTAGTTGAAGGTGTGTCAACAATTATGACTTCGGTATGCCGTAGATAATGTTAGCTGTTGCTCTGCTAACATTGTAACATTAACGAAAAAATTATAGAACCAAATAAAATGCGACTGAATGTGTAATAATTTTGACTTGTTCCGTAATATTGCGATATACGGCTTTCATTTTAGCGTGAAGTTGAAACTGCGAAAATATGAAGTGGTCGTCTCAGCTCATGTTCGCCATTTTAATATTCCTACGGATATATACGCAGTAGTTATAGCAAGCGGAAGTACTTTACGGACTCGCATTTAAATTATATTAATTATACGGTTAGCATATTACGGGCTAGAAGCCGCAGTCCTATTAATTTTATAAATCATGTTAATGTAGTTTGCTCCCTTTCCCGTCGTACAATAACTATTTTAGAGGCAAGAATTACCCCTTTTAGCCCCTACTAATATAACATGTGCGCGTAATTTAGTCAAGAGTAGCGCTCTAAAAAGGAGGTACCGAATATGTTTTCTGCTGTTTATTATTACATTTCGTCATGCTATTTCGTATTCGTACACACAGTAAAAGCTGTTACGCCACTTTTAATAGTGCACAGTCGTTGGGTCTTATATGTTTTATGTGTTCTAGAAATTGGAGGTTTAAAGCGTGTCGTATACTCGTTTAATTTGTATTTGAATATTCACATTTACTGCTAATTTTTCTAGACTTTATTACTAAACAAGGTTGTAACACGCGTAACAGTATAACTATGCAATAAATCGTATAAATTTTGAATGACGTTTTACATGGATCTTTGATAATATATACTATAGATTGAGTTTTACCCTACTACCCCATGAAAACGTGTGTAAAGTGTCTGGTTCGAAAATATTTCTTCATAAGTAAGCACTTAGTGCTTCCTACGCTTTCTATAATATATATGCATTTATGCAAGTTTCTAAAAGATCGTATCCTCCGAAAACAGTGGTTAGTACTCTTTTCGTTTAGAACGGCCGATATTTTTGAAAATAGGCGAATATGTGCTTATTACTTTATAGAAAGGCGTTTTGTTTTTGATGTTATATCTGGTTGGAGAAACCTACACAAAGGAAGGAAGGAAGGAAAGACCTACTGTAGATGTAGATTGTTATATTACACTTTATAGAAAAATTGAATTTACAAAATAAATTAACTCAGACGACAGAGAATAACGATGATAAGCAACCTTCCACTTCTGGCAGTGTAAATGTTAATATTACAAGAGAAAGTAAGTTAAAAAAAATACTGCATAACACCGTGGTAGCGCTGTATATGTTTTCGTTACGGAAACGCTACAGAAAAGAAAGACGATCATTTACCGTCCAAGTCATCCAGAGCAAATATACATAGAAACAGCAATTTCCAGTTGAAGGAGTTCGAAACGAAAATTTCTTTCGGCAACGGATTAAGTTAAAACATTAAAGGAAAAGGTAGATAATATGCAACAGAACTGAAGACGTTCATTGAAAATGATTAAATCTTACAAAAGTTGAACATCATTTAAAAAGTAAGGTAAGTGTTAACTGAAGAAACGAAATTCATTTGTTGATGTAAGTTTATTGTTTTTCTTTTTTATGTAGCTTGAAAATGTCGTAGGAAAGTATTTCTAAGTAACTGAAAGAAGTCATTAGGAGGAAATTACAGAGAAACGGAAAATTTACACCCAAACTTTGAACATTTGTCCTTACATTCCGTTTTTATTCTCCGAAAGCTTATTATTATGCACGAAAATCATTTGCCACATGCAACATCTTTAAGTGTTGTGGTATTTTACAGCAAATGGAAATGTTGGTTTTACGCACGAAGTTCTTGATGCCATTAAACAAAAATATCAGAATGGGAAGCAACCTAAACATAACTACGGACGAAATGTGTGTTCGAGAACATTTATTTGGGATGGCAAGATGTTTTACGAACAAATCCCATGTAGATGATGGGATACATGAAAATGCAGGTGCATTAGAGTTAGCGCCTGCAAAAAATGCACTAGTTTTTATGACAGCTGTATTAAACAGCCACTGGAAAGTACCACTGGGTTATGTTTTGATAGATGCCCTAAATAGTGAACAACGAGCATCATTACTTATTAATTGTTTGCAATTAATTAATATTGGCATGTGCAAACACTTAAGATGCAACTTTGAAGTTGAAGCATTTCAACCATGGTTTTTAAATCCGACTGAAACCAAGTTGGGTGTATCAAACTAATGTAATATTTTATAAAATTTAATGCTTATCAAACTGAACTAAAAATCCGCTAACACATTGCATAATATGTTTTATTAAATCCTATTATATTTCATTATTTTTATGTGTTGGATTCATCGCTTAGAGGATAGCTAAAGTTTAAAACTTTATAATTTTCTGGGATGCCTGTCACATATTGCAATACTCTCGTAGTAAGTTTCTCATAATACATTGAAAGCAGAAAGAAGGCTTTAAATGTTAAATGCAAACAAATTAACAGAGAAACATGTCTATTGTGAACAACAAAAAATTAATGTCAATTTAGGAGGTCAAACCGTCAGTACCAGCGTGGCAGACACATTGCATTATTGCAAAAGCTTTAACATACCTGAATTTGAGGATGCAGATTATGTATTTTGTAGTCTTTAATAACTGCTTTAATATTTTAAATAGTCGAAGCTTCTTTACATACATGTTGTTGTTGTTGTTGTGTTGGCTAACAAATGGACAGTATGTGATAAAATCACAGAAAAAGAAAAACTGGTTTCTTAGGTTTTCTTATTAGCTTAACAAAAATTGTTGAATTATATAGAATATTACAAAAGGAAACAAATATGGCATATATCTTTTCATACAAACTGAGCCAGAATACTCTTCAGCACTACGAAGTGAGGTGGGTATAATAATAATCCAATTTCGCAGTGCTTACAGCTGTAAGACAAATTGTATCGATGAAAGGGTGTCGATCTTAACTGCAGGAATTGGTACTAGTAAAGAGTTTATCGCAAATATTTATGAAGACCAAACCAAAGTGATGGCGATGTATTGGAATGTATTATTGGAAATCTTCGCATTACATAGATGTGGTGGAATATATTGCAGGATACATTGCAAGATCGGATGCGATTAATTAATTGCGACACATATCGAATATTCAAACGTGTACCACTAAACATACATTGTTTCATTAAAATAAACAGAGGATTTTTAATAAAACCCTCTGATGATGTATGCAAGATCTGTAAAATTGCAGAAGCTGTAGCACGTGACAGATCACTAATAAACAGAAAGGATTTATTCAATATTCAAAATTGCATCCACCAGAGAGAAGGTTACAATGAATATGAAATGAACGAATAAGTTACGTTGTATTAATTTAAACGCAATCTTGAAGCTCCCGTTTGTTTGTCTGATCACCTTGTTTCAACTTCTCATTCTTAGACTCAATCTGTACTACATATAATAAAAGACATGGTGAATAGTTTTATGTGCGGCTATGGGAGCGACACGAAGATCAAATTATCATGAAAAGCATCAAGAGAGTGAAGACGAATTTCAAACGTGAAACAAATATCCGTATTTATGAATTCATGATCCTGGAAACAAAGTTATAATTATATTTTTATGACGTTAACGATATAGTTTAGCAGTATCTATTCATAATAAAGCAAATTGGGATTGAATTTAGCTTCCCATTCATTAAATACAACTACAATGAATGAGTGGGTAACTTTATCGGACAAATAAAATTACCGTCAGACGAGTAAAATCGACACTATACCGAGCAAATATTGTATACTATAATTTGAGCAAAATTTTATCGTTCTTTATTCTCTCAATATTCCGATATACTATTGCATGCCGGCAAGTCCTTTTTTGGTGTATTATAAATTATAATACATCGAGATTGTTACTGGTTTGATTGTCGGCAGCATAGTCTGTTGGGTACCAGAAGTTGGCAACATCTGAGTTTTCCGGTGGATGCGAATATGACTTAGTGTACAAAATTTATCGTTGGCAACAACATGCTAACACTGTCAATTAATTTTATATCCAACTTTTTCTCAATCACTTAGCACATTTTAACTGCCCATTGCTGACTTACGTCGATGAAGTTAATTAATATCCACAACTCTCATCTAAAAATGACGGGATGTTCCTACGCGGAAATTTAAACAAACTTGTTTAATTGGTGCAAGTCTAACATGTTCATCTCAACGTTAAGGAATGTTGCACTATGTCATTTACAGGCACCATTTGCTCTGTTATTGCGGATTACAATGTCAATAATACTTCCCTAAAACGAAAAATACAATTTAAGAATGTTGATGTTCTCTCCGATACTAAAATGCGTTTGCATCTTTTACCGACGTTCATTTATTTAAAATTTTATACAACGCTTATATCCGTAGTTCTTGTCGTATCCCCATCAGTTAATCTTGCAGTTGCGCAACGGGATGGTATCCCTTTCGGGACGACGTAATAGACCAGGCAGTAAATTCTTATTAAATCTGATCAATAACAAGATATAAATATCCCTATCTTTTGGAGAGCATCATACTCCATATCCCACGTTTAAACACCAGGAGTAAAACCACCTTCACACCACCATAAACCAAGGAAAGTCAGAGAACACCATTGATGATGTTTTTAAAATATAAAGCTCGCTGAAATTATGTCATCAATTATTTTTTTTCGTAGTTATATAAATTGTTAATTTTCTCATTTTCTCAATAAACAGTATCCTTCTATCTTTTTTATTGTATTGTATGCATTCTTTGAGGTGCTTCTACGAGTTTATACCTATTAGACATAAATAAGCATTATTATTATTTGATAATAATAATAATAATAATAATAATAATAATAATAATAATGCTTATTCATGTCTTCACAACCTCAACAGTCTTCGCCAGTTACAAGGGGCATCGGCCGGCCATGAGTTATTTGTTATATATGTTAGTTTGGTTAGTTATTTGAACTAGCCAAATGAGTTATGCCTGTGCCCATCAAGCGCCTTAAGGCCATATTCTGAGAATGACGAGACCGGATCGGATCCGGTACCTGGAGACTCAGTCCATACTTCTTAGTTATCTATCAGATAACCTCATACCAGGGTCAACATCGAGATATCTGCCTGTAATCTTCATCCCTAGCGACCATGATTCTTTCAGGTGGATCTGCTCAGAAAATACTGCTGCTCCAATTCTGTTCCTTCGTTGGTTTTTGATTCGTTTACGAAGAAAAATAAACTATGTTCATCGTTGTCAGTGTACTTGTGTGTCAAAAATCGTTGTTTTGCTTTATACCATTGCATAGCAGTTGTACAATGTCAGCCAACGCCACGGTTTTCATAACTAAGTCAAGAGACGGTAGTCAAAGCATGGTTTCCATAGCTGTCGTTGGAGTGGATGTTAATGCGCCCGTGATACTGCGCGTTTCTTACAGCAGACCACCAAGCCACCGCTCTCCTACAGAGAACGAATGAAACTTTTATTTTTCTTGTTAAGTATTTTGTAGGATTTCTAAACCAAGATGCCTTGTGCACTGGAACGCCGGGATTTGCTGTACCCTAAGTTTGGTTTCCCTTCCCCGATCAATTAACATTTTGATCTATTTCTCAACGTAGACTTCTCTAGGGTCAGACGGATTTTGTCGCCAAAGCTGGTTGATTCAGCACGATACGATGGGTAATGCTATTGGGAGGAGCGAGGAAGCTGTTTTAATATATATTAGAAAAATGTTTTCCATCAGACAAATTTGCCATTGGCACCGCGCTACCAACCTCGATTAGAACATGTCGAAATAAAATTCAAGCACCGCCTTCCTCATCTGATTGCCCGGTCAGGACGAAGCCGTTCATTCTATATAAACTCATGTTCCAGCGATTCTTGCCAGTATGATATAGTACATTATATCCCGAACGCTACATTAGTACAAGCAGAAACAATAGTACTCTGTTGTTCTATATTCTAAGTACCGTCTCCTACGCCAGTTCCATCAAAATATTCACGATGATTAGCATTTTCGTATTCCGTGAAATTCGCATGTATAATGTGGTTCTGTATATAAACAATTTACTGTGACATACATTTCAAGTAGCTGAAGTATGCTTGTGATTCGTACGAACAAAAATCAATATCATACGTTTAAAGATGGAATAGACGAAACGTAATATATTTGTTTAGGGAAGTCAAGGATCGCATTTCCCATCAGATATTGATTTTATAATTAGTACATTTTCCAAAAGTAGCACGTAAACTGAGATACAATTTAACTAATATTAGCATCGCTGCATCCCTTCGAGCGTAAAATTATTACATACAAGTACGAGCATTCCTCTAGCGCTACACAGTAACGGCATCCTGCGTTTCGAGGCACTACGTGAATCAATTTCTCGCGATTCCAATCCCTATTAACTCGCTTCGATAACTCCCCAGTAAGACTTCTAATATCGTTCTCGTAAAATACAGTGCGCGAAATGTGCGCCGTTGTTTCCGTATCGTTCACGTACAGCTATTATATATTGCAAGTAATCAGGAAGTAAAATTGCTACTATTCACCGCCCGACGTTAAGCAACAAGTGTAGCTAAACATGCATATATTCGACCCTATGATTTGAAATACGGCACAACAATGGTAAGCACCTGCTACTCGCGAATCCGCCAACGTATAAAACTTTACGTTCTTCGCTTCAAGAAACTGTATACGGAAAGGTGTGTGTATATAATACTCGAGAGGTATACATTTTCTGGCCTGCTTTATTCGTTCTGCTTTTGTATTTTCCAAGCTGCGGGCGTAATATTGGAATTACCCACAGGTGTGTTCTTCAAAGCCCGGATGATATAAGCAAAAGACGCAGTTGGCTTCTTTTGGCGAATTAATAATGCGAAATATACGGGGCTTAAAGGTACCACAATATTTCACAAAAGAAAAAAATATATAGGTTTTCTTTCTTTTCGTGTTAATAGCAGAGCGTTTAACGGATTAAAAAGTTGTATATTCTAAAGTAAGGGATGATATAATAAATACCTGTTAAACCAGACAACGCAATTGTTTTGCTCTTAGCGAATATACTTCTCGGCATAATCTCCCTGTAGCTCTATGCACTTGTTGTTAGTCCAGCGTTGTTCTAACTTTTTTAAACCGTCTAAATAACAGGATTTGTCGAATTCTGCGAAATCAGCTCCTGTTTCCGTAATGTTCTCTTCATTTGATGTGAACAGCTTTCGCGGAAATCATTTTTTCAAGTTTGGAAAAAGTAATTAGTCAAAGGTAGTTAAATCTGGCGAATATGGCGAATAGCAGGACTAGTACTACTGTCGCAATTGGCGATAAGTAGACTGCGCTGCTGCCAAGATGGTAGAGATAGATGTTTTCTCTTCGCTAGGTAAAGCCTTTTTCTTTTTAGTTCAGCGTCGAATTGGTCCAATAAATCAGCATAGTACTGCCTCGTAATTATCCTTCCCTTCTCCAAATAATCAATCAAGATTATATCTTATGAATTCCCCAAAAATCGTCGCTGTTGCTTTCCCGGCTGAATCGTCTTTGCCCTCTTTTGTGCACGTTTGGCGGGAAAAATCCGTTTTGCCGATTGACGTCTCATCTACAGCCACATAACGCTGCAGAAATTTACTCGTATTGCGCTTAAACATGCCCAAACATTGCTTTCAAGATAACATGTGATTCCGTTTTTAACTAATCATCACCAGGCGCGGCACTTAATCAACTCAACTTTTCATTAAGGATATTTGGCACACATTCATTTGAGACGTTTATCATCTTACCAATCTCTCTGATCTTCATTCGGCGGTCTGTTGATATTATTTTGATGTTATTAACCATATTGTCCGTAGTCACCTTATGTCCAAATATTGCTTTGAAGTTATTAAGCGATTCCTTTTTTAATCAATCGTTTGGTAGATTGCGGTACCCATGTCGTCAATGGCCGTTTCGTGAAGGAAGTTTTGTACACCTTCAATTGAGATGTTTACCATATTAGCAACAATCTCTCTAATCTTCATCCAGCGGTCTGCTAATATGATATTACAAACTTTATTGATCTTACTGTCCGTAGTTATCTCAAAAAATGGATGTTTGTCCATGCTTAAACCTGCTCAAAAAAAGATATTGAATCACTGGGTAGGTATTGTTCTTTTCCCGTGATTCCAATGTATGTAATATTGGAATACGAATGGTGTCTTATTTAGCAACTAACTAAGAATAGTTGAAACCTTCTTTAAAGAAAAGATTTGTATTCTAAATGCGAACAATGCAGTATAAATCTTTTTGAATGTAAGGCTTCGATTACGCGGGAAGGCGAGAATAAATCGGTTGCATTTTTCGGAACCTATCTGGTTCGGAGAAAGCAGATGTTTTTTGTGGATGACGCTGTCTAGGATTCGTTGATTCTGTGCTGCAGTGGTCGGTGTTGCGGCCGTTATTATATATTACATACACTTGCTGTTTTGGCGATCATTTGAAGTTCTGTCACTACCACAGTAATGCCGATACATTAATATTTGCAGAAGGCGGTGGAAACTATGGAGGGCGGTTGAGAGAGAATTGTTGTCACAACAGACCATTGTCTTAAGATTAATCCACCAAACTCTACAGCCATAGCAGTTGCCATCAGAGTGAAGGGGGAAGTCATTCCTCTGCAGACCGTGGTCGGCGTGTTGAATTTACGGATGGATAGTGATCAGCGGTTTCGAGAACATGTGTCGGGCATAATTTAAAAATCTTACATTCCGCTTAAATTTCTATTTACTAGCAGGCACTAATAGAATACAAAACTAAGAACGGCGCTGTGTGAAGTCTTAGTACTCGCGTGGAGATTAGTGTGTCACGCCGTCGTTTGCTCCGAAAGCTTGTTTGAGGTTTGTCTATAATATAAGAACATATATCTACAGCACTGCGTTGGTCTGGCTGGCTAAACATGGATTCGCGAAGAAGATTGCAGGAGGCAGTGTTGTTCCACAAGATCATTTTCGAAAAGACACCACCGTATTTATATCATAAGATTTCGTACAGAACCGTTCGTTCACAATACTAAAGCACGATATACACCGCTGCATTTGCGCAAGGAAACTAAAATTGGAACTTTGTAAGAGATGTGTCTCGATAACCTAGCCAACGTTTATAATACGATACCGCTAGAACTTCGGTAGCTGTTTCCTCTTCGTTTTAAGAAGAAAATTAAAATAGATCTCTTGCACCGGCTTTGATTTATATTTTAAATCTTTCATCTCATAATCTATCAAATTTCTTTTCTCTTTCATTTTAGGATCTTAGCGTTATAAGAGTAATTTATTTGAAATGTCACCTTTCATGGATTTGTAAAAATATGTACAAGGTGTTTAATAAAAGAGCGACTTATCTAGACCAAACAATGAAATACGATGCGGATTTTTTTTTGGATTTCACTATTTTATAGGAATAAGTTACATGCTTCTTATGTTTTCACTATCTCAATGGCTACTCTGGTAACAGCTTTACAACAGTATAGTGTTATAAGAATATTTTTCATTTCCTAGCGAATAATTGAAACATATATAGGGGATTCGGTTTCGAAAAGATAAACAATTCGAGTCAAGGCTGAAACGAGAAGCGCAGTTGTGTTTTTCTCGACACTATTGTAATCAACGAAAAAAATCAGTGCATCATTGGCAGTTTAACCAACATCGTAGCTACAACAAAGTTAGCGACAGTGGTCCAATAACTTTGAACAACCAGCATATCCCCAGTAAAAGGAGATTTAAGGAAGGTGTCGCTGACTCCTGGATTAATTAAGAAATTCCTCGTTGACACAAAATCTCACTGATATTTTGCTTTAAACAATAAAGTTTCCAATCTAGGATTAAATTAACGTATAAATCCAATTTATACAGTTATAGCAGTGATGAGTAATAAACTTCTTATAGCAGTTAGTAGTTCAAAATACACTTCTCTAATAAAGCCACACAATATACTATGGCCTCCTTCTGTTTTCGGTAAGGTATCGGAAATACGGTAAAGCGTATAAAAGAGGGAATAAGCTCAGTGTAATTTGCATAATTAGCTGCTTAATTGGTTAGCCCATTTATATGGTAATTTCTTTCAAAGTTACACGATCTCATATCTAAACTCGGTTACTTGGCCAACTGCTAATCGACAAAATTTATCATATTCCAATGATGCCCAATTAAGGGGAATGCATTCTGTGAGGCAGGGAAATGCAACCGCTCATTTGCAAATTTTGCACCCGTTACATGTGGAGCAGCTTATCTTGATATCACGGAACAAAGATCACCTTTCAAAACTGTTTTATTCGTCTATTACAGGTTTCTACTTCTTAGCAATGTGTATTCAAGAACTTATACTACTTAGTTTTATTTCATTATTGTACTAAACAACATTAAGGGACAAGTAAACAGTTGCTGTTTTTATTGAGATTATTGTTATTGTTGTGAAAACCTCTAGATCCCGTAGTGGTTAAAATAAGTGGAATCCGTTGCAACATATTACGGTATAAATCTTACATACATATTGGCACTCGCGAGAAAAAAGGCTATAAACTTCGAAATACTCTACGCTACGGAGAAGCTATAAACAGAGATAATTAAATGTAAATGTTGTAACAAAACTACTTGCAAATTTATTTTTATTCTCTTAGATATAATGACTAGGATTAAATAAATCTGCTTTAATACCGTGTTGTAGCAATGCATTTGCCCTAAATATGCTCAACTAAATGTGATAAATATTTTTTACATAGTTGGGGCAAATAGTTGCTTGAAACAAACGCTCTTTCACAAAGTAGATTTTGTTGACTCAAAGATATCGATTTTTCATTGTACATAGTAGCATTATCTTTTATTTCTGACTTAGCCGCATGTAGATAGATATCGTAATGGTACAATTTACTACCTCGGACTAGGACGTCATTAGTACTACATATTGTGGGTTCATCCAACTATTTCTTTCCACTAGTTCAACTCCAACATTTTTCTCTGTTCCCAGAACCTTTCTGACCTTCACGTTCCCCTCTTCCCGGATGGGGGAGTTAGAAAATAATAAAATATCTCTGCAGCAATTATCTAATTTAAACAATTAAAATCAATCCTAATATTGTAAATTAAATATCCTTCTAGTTAAAGTTGTTGCGTCCATCAGCAAAATTTTATGGCATCCATCCAGCTGTTGATTGTGTTAGATTTTATAGAGTACTATAGTACCAGTCTCCCAATTGCGTCACGAAATTAGGTGCATCATGTTATTGTAAAAATAGGAAAAAAAGGAATGTTTCCTATAAAATTGTATTTCGAAAGGTATACGATTATCTAAATTTGCTGTGATTAAGCAATCGCCGTCGAGAATGAAAGAAGAACTTTTGGCATTTATCCAAGTAACAAGCATTTTGTTGTGTTCCTAATTTAAAATCTTTCAGCAATTAAATTCTAAAGTGAAGGAGCAGTATTGAAAGAAAGGAGCCTTATCTCACAAAATTCTGTGTGTAATAATTTTGGGCGACCGGTTTCGTGTTATATAAAACACATCCTCGAGCCAACTAAAAGGCAAACATATGGAATAGTTGAAAGTAGTAATTTTAATTGGAAAAATCGTAAAAACCTAAATTTGACAATTTATGCGTATGTATTAAGACATTCTTTTCTCTTCTTTCTTTATATAAATTAAAATATTAAAAATAAACAAAAACAATGTATTTTTCTGTTTTTTTTTTTTCTTATCATCGTAATTCTCCGTTGCACACAAATGCATTTTCAATGTATATGTAATAAAAGAATTATATAAATTTGGCGTTAAAGAGTATGTACTGTAGTGTTACAAATATCAACGAGGTTAGCTGTCACCAGCGCTATATTCACATCTCTTCTTGGTATTTCACATTGTCCACCTATCGTGTATAAGCGTCCATCTGTTGGTACAAAGCCCGATTCCTAGAAAAAGATTCCTGTTTTCAGCCGAATATCTAAGGGACGTAAAAATAATAATAATTAATATTAAAATTAGTCCAGCCAACGACAATCGTGGGGAAGACTTATATTAACTATTTTTATCTGTCATTCTCCTTTCATCAAGTCAATGTCAGAAATTTCTACAGCAAGTTCCATGCATACGTAGTCGTATAAAAATTATTTTTGTAAATTAAAAGTCTTTCGGTCCGTTTCATCAAAATTCTCAGTGTTTTTTAATGTTGTAGTGTTGCATGTGGTCAAGAGTGTCATCAAAGAACACAGAATCCCAGCATCAGTTGTGTCCCTGTATCATGCTACAGCAAAAATCGTTCATTTCGGCATCTATTTCGATCAAAGTATATTTTAAATGATTAAAAATTATCATAGGTGACAATGGAATAAAACAATTGCCAACGTAATCGAACAATGGTTAAAAACAACGCCAATTTTATTTGTGACCGTATGTCTAGCCGTCGTCTAGGCACATTGTACTTAGAATTCCTCCAAGTTTTATAGTGAAGGTTGAAATATTTCAATTTTAAAATTCGAAAGTGTGTTCAATAGTATAATATTGAAGAAGTTGTGTTCGAAGAAAGTTTGTGTAGTGGAAAGTTACAAGATTTAAAGTTAGTAGTTTTTTCATTTGTTCCACGTCTTAAAACATTCATCTAACAATTTTTCATTTGCCGAAGGAGTGTCTAGGGACATTCCCGGATTCACGACCCTCAATTTCTGTTAAGTTAAGACCTTCGTAAAATTTCGAAAAATTCTAAAATTTGATCCCGTTAAAACATTACAGTATATAATTTTTATGAGAAATATATTCAGGTATAGCTTAGAAGGCATTATGATAAATGTTTAATATTTAATGTATTTCTGTAGCCGGATATACGCAATAATTATTTTTACAATTTTTTAAATACATGCGACTTAGGCGTAGTGAGATTGCAGTGACTCTTAGTACGAACACAATTGAACGTTTTATTTACATTTCTTTGACCTTTATTTATCTTATGACTACAATCCCTTCTAAGCTATACCTTAACATATTTTTCATTAAAATTGTATACTCTTCAATACTAAATTTAAATACAATTGTGTCCCATAAAGAATTATAATGATAAGAGAGAAACTATTCTTTTTGTTTACTACTTTTGTTGAATATTTTATCGTCTATAAAGAGATACACGTATAAATTATAACATTTAAGTTTTTCCAATTTTTTCAAATTAATATTACTACTTTGTAACTATCCCATATGTATGTCTTTTAGCTGGTTTGAGGTTTTATATAATACGAAACCGGTCGCCCAAAATTAAACATAGAATTTTGTGAGATAAGAACTTTTTCTTTCAATACTGCTCCTTTAATTTAAATTTATTCTATGGATCTTTTTCTTGGTTCTAGCCGTTCTTCATTAAGTTTATTAGAGATCTTACAATAAAATGCTGTTTTACGTTTCGAGACATTTTTTTTGTCTTCTTGTGTCGAAACGTATGATAGTATATTATTACAAAATCTCCAATAAACTCAGTGACGATCCGCCAGAATCAAGAAAAAATTTCCTAAAGTAAATAGAATGAAACGGCTAAGAATTTTCAAGTTAGATTACACTCACACAGGGTCATCTGAATTGGATTGAATTCTACCATTAGTATCAAGTAGAAGTCACGTTTGGACTTTTAAAAGATATAGAAGTTCCAGTACGTAACATATAAAGATATTTATATTTATTATCGAACTTCATTGGCGAAAGTGTTTCTAGAAACACTCCCGAATCCATGGATCGTATCAATAATTAATTAATTTCGAAAAATCAGATTTCTTTTCAATTTTCCCTCATTTAAAACATTTCAAGTTTAGTGGCCAAGATGGGACTAATGACGACCAAATCCGAAGTTGTAAATTGTGTCCTTGCAATATACATTATGTATTTTCCAATATTCTCAAAAGTAACCGAAAATAACAACAAACTTTCGTCTCACGAAACCGATATGGAAGGAAGCCTGTTATATTCGTAACCACACAGATATCACAACGCAGACGGACAAAGAATAAACATTTCATTTTCATATTTCATTGCAGTATCCTAAAGGTATCTTTATGAAAATTTATTTCTAGTTTCGTAGATTTCTCTTCTATTGTTCCTTGTTCGCCGTTCTTCCTTCCATTTTCTCTTTTTCGCACATATATCGCATATCATTTATATTTTATGACTTTCTGGTCGATAAGGAAACGTAGGAGACTGTTTTGACAATAGAAAAAAGGAGTACATTTTACAACATTCATCTGGAACAAAGGGATAAAGAATTGTATAACGATTTGCTTGTGTTGGCTGTAAGACGGCGAGGTTTGAAAATCAGTGTACTGTTGCTTGCCGATTTTTCTTATTCGTTTCGCAGAAAACACTTTCTTACGGAATTCTAATAATGGATTTCCCTGTGTTTTAGTATTTTAACAAAGTTTAGGGTACCGAGTGAACTGGTCATAAATTGAAAAATAATTGTTCAGTAGAGAAAAAACAAGTTTAGTATTTCACTATTACTTAAATTAAATTAAATTAAGCAGCTCCTATTTTTCCTTTGTGATCGAATCGCTCGAAGCATGCCGGCTGCCCTAAAAGTTGTGGGTGCGATTTTCTGATTGAATTTCAGAGGGATTGATGTTGTTTTGAGAGCTACTGAAAATGAGCAAATTTATGTATTTGTGGAATCACAGGAAAAGCACAATACCGACCACTGACTCGACTACTTTTTTGGATGGGAAAACGTCTGCAGAAATCAAAGAGAAGTTGTATGCAATTTGTAAGAACCATGGACTTTCGATGACTACCATCAGACACTGGTTTAATGAACTTAAGCGTGACCGAACATCCGTCTTTGACGAGGAGCTGCCAGGTCGTAAACAATATTTGGACATGTTTATGCGCAATACTAGCGCAAGTTTCTGCAGCGTTATGTGATTGCATATAAGATACGGGTACATCACAATTAGCCAGAAATTAAAGAGTGTTTTCCAGCGAACGTACACCATGGTTCGTAAAAGCTGTGGAGATGATTTTTTGGGATTCACAAGGCATGGTCCTAACTGGTTATTCGGAGAGAGGTAGCATAATTACGGGGTACCACTTGATTTATTGGACCGATTCGACGTTGAACTAAAGAGAAAAATGTTCCATCTAGTGAAGAAAAAAATGCCTACTTGCCTCTATCAACACATTATATTGAACGCCTTTGAAATACGTACATATATAGACGAGTCTGCATTGAACACAAAAGTTGACCAACTTCAAACACTACAAACAATATTTTTCAAATTGCACCGCATATTTTTTCTCTAATCACTACGTAGGAAGTTTATATTTATATCGTTTTTAATAACGATGCATAGGTGCAATATTGAAAGTAAATGATTTCGGATGTTAATATACTCTGGTTACCATGATAACAATAAACAAAACCTTCTCACCAATTTAGAGTGTTGATTCAAGATTTCGTGCATAAGTAGGGAATAATTAGGTAATAGGTAATGATATATTAGGAGAAAGTAAAGGAAATGGTGTATTTTGGCCAGGGAGGTGTAATAACTGCGCTAGCTTGACTGACGACGTTTACAATCGCCAACTTAAATCTCATGCTAATGGAAACATTCATTCTATTGATATATAAATAAAAAGAAAACAATTATAATGCTAATGCGTCTTCTCAGCGAAGGAGAACAAGGCAAACAATGTGCTAATAACATTTCGTACATACTAACAGTAAGTGTTGTAAACGTACATACGCCAACATCAATTTTAAATCAAAACAAAAAAGTAATATGCAAAGTCCCAATGAATGAAGCCCAAATAGTTGCATAATACATTAGAATTATAGCACTCTTTAACCAATAACTACTTGCTACCTACCTCAAACAAGATCTTTTGGGCACCTCAATAGTCCAGCGGAGATCGAGGTGGGGAGACACGAGATAGTAAACCTCCGACGGTGTAAAATAATTTTAAGTAAGTAGATACCACCACGGTTTTATTTAATAAAACGCCCAAGAGTCAAATAAGGGTGGTAGAGGTAAGTACATGCCACCATATTCAAAAACAACAAGGTATCGAATATTCATGCGTATTAAATAAAAATTCCTTTCTTTATATGTTGAAATATACATATAAAAAATATGCATGGAAAAGTTTATATATAGAATATAAACAAAAGAAAATTTGATTGACTACGTAAAATCACGTGCATCATAAATAACCCATTTTCGGTGCATAAATCTAATAACTAACAAAGTAAATGTCAATGACATTCTGATTGATTTGAAAGGCCAAATATTAAATTATATTAAAATATTATGAAAGAAAAAAAAAGTGAATCTATGAAATTAGAAACTGTAATACGGTTGATTGGAAGGTATTTAGCTTAGTATAAAGATAATCATTATCTTGAAGTAGGTACTTAGAACGGGTTGAGATTCTAACTAATGTCGAGGATAACAAGGGTGGTTTTGCCGGTAAGTGCTTGATTAACAGTGTTGGAAAGGTAACCATATCTAATGTCGGATGAAAATCTAGTGCGAATCAATGCAGGTACATGTGGTTCTCGTACGAATTGATCCAAAACTTACCCGATACAAGTTGTAGGTAGTTCAGTAGAAACTTTAATTTGACCCGATATAAACTGATCCAAAATAAATGAGTCCAGAATATATTGACCAAGTATAAGTTGTCTAAGAGAAGAACAAAAAAAAATGAGAACTTAATAAAATTAAAGAAGCTACAAGTTGCATACTTAAGATGGAAGAAAGCAAAAGCGTGGACGTACTGTATTTGATTGAATGAACGCCTAGCGGTAAAATGCTGGTAAATCCCATTACAAATCCTGCACTAGTAGTTACCAAATATGTTACAAATTCACCAAATTCTTTAAAAAAAAAAGCTTCAACAAGTTGCCCAAATACGTTCAACGCCCCGACGTGTACCTACCATACAACAGAAATGCCGTAAACTGCCTGTCAAAAGTATACCCAAAGAACAAAGGCTCAAACTAAAAGTTGTAATGAATCAGAATTATCGAAAAAAAAAGAAAGAACAATATACGATGACCCAAATGGTGAAAATAGGTAGTAAATAACAGCATTAAATTAATTCGAAAATTATATTGTTAATATTAAGTCTGAATTAAAATGTTTATAAGCTTCCGTTAATTAGAATTTCAACCATTACAAGTAACATGTAACACAATTGAAATACATTTAAAAAACTTAATATCATTATAATTTTTATTGCAATATTTATCTATCTATCTACAGTAAACGCCAGAGATTCCTTACTTCCGCCACTATACATTTGCGCAATCGTCTGTGAATGATTTTCTTAGTACATCTAGTATTGCACTCCGGGATACCTGCATTATTCTTAAATTCGTATGTATAATTTCATTTTTAGGCATTTCCTTTCGTAAGAAGCTAGTTAGGCTTAACATTTTGAAACAACAGTAAAAACCGTCAATGTCAATATGTTTCGTTCATCATTGTCTTGGTAACTAAACAATGCTACTATCTTTCGATATGAGATATATTATACAAAAGCGTTAGAGTTTGCTATACGGTAAATACAAAAATAATATTGCTATTAAAAAAAAATACGTTTTTGTTTTGGTATTTGAGTTTGGTTAAGTTTGGCGTTCAAACCGAACCTGTATATTCCGGAGTTGCAATGCAATATCTAGATAGAGCCAAGTACGTAATCTAACCTTGTAATAATTTACGCTAAATTGTAATTGCATTTCGGATTTTTGAAAGGAAGTACGTAATTTTGCGTATGGTAGTATATACTTATTCTTATCCCGCTAGCAGTTATCAACTTCCTGTCGGCTTTAACTTCTTGGACGTGCTTAAATAAAATTGCATATCTTAGATTACTCTTTGGGAGTATTACTGTGCTCAAAAGATCTTTCTTGGAGTAGGTGGCGAGCGCATTGTCTGCATTTATACGGAACGTTGCATATACAGCAAGAATCGATGGATAATTTACAAACAACAGATATAACAGATGCTACAGAGATCTAGCTCTAAAGGAAACAAAAGCGAACTCGCTAACGAAAATTCTAAACGTAAACAACAGCTTAAGAAATTATGTGAGGAACGAAATCGATCTTATTCACTTACAATACGCATAATACTAAACGTGTATCGATATTGTAAACGTTTGATATATCCCATTGTTTCGCTATTGTCATGGACGTTGTTATTGTGAACTGCCAAGGAATATCCCAGCCTCAGTTATTACGTGTATTATTTACTTTACGTAAGCACAATCACACGATTTAAATTAAGTCGATTCTTATTTGTGCACAAACGTGAAGTTCTTAACTTCATAATAGAAATAATATTTGTAGGTTAAAATGGAACTGATGTAAATGTTTTCTTAAAAATGCTTTTCTATAATAATGTGTATATTACGTGAATTTTTGTGGCACCCTGTATATATTGTTTATATCGAATCTATACTATTTGCTATTGGTTAGATTTTAGCGGCCAAAATATACAAAGGCTGAGTTTCAGATATTTCAACGTGTGTTTGATGCTCCGTAAACAGATCGAGCTTATGTATTTACCTTCACTTAATGGTGGTGATAGGCTAATACTGTTACAAATTGATTTTACATTTACCGATTTACATATGCGTTGGTGTTTTAAAGAGGATCTTTGAGAGAGAGAAGCTCTGATACGAGGGGATTATTTTGTTATTTAGCTAGCTATGGAAACAACGTTCTAGAAAATAAAGAACCATTGGAATAAATGCGTTAGTGTTGCGTTTATTCCAACGTTTGTCGAGTGCTAATGCCTTCGGAAAAAATCATTCAAAAAGGGCGTCGCTTCTTTTTGGCTCTCAAATGTTTTTTGAGCTTTGGAAAAAGAAAATAGTCACAAGAAACGATGGATGTTATGCAATTCGTGCTTTATGCAACCTACAGTTATCATGCAAAAGCAGAGTTTTCTGAACATAATTGGGGTCCTTTGTCGCGTCTAGCTGCCTTCAAGTTACTAATTTCACCTATGTAGTCATTCTCCGTTATTGTAGTTCCTTTCGGCATATACTCAATTAAGAGAATTCCTTTCGCGTTCCAGAGAAATGTGGCAATCACTTTCCTCGCATAAAATTCCGTCTTCGCCTTCTTGAGGGGTGAAGAGCCCTTGTAAATCCGTTGTCATGGCCTCTTGATTCGTAGGAAGGTCCCAATGGTGTACCCAGACCTCATCCCCGGTTATAATTCTATAGAAGTCGTCACTTTAGGATAAAACAGTCAAATTTTCTTCGCAAATTCGTACTGCACAGTCTTTGTTCGAGGGATGGGAATCCATCGTACCGACACTTTGCTCGTTCCAAAATCTTCGTGTAGTATTTTAAAAATACTCGTTTCTTATATTCCTATTTCTCTAGCAATACCTGAAGCTTTTACACGGCGGTCAGTCAACACCAAATCTACAAGTCTGTTGGTGATTTCTTCAGCTTTCCACACTTTAGGGCATCATGCATGGATTTACTTGCTCTATACACTGCCATTATTCCCTCGTGGGTATTCCTCGAGTTACTGTTTTTTTTTTCGATTGAAAATTCATGACGCTTCTGTGCTTGTTATCATTTTCGCTTCCTTGAATTGATGTATAAATGATAAATGTTACGCGATTGAGCCCAAACTTGGATATAGTACTGTAAACCGTCATAGAAACTTTACATAAGATAATTGTCGCGGTACCATACTTAGATAGATAACATAAAAAAACTCACTTCATATCTAAAATTCTCGTGTTTACTCGTGTCAGGAAGGCCAGCTTAGTTAGTTAAAATATAAAACTATGACCTAATGGGAACACAGTAGTGGAATTAATCCTGATATATCGTTGCAGCGACTGAATACACAGTACTCGTCACTCACAGTACAAACACGAAGTACATTTTATAATTATCTGCATAAACATACGTCAATTGTGGATTTACCGATTCAGGCAAATATACATTATCCACAAGTCAACAGCTTTTGTGATACTTTAATTTTTGTGTTTTTTAGAAGGCTACTACATACCCTCACTGAAATTTGAAGTTAAGCAAAATAGTAAAGGTGTGATTTTGATGTCCAAATATGTTTTCTAAAATCTGCACCAACGTCGGGCTCGTATAATATTAATTTGTAAGCGTGTGAGATTGTACCCATGAATTCATGACCGGTGGATTATTTTTTGCCTTTGTGCCTTCAAGCAGTGTTTTTAAATGTGCTAAATACTAGATTGGATTTAGGCCAGGAGATTGAGCAGGCCTATCCAGAAGATGCATTGTCGTGTATCCATTCTTTAGTTTTTCAAGCTGTGTAGCGGGGCCATTGTCTTCTTGGAAAGAAAATGTTCTTTCTAAAGTTCCTCTGAAAAAAGTTTTGCATACAATGACTTCAATGTCGCATTTAGGACTTGGCTACTATGTATGTTTGGCTATTAATGCGGCCGTGACATGTGAATATTTCCCCGTCGCTTTTTTTTCTTACTTCACATCCTTTTAATCTTGCACTATTCAAGCAAGTAACTACTTTAGTTGAAATGTTGGAACCATCTTCTGTATTACTTGCTTCGTGTGGTTATTTTAGGACGTCCGTTCTCTGGCTTATTTCTATAAAATCTTAGATTTCAGAAATTTCGTTCCGTAAACTTTCTATTTACACGTACTAACGCAAGACTTTTTGCGTGGTCCTTGTATGCAACTTTACATGTGTATTAGTGTATATTGGCCAACTTCTAATCAAAGAATGGAACTTTGTGCGGAAAGTTTTCGACTGGAAAACTTCATTTAGAACTTGAACTTGTGCAAAGCGGCGGAACTAAACGCTTTCTTGCTTTAAAGCTCACTTACTTTCCGTATTTGACTTTCGCGGTTCATCTCTACTTACATTTCTTCAGAACTACCTCCAAGTTCGGATTAAATTGAATTAATTTACTTCTATATATACACCGAAGTTTTATCTGGCATTATGCACGTATTTAAATACTTTTTAGCATTACAGGTTCGCAATATTAATTTCTTCTAGTTAATTATGACTTTAGTATAGAACAATAACGATAACAGAAAACGTGTAAATAGAATGAAAACTTCACAATAAGTCGTTCATATCTTTACTTTTTGTTCTCGGGGTCTTCTCTCGAGAAATCTGAACTAAATAGAAAATACGAGCGCTTCACTGCACTAAAAGTCTTCAGTAGAATTGGGGAATGTCGGTTGAATTCAGGGAATCTTCGTAGATCCGACTAAATTCTATATATAACCAGAATCGAGTTCAAGAAATATGAATTTTGTTAACCGGAATTTAGGTTAAAAATTGGACAGGATGCTAATTTGTTTACACTCTTAAAAGGCAAGCTGCAAAGCACCTTCTTACTACCACGGTCTGATAACTTCCTTTGAAGGATCGAGGTAATTTGTTTTACTAAAACTGCGTCGTCTGCTCTTATTGACTCAGGACGGACAAAGGTAGTTGGAATTAGAAAAGATGAATAATGCAAAGATGAATAGTGCACAAGGCATGCTTTACGTTTAAAATGAATACCAAACCAAAGATAATATGTGTCAAGTAGCGTCATATCTAACCGTCTTTGGCTTTGCGTTTCTTTCACTTTAACATCTGAGTTTCTAACCACCATTGTCGTGACATTACAATGACTAAGTTTCTTTTACATGTTATGTTATTATGACCATTACATACGCAATAATTGTTAAAACTAAATAAAGATATAAAACAATATTTTACACAGTGAGTGGTGATTTACAATATATATAAGTTTTGGGCTGCCTAACAACCGTTTTATAAAACGTTTCGTTATATGTTAATACAGGACGTCACTAACTATATATCTCCCTATTTCGTGGTTCTAATAAATTAGTGTATAGACCACCGACAATTGTTTAAATGTTTAAGTGAAACATTTATTCGTTTTATTGCTTGCAATTTATTAAGTAGTAGTATCTAGTACTTACTTTATTATCACAATTTACTAATTTGTTCCTTTGTATTTAAAACAGTAATTAAAACTAAACTAATTAATTACTAAGAGAAAAAAACGTTTTATAATTTAACTGCATCTTTTTACACACACTTCAATAAACGTTCCTGGTATTGCCTTTTGGCTTGGCCTGGTGATGTGTTTGTTAGACACGAAATCGGTTGCCTAATTTGGAATAAAAGAGTTTGTGAGAAAATTTTGCACCTTTTCTTTAACTTTCCCAACTTAACATACAGAGTCCACATGGATTATTTAATATCTTTATTGATGGACTTCGTCATATTAACAACAATGAATACGTAAAATTAGTTTAAATAAAGTAAAGTTTAATTTGTTAATTCAGTTCCCTGATTTTACAAAATTTGTCAAACAACTCGGAAACCATTGAAGGCCGGGATAGATAACATTCCAGATCAAAAGGGATCACCAGCGATGAGGGCTTTTAGGGCATGAATCAAAAACTGATAAAGGAATTAGAGTATGAGTATATTCAGAAAACTTTAACCCAAAGAACTATGCCGTGGTCCCTAGGGACGAAGATTACTCCTTCACAGGCGGAAACATGGACATCAGCGATAAACCGAGCAATAACATTGAACCTGCTACTAAACTACCAGCAGATGGACGACGGCTCAGAACTTTTAATTTGATCGCCTTAGTCTGGGCTTTATGATTTCATCAATAAAAACTCCAAAGAGGTGGGATGCAACTAATTTCTGCTGCACCGCCTAAATCACTTTGTCTTATTCGAATAAGTGAAGAGCAGTAAGATACTTGACACTGTTCAGAATTTTTCCGATTAGCTAAAGAAGTACTTCTCTAAGATGGGATTAACCCAAGATCTGGCGGAGCACTGAAACACGTCCCCTGCATATGGTTTGCGTGGGCGTCAGTTAGAAAGAACTTATTGGGTAAGCAGGAGCTTTGCTAGAAATATGGTGATTCTTTTGGATAAGAAATGCTCTCCAGTATGTCTTCCTGCCATAGATGGTAGGTTTGATATTCAGTTTTTTCTAGTTTAAATAAGTGATAAAGGTATCACTTATTTAAACTACAAAAATACTACCACACCATAATTTTTGCTGTCTTTAGCGAACCTGATATGAGTCTATTCACCTGTCTTTCGCCTAAAATACTTTCCCAGTATAAAGCCTCCTAACTATTCTTCATTCTTTGTCCGATGCAGCTCTTTTGAAGCCTACAAAAGCGATTAGGACCACTAAAAGGTATATTTGCTGCTTTCTTGGCTTTCCACTTTTTTACTTTCTTCGATTCCTTGGTAGCTTCGGATTCACTTTAAAGTAATGTGGTTATTGCGTCCCATTTCCTTTAGATTGTACAAACAATCGTACGTGAGGCTAGGTTCATGTGTATGGGCCTTAATAGCCTTTAGAACTGCCTGACTATTGCTAAATATATTTATGGTCCAAGAACTCGTATCTTGCAAATGCTTTCTAAGCCCGTAGAGCCGCAAAAAATTACACATTGCTAAATCATGTGAGTACGGTAGATGTTTTATTACTTTTATATTTTTTTGCAACCAAATATCGGTCTGTGAAAGCTGGGGTATAGGATAATGCGATGCGGATGCAACATAATACCCTCTACTCTACTGAACTCTACTAGATACCACGGGGATTTTTTGGTACGCCGTTTAGTTGTAACTGTTTTTTGTCCATTTAATTTAATTGTACACACATATCAGGCCAGTATTTCTAATAAAAACCTCATACATAACTTTTTTCTTTGCTCGTCGTTCCTTTGTCATTGTTGGTGTCTTTTAGACTTTGTAGACTCTTGAATACATCGAAAAACGCAATATACGTTTCGTCACCCCTTACAATTTTAGAAAAAATTAGTGTGCATTTCTCAAAAGAGTTAAAGTTTCGCTCTGCTTCTTGAATGTCAGCAAGCTGATGGGACACAACGACTGCCTTTTTTTGTAGTGCTGGTAATCGTGTATGGTTGTCTTACCAGCCCAAGATCCAATCTTAAGTTGATGCTGTAGCTCAGCATGCGTAGTTCTATTGCCGCTTTCAAATATATGGCCAAACGAGTACATCCTGTTCCTTTTTCATGCTAAACAGAACTTCCTTTACATCCCAAGCTTTTGATCTCATACATCATACATTGTAACCAGGAAAGAAGCATCTCCATTAAAGATTAATTGTAGTTGTAAGCGCCCTAACCCTTCTTAATTCGAAGTTAGTTCCATTTTTTCACTTATGGCAGTCATTAAAAAAATTAAAAACCCCGATTTTAACTGAACCAGAAACAATAACTAAACCTCAATTGACAGATAAAATTGCCCTAAATAAAGGTGTATGTTTTGTTTTGAGATGGCCCACTTTATTTGTTCATTTTCAACACTATTAGCGTGGTCTTCGTATTATAATTGTGCGATAAATGCAAACAAATGTTTTATAATATAATAAATAGTTAATTAGTAAAATTTATAACTGCCAATTAAGGTTACGTTTAAACAGAGGAAACCAGAAAGATATCATCAATATTGGTAAAATCACGATAGTGTTTATTAAACCAAAAATTTCACAACAATCTCCCGTACAGGTGTTGGGCAAATCAAAAGGCGAACATATGATCGTTTTAATAAATGCATACAAATGATATTGCGCCTACAATTAATTTATCCAATTCAAATGATCACAAATATAAATTAGCGTATGGATTAACAGCACTAAATACTGATTAATATGAAGCAAATATTGCCTGCCCGTTTTCATGCCACGCACATACATACATATACAAACTCAACTGCAATTATTTTAACGTAAAACAAAAGTAAATACGGATAAAATACTATGTAGAACGCAAAAATCCAATTCAATATATTCCATAAATACTAGGTATTTTCCTTGCATTCGGAATATACCTGGAAATACAGCTATCAAATATATTGGATTTGAAAATGATTATAGCACAGCGGATTAACATGTTGGAAAATTTAATAAATGTGGACGACTACCATAAATAACTGCGCACTATATGATAATATTTTGTTTGTTTTTTTTCGTAGTACATCATAGGGTTTAGTTAATGTTTAATTAAAATGTAAATTTCAAAAAATGTAATATATAATGCGATTATAAAATTTAAATTACACAATCTGCATACGAAGAAGTGCAGTATAATTTCCTGGTTTTTTTCAAGCTCGACGTGTGCTGCGGACCGCTATATTTAAAATCCTATTGCTGTATCTATTAAATTGATTCGGAAAGCTTCAAATAGCAATCACAAAATTGGATCAATTAGATCAATCGACGGAACACAATAATGTCCAGGATTTAAAAAAATGATAGATGATCGTTGCGTCTTTAACCTTTAATTTGAACCGGGGTTGTACTAAATCATAATTACATTGAAAGATACAATTAGTTGAGTCGAAGGTCTCAAATATTTATTTTGTTATCTTAAACAAAGCAATTATCTGCAATAATCAAAATAAAAAAATATTTCGTTGAGTTAGCTAAATATACCCCCTGTTCGTTTTAGGATGGATGGTAATGATTAAACATGCAGAAACGAAGTACACTTTTCGTGCGCTTCACGAAATTAGCAGATACTAGACAGACTCGTGTTTTGTCGGCGAAACCAGTAGGCAACTCTTTCTCATGAGACGAATAAACACGTGAAACGAAATTCGTTTTTGCAGGATTAGTAATGATAAATCCCAGCGATTTAAAAAAAGATTCAACTATAAAAGTGACGTTGAGCATTTCGCAGAGACGTTTAATTTCCGCAATTGACCACTAGCGGGGCTAACTAATGTGAGACTGAATGAAATTGATGAAGCTACTTAAGTTGGCATCCATAATATATAATATAGAATAATATAAAATGTATTTTTAATGCCAAATGATTATTTTGTATAATAATAATAATATAGAGATACCGATTTCGACAAAAAGTGTCATCCTCAGGTCAAAAGTCGTTGAAGTCGTTGAAAAACAGTAATCACATTATTATCGTCAGCAAGACAAAAATGTGTGTTCACAATTAAAAAATTATAACGTTTGAAATGTGGGAATCAAATGTTTGGGAGAAAAATGTTGAAAGGTAGGAATGGAGAAGTTAAGAGGGAAAGAAAACGACAATTGAATAGATCACACGGACGTTTGTAATGTGAGAAAATAGAAAAATCATAATATACGACATTCTTTTCTGTACATGATCTACGTAATGTTGGATAAATTTGTCATATCTTGAAGAATTCGCGATAACTTTGGTTTGCCATCATAGATTGTTAATTTGAGAAGATTAAGTCAAAGTACTTACGAAACCTGTGCGTCAGTACATCCATTTTTGAAAATATTTTTAAAGAAGGTGTATGTATATAAGTGAAAAGCACATACGGATAAATAGATTCTGCGTTTTTTTAGTTTTTTCATCCCATGGTTATTTGCTTTTATTTTTTATTATGCTAGACCCTGATGACAATAATCAAGAAAAATATAAAAATGTGTTCATGTTAGGTACGTTCCCTGAAATAACCGTGATTCTTATTTTATCTAACATTCACAATTTAAAAATAGTTATGAATACACACCTTCCAGGAAACTATGAATAACATTGTATATTAGCATTAGGATAAGATTTGTATTTTGAAGTGATTACAAACGTCGAAAGAAAAAATACATAAAAATTGCTTGGAGCAAAGATAAATACCTACCTTCCGAGAACATATGAATAATACTATAAATTAGCACTACTGATAAGATTCATGTTTTGAAGTGAACGTATAAAAAAATGAACGGAATTATAAAGATCAGACGTAACAAATAGTTCAATTTTGAAAATACCGGAGATTTAAAAAAAAAAATTTTTAGGAGTTAATTGCATTAACACAGGAACAAAATGGTTATTGTGCTATATCATGCCAAGCTGTAACATAACTCCTGTATTATTCCATCAAAATCAATTCGGAAGAAAACTTCTTTGCAGCTGTTTGTAGAAATTACCACTGAAGGTAGTGCCAAAATATCAGCTAGAAGAGTTAGAAGACGCTTAACTAGTGTAAGATTAGAAGGCTGCACGGCAAGAGAAAAACCGTCATTGTTAGTTATCAACAGAAAAGAAACTGTTTAAGATCGGCAAAAGGATTCCACTGGACAGCCGAAACTGGAAAAGGGTGTTGTGATCTAACGAAACGAATATAGAAGTATTATTAATACTATCATTAAACTTAAAACGGCTAGGTGGTCCAGTAATAAAAGGGCCTGCGCTTGTCTGGGCAAAGTTAGGCGCTGTGTGTTCGAGTCTCGCTAGTATCAACATATTTTCTTAGCGGATCCTGTACGCTCTCGAGTCACCATTCGTAGTTGGGATACAATTAACAAGGCCAAGAAACACTTTACACGCACAATTTACACATTAAAAAGGCTCCTGAGATTATGACAAGCTTTAAAAGCTTATACACCCCGTTAGGCCCTCACTTCACACAAACAACGAAAAACTGACTGCTATCATCATGATAATGCTAATTTTAAAAGATAAACTACATCCATAGTTTCTTATCCGGCTCCTTGGTAGCTTTAGGAGTACCCTTCTGCGCCGTGGAATTATCGAACAATTTCATAAGGATTCCGTCGTTCCTATTTTTAGGCACAAAGGCGGGAGCTTTATTCATGGAGTGCTTATCTTTACTGGCCATTGAGGAAATTTTCATATCAGGGCCGCACGAATAGTGACAACTCAACCAAAGCCAAACAAAAGAAGTGTGGAAAATCTTCCACCGGTACGGTGCGGTTGATATAATTTACACGTATAACGATGGTTGTACCTTGTCGTTCGGCGTATAGTAAGTAAAGATTTAAACCCTGGGGCCTAAATTGGTTTGATAGATTCTCAAAGCTTGCCAGATGGACAATACAAATTTATTTTACATTACGAACATTTGACTAAATTTAGTACTTCGAAACTACTTGTCCGCAAACTGGCGATTGAAGTGGCAATAGAACTTCTGCATTTGGTTTGGATTTCGGAGCACCAAGCTTGTTACAATCAGACAAAAGAATTTACCGCAAATATTATTAAACAATCGGGAACTCTCTGCCTTGATCTAATACTTAGTAGTAAATGGTAGACCGAGACATCCGCAAAGTCAAGGCAGTGTAAAAAGAGGCAATTCCAAAAGTTTCGCTAGTCGCTTGAATTCGAGATAATAACACTTCATCTTGGTCCCTTGGATTAAAGTTTGGGAATAAGGAATAAATGGAATAAATAAAAAAGGAATAAATGCCACTTACCACGATGCAATAACAGTAGAACCTTATAAAACCACGTTTGGACAATGCCCAAAATTAGGTTTGGGATTTAACATAGCTGAACAGGTTCTGACAGCTATTTCCAATGGAATACTTGAAGATGATATGTAAGAACTACTAAAAAGCTAGAAAACGAACCAAATTAAGCAAGTCAAACCGAACCTGTGCTTTTACTAAATGACGTTGAGCTAGAAATCATAATCTTTTAAGTAATAATAGATTTCCTTCATTACAGTACAGTAACCTTAAAAACGTAGAAAACGAACCTGTAGTGTTTTGAAAAATAATATAAGTAAGATAGATTCAAATTACATTTATTAATTTCACGAAAAAAATAAAATAAATGCATATATTGGATTAATTAAACGGATAACACTTTGCAAGACGCTGTAATTGCTACTGAAAGTAAAGATAATTCCAGAACAAGTTGCTCTTGCGGTATGCGGTACAAAACACTTACTTAATAACATAATGCAAGGTCAAAAGGAATACTCTGTTATTTATTTAAGAAAAATTGCTCACGAAAATATTTTAAAACAGGCTAACAAACTAAAACATCAAATAAAACATATAATATAAATATATTATTTGGATAGACAAATATTACTTTGCCAAACGTTATATATTCTTACATTTTTATAGGTATCAGTGAATTTGATAGAAGAACAGATGATTCAGCCAATTCTAGTGCAGTAGTTACGGGCAAAAAACGAGCAAACTTAAAAATTGGTAATTGTGAACAACTGACTGGAAAGGAATTCTTACTGCAAAGATTTAAACAGTTAAAAATAAGTGATACACCGAGTTGTAAAACTAATGTGCTCATGCTTGTATAAAAGATTCAACTGTATGAAATACGTGATCATTTGCAATACATTTATATACGTATAATATTTCGTTTTTTAAATATAAAAAGTTAATTTGTATTTAAAAAACTTACTTACTTTATATATATGCTTAGTTTACATATAATCATGGTTTTGATTCGAAACGATGTTTTACTTTAATTACTAACAAAACGGTTTACCTATTCCTTGAAGTAAGCATAAAAAAGTAAACAATTTGTTTATTGCATGAAATCAAAAAGTTCGTTGCGTATGTCATGAAATGAGTAGAATTTTGCCAATTGCACGTAATTAGCAATTTCACATATTCGGCGTAACAGCTACATTCTTTAATCCATGTCATTTCAAGATAACTGTTAACCCGTGTACTCAAGAACCTAAACTACTCGCTAGGTATGCAGTGTTAAGGGGCAGTATGTCCATAAAGCAACAAGAGCGTGTGCCCTTCGTGATATCCTTCAAAAAATAAACAAAATTATTCGAATTTATATTCCGTAATTATTGCGAAAATACAATTTAAATATTTCGTGGCTTCCTATTTATTCCTTGGTCAACATTGTAAAATAAACGACGCCTGACCAACAACCAATCGCAGTCTATCCTCCTGTGTATAAATATTTGAGACGCACGGTTTCCGCGTCTAGAATTATTTTAGCATCGACAAAGAATGTTTAGAGGGAATGTCGTGTTCTGTAGCTAGTAGTTTCTGAGTCCCATCCTAAATGCCAAAAAACAACATTAGCAGTAGTATTATAATTACATTCTCAATATTGGAAAATAAGTAACTTTCATCATTCAGAGTAAATAAGTTTATTATAGACAAAAATTAACGATGCCTATTAAAAATCAGTAAAAGCTCCAATTCAATTTTTTTGTAGTGCAGCATTCAACCACAACAATCTCGGCGGTATATATAAGACGCTTATGTTGTATTGAATTTTGTTTTGCTTTTGAACTGGCTGTTAGCCCCGAATTTCGTGGAATATTTAGAGAATGAGTTGATTTTCGTGCTAATCGGATGGAACTGACGCTTCGAGCACATTTAAATAATGTCTTTCTAAAAATAACACTAGTGTTTTTAGAGGGACTTCAATTACAATGCAAGATAAAACTTTACATTCTTTGCTTGCAGAACAAAAATTTCAAGTCAAATTAAATAATACATTGAAATTCCGATTTATTGCGTAATAAAACTAACGATGTAACGAATTGTAATTTTATTTAGATATATCTTTAATTGCAGAATTTACAAGTACGTTTTACGATTTAAATGAATTAAAGATGGATGGGGTTTAAGCACACATTAGAAATAAGTATGCCTACCAGTGCAGTACGATTACTTTTAATAATCTGTCTGCATTTCCCGCTTTTTCCAAATATCATTATAAGCTAAAGGTAAGACTATCATATTCGTTACAAAGTTCGTTATTAAGTAACACACCACCACTAGTAGTACGGGTAATTCCAGTTGCATAAATAATCGAAAATTTTTGGAAATTAGATTCGCATTTAGTTTGAAAAACATACAACATTTCTCCAACACAATCTTCGCTTTAACAGATAAGAACGAATGTATAATCATAATGCGCTTTATCACCTTGCTATTACGATTATACATTCTTGTATATCTGATATTGTTTAGTATCTGTTGGGTACTGCAAACAATTTAACTGCATCATTAACAATAAGCGAAAGCTACTACTCTAATAAGTATTTATAAGCACGTCTGTGATGTGCTTTCATTTGTTACCTTTACAAAACTCTCCGAGGCCATGTGCGATTTTCTCGGAACCAAAAATTCGTTTTCCGAAAAACGGCATTAATTTAATGGAAACGTTAACACGCCATTGCGGGAAATTATTTCGCATTTGTCGCGGCAGCGCCACCGCTCCGGTTGGTGTTTGGACGAGGCGGCGAAACGCACGGCGAAAGGGAAAAACCGAGAATACAAATCTGCAGTATTTGTTAGTAGACGATGTGCAATTTACGGCAGATAGCTGGCTATGTTCATTGTTTCTATGGACTTAGATATTGCCGCAAATGGAAACGTTAACTGGAATAATCGAACACGAGAATGCTACGTTTCAAACTAGGAAAAAGAATGTGTCGGTATTAGCCCAGAATTTCTATGAACAGAAGAGAAATACGTGCGAAGTTGTATAGTTAAAAGTGTATTAAATTGTACAGCAATGTTCATCTTAGACGTCAGAATACCAACTCGCACCTAACGTAAATATACGAGACGCGGGTGAGAGGTCTGCGAGAGTCCTGACATCCGAGATGGACATTGCTGTTGATAAGAATGTAACAATTTACGGATAAAAAATGTATATCAAGTAACAATATGAAATCCTGTGATATGTAATTTCTGATATATCAAACCTTTTTCTTTTAAATAGCTGCCTACTTTTTTCCATTAAATTATGGAAATATGTTGTTACTTATACCTATAGGTATAACTATTATTGACCTAAAGTTTCTTCTAATACAAGACAGAGCTATGTGACCATCCTAATTTTAATTCTAGTGGCTCTAAATAATGGTCGGGAACGCAAAGCGGCCCCCTTGACAGGCTTGAGACAGGCGCTGGAAGGTCACTAGAAATCAAAGCGAAAGAGAGAAAGGATCAAAGCAAAGAACTTGGATAGGTGTCACAGAATAACTTGTGCCTCAATTAACGCCTGCACTGAAAAAATAGAATCAATAAATCGCGAGTTTATTGAATGAAAAGCGTTGATAGAATTAATAAAGCGGTTCATCGATGTTTAAACCTTAATAGACTCATTTATGAATATAGCGCATTCCTGTTTATTATTAATTTACTTTAAGAAAAATAGGCGGGTAACTTATAATTATCAGGATTCCTGACTCAGGAATTCGACACACATCAATATCAGTTTTGAGATAAATTTTGATAAATTGAATAAAAAACAGATATAAAATTGTACAACGTGACCAGGTTTATGGACATACAACAATCAAATATATTTAATTAGCCGTGAAATGAGCTTACCATTTATTGGTGAACAAGTAATATTCAAAGTGAAATGACAAGATGTTACGTTATGTTGAAACGCAAATAAAGACATAGTTCAATGCAGCTTCAGGAACAATAACTACGTGCAGATTGATGTAGTACCGCGGAAGCTGGGAGAGTAGCATCGGGCAGAATATCCGACGGTTCTTATATTTTTTCATTTATATTTCCTTATCGAGATACATACGTAACATTGCGGATATTTGAGGCTCTTATGTATGAATCTGGATGACGTAATTCATACATACATCTGTAAGCATCAACGCTAGAATCCCATCCCCAATTTCCCAAAGTCCTTGCAATAATGAGACGTTATTTGGCATACACATTAATGTTGTTGAATGTACGTTTATGGTTGTAAACGAACATGAAAAGGTGTACGTCAACCGAAGTATCTTAAAGCAGTGCTGTTATATTAGGAAGCGCAGTTTTGATAATTAACAGCGTAAATTTAACCACAAAGACATTTTGTTGACAATTTTGTGTTATAATTTTCATACATAGCTTTGTTGTAACTGATATATGAAAAGGTCAATTATGATTTAACCATGTATTTGATATTCATTTGGTTAGCAAAGCATATCCCAAAAGCATCCTTCATTTAAGCTTTAACTGCTACATAACTAAATTCGTATATTTTTTTATTCATTTCTAACTATGAAAGCTAATCGTTACTATAGTTCAGTGCATTGCAGCACCAATGTACCAAATCTCAGTCAAAAGCCACATGCGAAAGCAAGTAATTATTTTCTATCTCCAGAAAAGGAGAAATAGGCTGAAGTCACTTTTATTAGATGTCAGCGAACTTCCATATACTGTGTTGGTCTCATGTTGTTAAGAGCTTTTTAATAAAACAGAATTGTCCCAATACATCGGAACCAAAAATTATCTACGAGGAAATTTCGATAATTACCTGGCCTCGGTAAGAAGATGGCATTAACAGAATTGAAATAATTCTATTTTTGGGACAAGAGTTCTGTTAAGTTTTCAAACAGGTACGTTAGTTAGTTTATAAATGATAGCCATTTAAAGTGAACAACTTTTGTGATTTAACAACCATGGAAAAATCGAACGTAGAACAATGATCAAATTCTTGTTTTTGAGAAAGGAAACGAATGATGAGATATAAGTGAAACTCTGTGGTTCGTTGTCAAACGTAAAACATTGGATAGCTGACTTTAAACGCAGTCGTAGGAGCATTTTTAATAAATAACGTCCAGGTCGTCCAAATAAGAAATTATTTAAAAGATCACGATATGGTAATAAATGACCGAAGATTAAAAGTGCCTGAGATTGGTGAGACTGTGGGCACCTCAACTGACAGAGGAACGTTTGGTGAAGCGCAATCCGATTGACTTTTGGCGTCGATTCATAACTGTTGACACACCAGTAACCAAACAACAGTTCAACCACTGGGTTTCTTGTGGCCAGCCGATGCCAAAGCCGCTTTGTCGGCTAACAAGGTCATAGCCACACTCTTTTGGGTTGTACGCGGAATGATCCACGTTAATTACCTTGAAAAGGCCAAAATGAGTATTGGCGAGTATTACACTAACTTATTGGATCGTTTCAGCAACAACTGTGAGAGAAAAACGTCCACATTTGGCGAAGAAAAGAATGTTGTTTCTTGAAGACAATACGTGCACACTTGTATCATCGCCATGATAAAATTCCATGAGTTAGAATACAAATTGCTTTCCCACCCACCATATTCGCCAACGATTATTTTCTCTTTCCGAATACGAAAAAATAGTTCGACGGATTTAGTTCAAACGATGAAGTGAAGTACAGAAACGAACGCCTAGTTCGCAAGTTCTGGAGAAATCGTATTTTTTAGATGAAATGCAAAAGATAGAAAAACATTTGCACATAAAAATGTTTTTTTTTCTTGCCAATGAATGAAAACCCTTATTAATTAATTAATAAGAGTTTTAATTTGCTGTAAGTTGAATTTAGTTTATCAACGCTGGAGCTTATTTTCTTTGACTTTTAATATTTTCCTCGCGTTAAGGTAAAAAAGAAAAAATACAAGAAACTAATAACTGAAAGCATGCAAACAAATCCAAACTATCTAATAAAAATTTTAATAAATCTGCAAGCTGCACTAAATCTAGCGTTGGTCTTATTTGTTTGCCAACTAAGCGATCGGTGAGGTTATCTACAACCAAATAAAAAAGTTAGATGTGGAATTTCCACTTGAAGAGAATTCCCAATGTAGTTGGAAGAACATCATTCGCAGTATCGTCTCGACAGATAATGAATGAAGCCGATAGAGAAGAGATGAGATTTAAGTAGCGAGCGGATAAGATAGCAAAGGTGGTGTTTCCCGAATATCGGCAAAACTTTTTTGTTGCTTTCCCTAATCTGGAAATTATAAATGCTAAGTAATTTTGGTAAATAGGATTTTGAAATTATTTGCGTTCCCTATTATCAATTATTAGCAATTATTTTTTACTTTTTATACAATAATAAAAGATAACGCACTAGATTCTTTTCTAAAAATTTAGATATTATTTTCTAGTGGTTTCCATATTTATTAAACTAGGTAATCATTTAAATTAGAAATAATATCACATCTCGAAATGTATATATATATTTTTTAGTCCACAACCTGACTCAAAATCAATTATTTGTACGAGTATTATACGTCCTAATACTCGTTCAATAATTGTCCGTTAATTTTGTCCAGGTGGATAAAATTAACGCAATAACTCCCAAAATTTATCTTTTAATTTCAAAGCATATCTACGGAGAATATTAATAGCAGCTTTTGGAACTTTTTTGACGATACGATTGTTCAAAAGTGGTGATAAAATCTGTCGAAAATAAAGTTTATCTAATGTTTATCGTTGTTTGTGTATTTTGAATATTCAATTAGGACATGTTGAAGTTAGAAAATGAATCATTCAAGGAATTTGACAGAATGTAAGGCAGTGCGGGCAATTACATTACAGAGTGAGCCATATTCTTAGTGTTATATTGTTAATTTACGTGGAGTATGCAATGACAGGTTATGTGTCATTGGACGTTCTAATGAAATGGGAACTTATTGTCGGAGGCCAAGACAAGGACGAAAACCATGTATAAATGGAACATTTTCTTAGGCAATCTGGTTTAAGAACTAAGTCGAACATTAGCTCGATTGAAAAGCGTTTTTGAAACCACTCGTAACGTTTTGAGTTCTGCTGGAACAGGTAGAAGAAGGTTAGAAGAAGTTGAATTGGTTAGTAGGAGACCGTCAGTCGCGCCACTTCGTAGCAGCTACGTTTTGTCGGAGATTATTTAGTACGTTTACATCGTAACTAATAAACTATAAGCCGGGAGTTATAACTACTGTTTACATCGTCAAATATTTGACAGTAGATACATCCGCTTGATATGAGGCGTATTCTATGACCAACACACGGTGTATTTCTTCACTATAATAATAATAATAGTGAGCTTTACAAAAAAAGTTCAGAGTTCACAAAATAAATATTACAAGCAAATGTAGAAAACATTATATGTGCGTACACTGGACTACACTTAATCTTTGGATACAACATCGAGCCGAACCTTCGCGAAACTATTACTGTCTCTCTTATACCCCCTCGCCTTCTATTACGCGTCTTAATACATTGGTAGGCATTCAGCAGGTAGCCAGCAGCGACAGTCCTTGTATTTATCTTTTTATACATGGATATAGATTTTGCAGAGAATACGTAAACGTCCACAGAACAGATTGACAAAAATATGAAATACATTTAGGAAATGTAGGCAGGCAGTCCATATTTCCTAATTTTGTTTAGTCGTGCAAATTTTGTAAAAAAATTAATTCTTGATTCTTATAATTATTATTAGATTCATAGACTCCTTGAATTTTTACATATACACATCGTTTAGAAATTCGTTCAATTTCCGTACAAAAGTGTATAGTGAAGGATGAGTTGGATAATAAGTTGGGACTTGGTGTGCAATATCGCCGGGATAAAAGGGACGGAAATAATGTCTTCAAATACCTAAAGGATTATTAGTGTTTAAATTATCGGTGTGAAGTTAGCAAGAGATTCCAGCAATAGGTTTTTTTTTTTGGAAATCAATTTCAAATATAATATAATCACATTGTGTAAACAAACTCTGTTCGCAGATCATTCCAGCAGTCTAGAACTGACGATATTGTTATAAACAATCCAATCCCTCTTTTCCCCCTTGCGCTCCTAGTATTTAAGTGAGCTGTCGTAAACTTTATTTGTTTTGACAACGTTTGCGTGATTTTAATCCAATTTTTTTTATAGTCGTGTTGGGCAAGAAGAAGAATAATGATACAAGCTACCAACATCCACCATGCACAGACGCGCATTTCGCCTATTATCTGTTTTGGCAAAATTTAATCTTTCTGCCTTCGTGTTTAAGAATGTTCAGAGAACATATGAGGCAAATATACAGGTTATTATACTTTTGTATCAATCAGATGAGAAAAAGTAACCGTGCGGAGTAAATGTCTCCACACTATTGATTATGACTGTCGGATAATTATATATTTTAAATAATCTCTATACAGGGCTGGATTGAAACTAAGGTCTATTTTTTTTTTTATTACTATTTCAGTATAATGAAAACCCCGCAATTATATGAATCTCTTTGCGTTGGGTATATTTCATCCTGCAATTTCATATTCTTAGTTGTTAGTTACATCCTTCTAAGGATTGCTTAATTTTCTTGACGTAGTTAAAACCCCGCACATTGCTATTATTTCTTCTGTTGGGATGAAAGAAATAACTAGACCTGTTAGTTACATCTACCATTACCAATATCCAATGCACATTTTCTGTTATCGAAAATAGTATTTTTTTTTCGATCTAAGTTCGAACTGAGCAAGATTCACAAGACTTTTGGGCCATTACTGGTTCAAAATCAGTTCCATTGCAAAATATTTTAAGACAATAATCGATTGTGAAGTTGTCCGGCCACATAGCACGAGGTTCTTAATGTATATTGAGTACATTATAGCTGGAGAAATACAATTGTTCCTTTTTAAACTTCTAAATAGCGTAGTCTTCACTAAGTTGTTCCACCGAATTTCCTCGAGGAACACATTTATTCACAACACGTATTTCTTTATCATGGATCACACAAGTGTTATCAAAATAAATAAAGTTTCCGGCAGCGCGCTTTTATAGTCGGGACAGTCAACTTTGATTGGTTATGGAAATTATTATAAAAATATTGTTATTTTTATACTTTGGTAAAACGATCTCCGAACATTGCTCAACACGACTGTAAAAAGAAATTTGGATTAAAGTCACGCAAACGTTGTCAAAACAAATAAAGTTCGGCAGCTCACTTAATTACTAGGAGCGGATTACCTGGAAATTTTGATTTAATTTTTTTTAATCTGAAATAACATACTTAGGGATTAGAAGGCCTATCGCCAAATCTTTTTTCTTTTTAATGTCTACAATTGTGTTTTTTTATTCTAGTAACTAAAGCTACATTTGATCGATTTCACAAAACTGCCCTTTTTTCTAAAATAAAATTCACTTTATTTCCCTTGTTTATTACCTAAATGTTGATTAAGCAGCGCGAAACAGCGTCACTAAATCTACATTAACTGTCATTAATTAATCTCATCTCTTCATACTATACCATTATACACAACAGTATATAATAATAATAGCACACCGTTCGTAATTCTAAATGGATACATAATGTTAAAAAAAAAAATTAACTTTATTCCAAGCGCTGCTAGTAAGGATCGGCATTAAACTATGGGAAATTCAAATAAATACATGTAACGACTCTGCAGAATTATAATAGGTAATAATTTTATTTTTATTTCCATATACGCTACTATCGAATATTTTTGTTTTTGTTATATTATATTACAATTGCAGATATTGCATTTCAGTGCGAATTTCAGAACGCACGAATTTTATAACGCATAAATAGTACTGCTTCATGCACTCTTAAACCCTGCCGATACTGTTTCCCCATTCCCGTTTACAAAATATAATAAACTTGTCGATATCAAAGCGAGCAAGTAAGCATAGTATACCGCCAACTATAAAATTTGAGGGGCAAGGGGAGCGAGAGATAGCAATAGTTTCGGAAAGATTCGGCTCGATGTTGTGTCCAAAGATTAAACGTCGTTCAGTGTACAACGTTCAAAACAGGTAAATCAGAATAAGCGACAGTGCTTGTAATCGACAAATTGTCCATAATCAGTTAAATTCCATATAAATACAAAACATTCGTACGATCTTGATTTGCATCCAACAATGTATTCTAGAAGTTCATTGTACTCTGCATTAAAATTGAAATAAACTTATATGTACATAATGGCAGCTAACTGCACATTAAAATTATTTATTTAATCCATAAGAACTTGCTGGGAAGTTAAACATAGTCAAAAAGTTCATCAACAAATTGAAGTTTGAGCATTCGCATTAAGTTAATCAATTATAGCGCTAGATTATAGGAATACCAACATTATCTCATTTTATGTAAAACCTTATTGATGTTTGTAGTCAAGCCATAGTTTAATCCACCAGCGACGGGATCCATAATCAAATGCGACGTTTGAGAATTTCACAAACAACCAATTTAATATGCATTAAACCTACTATCCACCCGCAATAATAAGCAAAATCCCCATTGTGAAGGTCGGAAATCAATAGTCTGTAGACAAATACACAAATGGATTAAGTTTATAATATTATATTTTTCTTTATACTAAACGACAGATGTTCGTGAAATACTCCTGAAGTTTGCTTAACATTCACACTAAATCACCGCTCTATCTCACAAAAAATAGAGGCAAGGTAAAAGTTTCTACCCGATATCCCAGCAAAAATAATATTTTTGCACTAAACAAAAGGAAACTAATATGTTTAAAAAAAATATGCATTATGAATGTAGTTTCAATCGTCCAATATAAAAAGATATATGAAATATATTTGGTTGGAGTTTTCATTCTAGTAAACAACAGGCACGTACGTACATTATGTACATACATAAATGTAACAGTAGTACAGTTATCACAATAACCGAATTACATAATTTGACGTGTTTTAAAAACAATGGAAAATTGGAAAATATTGTGCTTTTTATTTCAAAATTGTTAAAATAATTTGTTTTTGTTGCGCGTATATGTGTAGAGCGTATGGACAGTGTTGAATACTGATGTCCCAAAACACTTTTTTGTAAAAAATACAAATACCTCTAAATGTAAATAAAAGTTACCGAAAACGTAGCTTAACATAATATTTATCAGTTTTGCTTCGTACGAACAGATGTAATGTTCCCAGATACATATTATGCAGTTGTATAGATTAGACGTACCATAAACTTCCCATTTTGAAGCAAATATTTGGTGATTTCCCTATACTCGTTTCAACGAACACTTAATTGCATGCAATGAGTGAGTCAATACCATTGTATGGCAAATACATACACGGCGTACAAGTCGTAAATCTTTTCGTCATACCAAGAAATTAGTAGTATGCTAAAGAGCAATAAATAAAACCCAACTTTGGAAATTACCTTTGATTTCTAATTTATAAAATGGGCAAATGTTAATGCCAAATATAATACAACAACTTTTCGCGAAATAGGTTAAGATCATCTCTATATACATGCCTGTCTTTCATTTTAATGCAGAAATCTTTAATTACACAATTTATACCGGATAATCATCCACACCGAAAGCTTTGTGAAGAACTCCGAACATTTCATCGAGATACTA
>LR736878.1:2898938-2916352 GCA_902654985.2 Oryctes borbonicus
GAAAGACATTTCTACAATGGATTGCGGTCGTGAAAGCCTACACTCAAAATAGGTAGTTGTATTTAAAAATACTAAATTTTGACACATTTCCCATTTGAAAGTTCAATCGTAATTTGCAAGTTAAACATTCACATTTATAAAGGTTCACGTCCACCAGTCAGGCAATTATCAAAAAATGCATATATTTCAAATGGTTAGAAATAGCTCGCTTTATCAAGCAATTTTCGGTGCAGCCGGAAGTCTTAGGTAGTAGAAAATATTATAGTCCAATGGTGCTTTGTCATACATCGATCGATGCAGCTTCTCATGAGACAGTCTAATAAATATATGTTTGGAACCCTGATCTTCTTAATAGAATATTTGCTAACTAATATGCACACGAATATATACTGAGAAAACCATATGCAAGTATATCCTAATAAAATGAAACAAATTGTTTAGAAAATTCTCTTTATTTCTTAAAAAAAAAGAAACCTAAAATGTAACAACATGTTCAGGTGTTACCACCTGTAACTTCCACCAACGCTCCAATTTGGTTTACTTTTTCCTGGTCCACGAATAACCTTGCTCCAGGTGGCTCCAACATCATACCTATCGGTTTTATGTTGGGCATTGATGGTAGCTGCAGTATTAGGTCCCTGTTTTTCAATATTAGAGGTGATGCTGGTAGGTAACTGTGAACCGGGCATCGGAAAACTTGGAGCACCTGGTTGGAGAGATCTCCTTGTGCGGATATAATATTGCGGCTCCTCTATTTCGGCTTCATCGGCGATATCTTCATCGAGAATCAATTCGGGAGGCGAAGCCCTCGCGAAACGCTCACTTTCGTAGACGTCTGCTGGATAATACTCGGGCTCGTAGTAACCCTCTGGAACGACGTAAGCAGTAGAAAATGCGATAAAACCGAAAACGATGTAGAGCTTCATCATCTGGAAGAATAAATTACGAAGAAAAGTAAAGAAGATCTAATAATACATACAAAGACAATTGTAAATACCTTGAAAGGGTGCTTATCGGTTTAGCAAATGAGATATTCACCAATGTGTTCGCAGTTTAACGATACAACCTTAACTGTAAATAAACAATTGCAGCCACTGTGTTTTATACCAGAGGAAGAGTTGTCGGGTAACGACCGTAAACACAATGCTGGAGTCTCGGGAGGTAATTCCCAATTCCCTTAGACATCTCGGCACGTTCGTATTTATTTTGCGATTGTACAAACAAAGAGAAAATGTAATGAGTAGAGTGAGGAATTACCATTCCTTATCGTTACTGTTGTTTCTGTTCGGTAAATCTTGCTACGTCCTTTTATCGCATTAAGTAATGTTGCACACAGATATTGTGATGTCATGAGTTCAACAGGTCATACGTTGGAATTTTGCCTTATTTCAAAAATTAGCAATACCTAAAAAATCTGCGATTTTTGTATTATATTGTGCAGTGATTTTTAAAAAATATTTATTCTCTTTAAATGTTATTAATTTTATTTATTAACAATGTTGCCTCCATTGTGTATTTTGTTAATATAATGAAGTTAGTTAAATCCTTTTTTTAAGCTTGATGCAATAATAAACTAATTACAAAACAACAGCGAAAATGTATATTGCTGTTCAGTATTTTTCAAGAACAGAAAAATAATACTTTTTCGTTCAAATACATTACACAAATTTTGCTAAAGCGCTGTCAATATATTATACTTATACCGATATACGTATAGCTAAAAAAAACTTTTATCTTAAAACTACAATTTAGATGCTAGCCGAATAATTAATTTTATAAAGAAAAAAATAGAGAGAAGTCTAAGTAACTCGGTTGTTAAATATTAAGCATTTAAATTAAAGACGAAAAATAAATTTATTTAAACTATAGATTACTGAATTGTAAATATGTAGGTTTCTTGTTGCCATCTACGAAGAAAACCAAAGAGAGAGAAAATATACCCTATGAAGAGATGAAGGAAATCGTAATGGGAAGAAACATGAAAATGAAATGAAGAATTAAAAAATTGTCCCCTACACTTATATTCGTATTGTATATATCTTAACAAAACATATCAGAGAAATGCCTTGAAACGATAACCAAAAAAAATAATGCTAGAATAGCTTTCTTATGGTATTGATGGAATCATTGTGGATGGATCGATGTGTTTTATTACACATCCTGGTAAACCTGTGGGAATCGTCCACATGTGCAGTTTCCCAAAGTGCTCCTGCGCATGCCATCTCGTGGTAAGCAGTCCAAAAGCTACTGGAGGCATGGCTTTGGCGTCAAGCGTCTGTGGGTAGTGTGTTTTTCCTGTCGTTGCGTTGCTTTTGGCGTAAACGATTCCATCAACACTGTGAGGAAGCATCATTTTTTTGTTGTTGTGTATGTCTTGTATGTCGAAACGTGCCGTTCATCTTTTACATTTTAATATTTTTAACAATTTTAATCTTCGCCCGTTTCTGACATAATTATTAAGTTAAAATAATTAATAATTAAAATTTTGTGTTACAAAAATTAAAAAAAAGGAAAACAAGATGGAAAAATATTCAAAACTGTCAAAAGACGAGATTCGCCTGAAAGTAGCGACTACGACAAAAAATACTAATTAAATAGCGAGAAGCATAATTGATAGGCAATTGCAAATTATTATATACAGTATGGTTTAGTCGATTAAAAATATAGGGAAAAAATTGAAAAAAAGCAACAAATTTTAAAGTAAATTAAGAACTTAATATACATGTTACACAAACGTAATTGTTGTCCCGTAGCAGGTGCCTGAATAGTCGAAAAGTGAAACGACGAAACGTTGCATATTAAGCAACTTTTAGAGAAAAGATTGTCTTTTCTCCGCACCCCGAAACCCAAATAAAAAACACGGACGGAAGGAACAATGAATATTGTCAAACATTACCGTTTTTTTTTTGTTTTTATATGTTCTTCTTTTTCTTCTTCACTACAAATGAATAATAGTAAAACAAGTAATGAACATTGTTCATTATTCCCTTTTTCTGTAGATATACTGAAAAAACTTGTTTACTATTCTAATCATTATGCTGGCATAAGATATATTTCCGTGTTCTATAATATAGGAAATGAAAAGCTTTTAAATGTTGTACCGCTACAAATAAATTGGAACATGAGTTTAAAGTAAATGTACAGTGACATTTTTATTTTTTATCTCCCGAGACGATGTATTTATACTTTCTACCACTCGTAGCCGAGCGCTTAGATTATTGTAGGATTCGGAGGTAGATTTTATTACTCCCATTTTAGTTTATGATGGGTATTCCCAATAAACGCCGTTCTGCCCTTCTATTTACATGATATTTATGAAAGCGACTCGACCTACATGTTTTAGATATTGTGTCTACCTATTGCCCACTTTGTTAAAGAAAGAGTAGCGATTCATAAAGAATTATTTGACATCAGTTTGTTTTTACTCATGCAGCGGAGTTGTAACAAAAATCGATGTAGAATTGATTAAAAAGTTTTTATACAAAATTCTTTAAATTGTAAACAACAGATTCTAAATAAATAACAAATTGTGAATAAGTAAAGGGAGCAAATCTAAATAAATAAAAAATAAATTCTGAATAAATAAGCAACAAACTCTAGATAAATAACAGAGTCTGAATAAATACAAAACCAATTCTAAATAAATGAGCAACAAATTCTAAGTAAAAAACAAATTCGGAGGAAATAAAAAGAAATTCAAAATAACTTAAAAAAGAGTAAAAAAAGATAACAATCACGTTAATATAAATTCAATTTGTCCTAATATTTAATATAGTAACCCCAGCTTTCTAAACATATTCTTAATTTATACGCCATCGAATAGACGAGTCTTTGATTAGGCATGAATACAAATTTGAATTGCAGGTAGGAAGGCTAATTAAACTAAATTCTCCCAATGATAGCCAAGAGAATAATATGCTAATAAAATGTAATTACACTAGAACTTTCCCCAACATGATAATTAGAGGGCAACATTCTTGCTTGCCTTCCAGTGGTGTTTAACCACGAGAGGTTGGGGCGATACAAAGCTGCTTCGTTACATGTCGGCACTTCCCGGCCTTCTATACTGTGTGCTATAGTATCGTAATACATATCGCAGTGCGAAGTTAATAAGTGTCAGAATTGAACGGAAAGCATTAAAAATGTTGAAAATGCGTAGAAATGCACAAGTTGTCTCTTTGCTAACAGGATAAACACGTATTTATGGCAATTTCCAGACTTAATATATGATGGTATAGAAATCAGGTGTTTAGTTTGCGATAAAAGTTTATTATGTTGGAAACCATATATGCATAGGAACCACGCAAGTAGCGCAACACACAAATTAAAAAAAACCGGAGGGAGACCGTATAAAGCATTTCTATGTAATTTGTCGGTGATGTTAAATGTGCAATATAGGGTTTGCAAAAATCGGTCAAATAATGTTACGTCAGTTTTGGAAAAAATACAATCCAACGTAGGAACTACCAAGTCCGCCGACGCTACGTAGGTATTTGCCGCCCGTACGCGAGAAAATTGGGAATTATGTGAAAACCGCAGGAAAAAATGAACGGTTGCAGCTAACTATCGATGAAGCTGCAGACATTAAAAAAAATTGCGTACTGTCGATTGTAGCACGGACAATGACCTTGGAAGGACCATCATACACTTATTTGCCAGCCTGTAAAAGACATCAAAGATGTACTGCCGAAGCTGTTCATAATGTATTAGTTAGAACACTAGACAACTTTGAAATTTCACCAAAGCAAATGTTAATATGCTGCCGCGGTTATGCTTCGCACAGGTCAATTATTCAAAGCCATTCAACCGAATTTGCTCCACATAATATGTCTGCTTCATGTTTTACATCTTGTAGCAGAAACTATACGAAATTGTTATCCCGACGTGGATTAACTAATAGCACAGACGAAAGTGGTTTTTCGTAAATTTCTGAAACGTATTCGGCTATTTCGTTCACACTGTCCTGACACCGGAACCGCCGCAGCCAATTCTTAGACGATGGGGTACATGGTTAGAAGCAACATTCTATTATTTTAAACATTTTGAAAAGATCAAATTAGTGATTTTACAACTGGACGCTAAAGAAGCAGCTGCAAAAAACTAAGTCAAATGCAATTCCAAAATCCTCAAGTTGCAGCAGATTTTAAAACTATTAACGACAATTACGTTCCAGTAGCCGACGAAATAAAGAAATCGCTTCGTTGTCCTTACGGGATTCGTGTGAAATTGTTAACCAGGTACAAACAGTGCTGCATATTTTAGATGACGAAAAAAGTGTTTCAATCAGAGAAAAATTTAATACTATATTATGTAAACATTTTTTCCCGATTACGCCATTTTTTTAACAATACTGTTGCGGAAGATCAGTACAATACAATACAAATTCAAAGACCACTTTAAGTACGCGAATATTACATCGCTAGATGTAGAACGATCTTTTTCTGCGTATAATCAGATACATACGCCGCAATGGATGCGTCTCAAAGACACCATTGTAGAAACGTACGCTATGATACACGAGTTGAAGGCCTCACTTCCGAATTTCTTTTCAGCCATCTAAGCATATTCCGTAAGTTGTTTAGTATATTATGTTCGCGTTTTCATAAATTCTCTTATTGTTTTTTGTTCTAAATAACGCGCACGTTTATTTTGGTTCACCCAGCGCAGTGACGCTACTGCTAAGCAGTCGACTTGTTGCGCTAATAATTATGCACGTGAATATCATCACTTATAATACTTACTAATTATTCACTTGACGCTACTGCTTGGGAATCGATTTGTTGGGTTCTAATGATAGTCCTTTACGGCTCTTCTTCTATCTGAGAGTTCGAGCTAAACCCAAGTACTTGGGGTTGTTGCCGCACGGAAGATGGTATTGATATTTAGTCGTTGCAAGGGGGAGACGAAACATAAACAGGCCACTATACAATAAATGATTTTTCGTCACAATGAACATATGTAAAGATATTTGGCAAGCTTGTTAATTTTTTCTATTCTTACATTTTTCTCAACATAATTTAATTCTCGAGACAAAAATGTGATAGGAATAATTATCATAATCTCACTATAGACTTCTGTACGAGAATTTTTGGAATCTGAGGCTAAACACAGTAAGTTACTATTGTCCCTTTTTCGACCTAGACTAGTAGACTTTTGTAGAAATTGTTATTACTCTAGGAGCACACAATGGACTGTTATGACTTTTGGTAACTAAATTAGGCTTAAAAGGATGTAATATAGGTACACGCGTTTATGTGCTTACACTTCGCTCGTAGAACTGCCTTGTTGCTAAGTTGATATCACATATTTTTGTTTACAAAAAATTGTTTTTAATTGAACATTTTCCATGTTATTCCAGCTTTGAAGCAAAAACTCTGGACAAAAGATGCTAAGATGTTAATAGTAGTAAATCAACGATTTTCTTGTTATGGCGTTTCTTGAAATTAACTACTGTCAATACTTATTCAATTAGTGTCATTCGAACAATTATAAAATAATGTTGTATTCTAGACAGTTCTGGTTAATTTTACGTTACTTGAACCTGATGCAAATAGAACTTGTTACCTTTTTATGTCGTCCCTAGTCTGGCTTATAGCACGATTAATTAACATCTTTGTTTTTCGCAGTTTCGGCAGTTTTTTGTTTGAGAGAAGCTTTTATTTAATTGGATTCTGGTAATAAGCGCTACCCGCAGCTGGAAAGTTTCCTAGCAGTCATTTGAAGGATGCTGAGTTAGTGTTTCTTTCCAGATGGTAAAATTTACCGGCAAAAAATAATTCTTGTTACATCACCCCAAAGTAAAAAGCATTGCTGTGGGCTTATCCTCCGATAATTTCATTGCTTACTGTTGATTTAAAAGTTGTATCCGAACAATCTAGTGCACTTGAGTATATGCGCTTACAATGTCCCCGAAATTTCCTCCGCCAAATGTACAAGTGGGTCAATTAAGAGAACATTCGGATGCCTTCCCCACTTAAAGCATACTTGAGAATATACGAGGGTAATCGGAAAAGTTATAAGCTTCAACATGAAGATGACGTTACCCTTCTGAAATATTCTGGTAGGGTATGCGTTGAAACATGCTTTTGAAAATTTCACCCATGTTGGACATGCTGTTGTTTAACAGTTGTTTGTGGTCAGCCGATGTTGGTGCTTCTGTAAAAGTGGAAAAATCCAATATCGAGCTGTCATTTGAATGGCAATAGCCGAAACTAAAGCCGAAATGGGTGCTGTTTGTAGGGGCTCTGCAGTCATGTATCTCAGTGAAATTTTGGGCAGAAACTGTAACCACTATCGATAACATCGGAAAGGTTCACCAAATGATGCTAGACGACCGCCGAATTAACGTTAGACATTTAACAAAGGCTATGGGAATCTCGCAAGAAAGTACCTGTGACTGAATATTTGGGCATGAAAAGGCACACCGCATGATGGGTGCCGCCGTTGCTTACTCAAGACCAAAAACATATTCGAATGTACATTTCCAAAGCCATGTTAAAGCGCCGATTAATAACTTTAGATGAAACTTGGATTCATCGGTACACTTCTGAAGCCAAAACACAATCGAAACGGTGGACTATGAAGGTTGAATCGACTTCAAAATGGCGAATGGGTTATGGAGATGTCAAAATGAAAAAACAATAACGGGAACATACTACGTACCATTACTCGACAAGCTGAAGGTACAAATTCCGGAAAGATGGCAGCATTTAAAGGAAATGAAGGTTCTGTTCGTCATGATAAGTTCACCAATCTGCCATGGCTCATGAATCATGTTCACCAGATCTGACATACAACCTCTATTTTGCAGTGCAAACTACTATTTAGGCAGATTGAATGGATGAGAACATCGCTAGGAAAAGTGTACAGACTTGCAAGGAGACTATGATTTGCAAGGAGGTTATGAAAAATAAAAGTGAATTTGAATTTCCTGTATTAGGTTGGAAACTTTTCAGACTAACCTCGTTTACTATTTGCAACTGGTAGATATCCGTTTATAACAGCCATGCACAGGTATAGTTATCTTCACATGAGTTATTTCAGGTTATTTATGTTTGCAGTTGATGGTGTGTTAGTTACCATAGTCAAGAAAAAGCCGAAGCAAAGGTGAAGATGAAGGAATCTATATCTATATCTGCCGGCCAGTTAAGACAATTACTTTTTCTATTGTCATATTACATACTTATGAATATGTCCACGTTATATACATCTACCATATATTTTCGTAGAAGTTCGTATTCATAGTACGTGTCTAGTCTGGTAGATATGCGCTCGGAGAGGCGCGTCTACCGACGAGACTATAACTATGAATGTGGTCCATTTATATCACACTTCGTAAATGCGCACAATCTTGAGCGTAGACAAATACACACGCGATTTATGACCCTGAACCAAAGATTAGTAATGCTAAATATGTTGTACAGTTTGAAAATAAAGCGTGGATTGCTTCCTGAGCATATGTTTGTTAAAGAATGCGTACAATACAAAAACTGCCTCAAATATATATGTATCAATAGCAAGGAAAACCTTGACACGGAATCTTTACCGTATAATGGAATCGTAGAATGTACTGTTGATTAGATCCGTAAACAGCGCTGGGAAATTTAGGTAATAACTAGTTTAGTGAAAGGCAATTATTAAAATCATGGAAACTTAGTATGCTTTTTTAAATATATTTCTCTAGCAAATTCGGCTAATAAAAGAGAATAGGCAACGTTTATTCTTATTTTTTTTTTGTTGGCAGAAAAATCTCTCTTATCCCTCAGCCGGAATTACACTAAAATTGTAAAATGTCTTTCGAATCGAATAAATTTCATGTTACTGTTTAGTCGCAATCTAGAATGGAACGTGTAGTTAAAGTAATGCCGTCAGTAAAGATATGCCTCATTTTGCTAGTTCTCCGTTATAATATATTTTACACTAACGAGGACGACCATAAACTACCAATAAACCTGTGTGACACAATTCTCGTTTAACGTTACGTGAAAATAGCAATTGCGTAAGCCGAACTTGTCACTTTAATGGATACAATTCATCGTAATTAATTTGCAATTAAAGCGTCCTGTTTTGCTAAAAGAGAAAAATTGAAATTGATTACACAGTTACGCAACGCAATAGTAATTTCAAAATATATGACCAATATTCTCGCTGTGCAAAATTTGAATGAAATACGCTTGAACATAGTAGGTACGAAGCGGCCTAAGTTTAATGGTGTCAAAGCACGCATACGCCGCCGCGTCTCAAGTTATTCCCTCACTATTACTAACTTTGTAATTATTGGAATTAAAGAGAAGTTGAAATTATCGAATTACTATAATCTAACAGAACAAGGGCATAAAATTTTATTTTCGAAATAATCACAATGTTTCATAAGAAATAATTAACTTTAATAAAATTTTACAAACAATCAACAGCAATATCTTCATTGAATTGTTACTGAATAAATAACAAAAATAGGGCAGTATTACAATTATTCAGGAATCGGCACCACACAAACTATTTATTTAATTTGGTGTACATGCCTCGAAAATTCGTAGATTCCTGAATGGTTTTCAGCCTTATATACAGCGTGTTTACTGTTATCTGGCAAAATGCTTCTATACACTGGGAAAAATATGTAGTTAAAGCAATAATATATGTGAAAACAACACTTTATGTTAAATCCAGCTACAAGGTTTGTTAGAGCAACTACATATCTTATTAATTAAGTGCGTTGTGATTTTCTCTCTAGTACGTTTTTCCAATTCTGCAATATTTCTGGAAGGGTTGGGGTAAACTCGATTTTTTTAATGGCCCCATAAGAAAAAATCACACGGCGTCAAATCTACTGGTCGTGACGGCCATTTCACAACTACTCTTGTCTATATCGTATTCCTCATTAGAAAATATATAATTCGAAGAATAGATTCAATTTTTTCATATAGGTAGCACATATTGAGTTCTTACTGATTTTAATATACAATCCTAATAAGAGTAAAATATAGAGTACTTTTTAATAAGGCTAAGTGAACAATATTTTCACTCTAACTTTATTAATATTTAGTTCGGATAGTGTTAAATGTACGCTAGGTTCGATTACTTTTTGCTCTCGCTTTCAGATTAAATTTTTACATCTACTCATTATATTTGATTGAGATAGACTAAAAGAAGGTAGGGTTACAGTAAATCTAAAAATCTTAAAATAAAACATATGCGATAATAAGTACAACAGATTATTACGTAATCTTAAAATTCGAATTTACAGCTTATCAGTATTTTGCATCCTTTATGGGAAATTTTTAGTCCACACACCGTAAGTACCAATATAAACTTCATCAGATATTAAATTGATTTTTAAGTATCTTAAACTAATTCTCTGAAGAAATGAAGAGCTTTCCATTGAAATCCATTTAAATCGCCAATTCACTACCCATTAATCGGAACTGTAACCTAATAAACCCCACTACTTTTACTGCTTTTAAATACTCTCATATCACTGCCTTCTCCAGAGGATAATAAAATATTCAATTTTGTTTATATTTTAGTACCGAGTAGATTAAAAATTAATTGCCGGTACTTAAACTGCGAATTTCTTCAAGTACATGTTCACAAGAGCATAACAGTGCCCTTTACCTAGAAAAGATAAATGTCAAATAAACTATTAATATGTGCATATGTGCCTAAGTAGTAATAAAGAAAAAATAGATATTCGCACTCATGTACTTATCTAAAAGTAAACCAAATACAACAGAGGTACACGCTCGTAGCTTCTACAAACTGATCGCCCAACTGGCGTAAAACGTTAGCAAGTTGAAGAGGGCAAAGCCAAATACGGAATTTTGTAAATTTTTTCTCATCAGTTACAATATTTCGTGCCCCAGATTTAGGCAGAGTTTTCATATGACCTATTTCTTTACAACGCTTTATAGTTTAGCCCACAGCGGATTGAGTCCTGTTTGGATACTCATTCAAAAAAAAATACACTTCTTATTGTGTTCTCTTGCGGTAACCTTATCTAATCATCATTAGAATTGATATTCTCTCAGCTTCAGTTAAAATTACCATTCCCGAACTAGACAGTTTTCAATTTTAATGTAATTTTTTGAATCTCAAATAACTATTCGTGAAGACATTTTAGGAATGGTTTAAACATGGCCAAGAATCACTAGATGATGAATAGACCGAGGCAATTGTAGTCACCTTATAGAAAGTAGCAAAAAAAGGGGTGGTATTCTCATCAACGTTCGTATAAACGCATATATCCATGAAGGCGAAGGCATATGTTACGAACGCTACCGATTTTTGGTATTCTCAACTATAATTCACCTTCGAATTGTATACACACAAACGGGCAGTGTGGCAACGTTGCTTTTAATTTCCTTTGATTTGCCCGTACGCTAGTGCTAAGAGTTTCCGATTAAGAATAGAACCTCTACCACAAAGTACTTAACATTGCATTGTCGGGAGCTAGTATAAACCAGCACCTAGAATGTCTTTAAATTAGCAGTGCGTTCCTCATAGCCACATAGATACATCTGTAGCTGTGATTCTTTAAGTTTATATTTGTTTAATATCGTCGTATGTCTTTTTGAATTCCTATTTTGTGTTTAATAAAGTCGTATGGTTTTTTCAATTTATATTTTTTTATATTACATTTGCTTACCTAAACTTTATATTTGCATAAACAAATTTCTGGCAAATGCTGTTCCTGCTCACGATCTTTGATTAATTCACAATTTATTTGCCTCAGGTGTCCTTCTAGTTTAGGAATTATGTTAGTACTCTTCAGTTGTTGCTTTAAGTGGGACCCTATTAAGTCCCTAAGGAAGTTGAAAGCCTCCCTTGACAAACGCAACATTTTAAAAAATTGCTCATTTACCAAATGCCCTATATCTTGAGCATGTTGAATTACTGCTACATTGTCTCGTTGACTACCGACATTTCCTTCAGCTGCCTCTACTTCTTCCAGAAGATTTAAAAATACTAATTCATCCATCAATACGCATAATAGTACGAAATAGTACGAAAAGACCTTGAGAATTTCGAGAATAGCACCTCTGTTCTCTGTCGTTTCACTAAACTTTCGTAAAACAAGTGACGCTTTACGACATCAGTCAGTACATACAAGAAACTGAACACTTCGATTTTCGTTGTGTATTTCTGTTACATAGTACAATGTACATGATATGCAACGGAAATTCACGAGCAAATCGAAACGTTGTAATGCAGTTCCGTACCACAACGTACCAGCCGCCGTTGCTGGCAACCATAAAAATTTGGGTGATACAGAGTACGAGGCGAAGTCCACCTATACTAATTGTAAGTCTAACACAGAAAAAGAGCGCGCAGAAGAAAAATGTCTTTATTATTTTTCAATATAATCTCTTGCTTTTTCAATGTACTCTTTAGATCGTTTAACCAATGCTTCGATACCACTATAGAGATACTATGGCTCTTTGCCATCAAAATGCTCTAAAATTGCTTCATGTATCTTTTGATATGTCTGAAATTTTCTCCTTCTTAGCTCCGACATTAATTTAAAAAATAATTACTTTAGTCAATCAACAAGATATCCTCCTCAAGAAACTTTCGGCTGGATTCGACACGTTGTTCCTTCTTAAACATGCTGAGCAAATTTTGGGACCCATCTTGCGTTAATTTTTGTCAAATCCAAATGCTGGTGTAAAATCCTCCAAACACTAGTTTAGATATTAGTTATCTTTTGCAAGGCGCTTCTATTGTTGCAGAAATAATTCAAAGCGTATATCGTCGGTGTAAAATAAATGCAAGGCTTACTTATCAGCGGATATAACTTGAAGTATACACAATAAGTTGCTATCGATATTTTCTTTTTTGGGAATGACTCACTTTATCAAAAATCGCTTTACCACTATTGATAATTGACTCTTTCGTTTGTAGTTGTCCATTCTAAATATTTGAAGCCACTATAGGAAATGGCCTATATTGCATTATCAAATTTGAATAATGACTAATTTATTAGATTACTGGCGACAAAACTGAAGTTGGACAGGAAGTTGATGGTAAGCAAATATTACGTAATGCTAAATATTAAAATTGATAACTCGGGGAATTTCCACGTCTGGGGAAATAACCTAATCAGGTAGATAATACCTTCCCATATCTTCCAAGAGTGGCTTCTCAACTATATAAAGCCTAACGCCGCATGTTTTTTATTCCCAGAGCTAAGGCGGTTTCGGAGGTTTCAACATCCCACCACACACCTGATCTTCTCGTACTTAAGGTAAATGTCATTGTTGTTATTTTCATTTTATTAACTCTTATACAACCGTGCGTTCATTATTACCTTATATTATTTTTTTCTCATTTAGTCACAAACAGTAACAAGATGCCAAAACATCCTAATACCATTGGTACTAATATTGAGAGACAAAGACCCAAGACACAGGACATGAATGTGTTAAATTTTAGAAATAGTCTCTATCATATAGTTTGTATAATGTAGTTTTGATATATACTTCAATAAATGTTATAATTATCTTACTATTGACTAAGATCTTAGCAGCCATTTTTAAATACCAACTAAAGTATATAAGTTTGCTAGAGAAAAACAACAATTTCTCCTTGTTTGCCAAATTATTTCATTTCCTAAAAAACTCAAAGTCAAAAAGAACAAAAAGGCTGGCTTCTGGCTTCTGTCAATTCTACTCTAAAATCAATAATTACCAATCAACCTGCAAAAAATTTCACGTATGTAGCACATAAAACAAGATTATCCATGATGTGATTAGCTTCATCAAACGTATGATAGATGTACATTTCCAAAAAACATAAAAAACCACTTTTGTGACACGTACATGTGTACGATATGCGAAGCTTCGGGAATACTAGGGAAATAATGATTGTTAGCGATGCTTTATGGATTTTTATAGGATACCAACAGTAACTTTTTAATTAAATTTAGGGTGTTTCGTACAAATAAAAAAATGGTTAATAAAACAAATTAAAAACATATAATATTAATGAGCTTACGAAACGTACACAAACAACAAATTAAAACCATCAAATTTTCGCAAATTTTAATGCTTTTATTTGCATCGAGAGCTATCTGGAATTGTATGAACAGGAAGTTGGGGAAATCAACGAGTAAACAAAATTTTAATATAAATGTTATTGGAACAATTGTAACTGAGTGAAATAAATAATTTCTTTTGTCTTTTTTGTCAATTTAGCAGATCGAGGACACAATGGTGCTAGTACTGATTGTACTGTTGGGCCGTTGGTAGTGAATAGAATGTTTTTTTTAGGCCACTCCTAGCGAAATTCTCGATACAATTAAACGTTTAAAAGACACAAGTAGTGTTGGATGGGATGACATAGTCGTCTGCGCTCCTAAATTTGTTGCATATATAGTGGCCGAACTTTTGGTGGTGATGTCGAACTTCAATCGGGTACTTTCCCGTCAAACCTAAAGAGAGTAAAAATGGTGCCAATGCTTAAGGAGATTGATCCAGCAAACATATGTAATTACTGACCAATTTCTCTTCTATTGACTGTTAGTAGCACGACGGGTTTCGTCCAAAGCAATTCACCGAGACTGCATCGGTTCATTTTATTCAGTATATTGACGAGCAATTAGATCTTGAAAATTATGTTTGTTAGTATATTTTTTGACCCGACTCGTGCGTTCTATTGTTTAAATATTAATTTTACTATCAAGACACTCATTTCATTAGGTATTCCTGATCCCTTACTACGTTGGCTGAGATCGTTTTCGGAGGATCGTGGGCTGTCTTGTTCTTTCGGGCTCTGCCATTGCGAAGAGGTTTTTGGCATCTGGAGTTCCGCTAGGCTCAGTTCTGGGTCCCTTATTATTCTTATCCGTTGTTAATAATTTACCCACGTATACGAAAGTGGGCCATACTACTTGATACTTTGATTGCTGTGTCGGCGGATAGACCTAGGGAGGTGTGGCGTTCAATGGGCTCTGTGATTGGGCAATTTTCTGGATGGTGTGGAAAAAGCTATCTTACGCTTAATATGGAGAAAGCTATATGCGTGCATTTTCATAGTCCGCGAGGGTTGAGTTTACACGACTTTCCACGATGTGACTGTCAACGGTAATTTAAGGTACGAAGAACATATTGACGATGTATGCGCTAGATTGAATAAGTTGCTTTAAGTACTGCCTACTGGCTAGAATCGGTTTTCTCACCTGCCAACTTGCTAAATGTTGACTATACAACGACATATCCATTGCTTTCTTGAATGTGTAGTTACAAAGCGCACCGTATATGTATAAAGTACTAGTTTCGCAATTCTTCCTTTTCATCATAAGGTCAGATTTAGAATTTTTCAACCATTACTGTCTTTTGAATATTTCAATATATTTTTTTTAAAGAAAGGTCTCTGTTAGCGTTTGTCAGCCATAAAGAATTAAATTAATTTGCAATCTTTTTTCAACAAGACTCTTTCATTATTTTTCACTGCATTCGTTTACTGTTTTTTACTACTACACTATTTTGTGACTCACTAACATTATTAGCAAACGTTCCTTTTCTAAAGTGCAGTTGAATGCTCTTGTTTTTTTTTGATTATTTTCGCTTTTGGGATAATATATTACGCTTCTTGTCTTTTTGGTTGTCTTTTTTTTTGTCGTTTTTGTTATAATTGGCGCTGTGTGGTGTAACATTTGCTTTTACTCATTAATTCGCATAAACAATAAAGCGGCAAGTTGTAGTATTGATAATTAATCTGACATTTGAAGACATTTTTGTATATTTGTTACTTATTCCGCGTATATACAGTATAGCAAGTTTATAGTTGCTTCGGCCTGAGTTTCTATCACAACTTCATTTGCAAAATAAAATTTAGTAGATCACCGTTCTATGAGAGTAATCTGTTTATAACATCTACTTGTAGGTGTCAAATTCGTTTGGATGTAATGCCCAGATTTTCTTGATCTGAATTAATAAGGTGGATAAATATAAATGTGGCGATTTCCAACATCGGATCTAATGATTAAGTACTGCCGTTTACTTATTTTAGAATTCATGGCAAACGACAAAACCTCTTCTGGTGTATGCTTTACAGGTTATAATTCAGAAGACGAAAGTGATATATATGATTTTTGTATTTTACAACTCTATCTGCCAGAGTTCCGGTAATATCTCGCAGTAATGAAGTAGTACATCGTTTTCCTCCTTTTTGGAACTACAAAAAAAAGGAAGGCCGCAAATGTTTCACTTCAGTTTTTTCTAATAACTTCGTGCTTGCGTGCTTCTTACGCCACTTTTTCGAAAATTCTTGTTTAGATCAACCCTTATTTTCTGAACTAGTGTTGGATTTGTTGAGAACATGGGGAAGTACAAATTATTTTCTAGCCATTCAGAATTGTGCTTCTGAAATCCCTAACTAGTTCTATGGCAATTTTTCCATCTAACTTCTAAATTTTAGGAGGGCATTTCTGGGCAAGATGTTTGTTAACAGCAGGTACTTCAAATTTTACATCTTCTATTATTCTGCAGCAAATGTCATGATGGCGTACTGTATCTGAAAAAAATAGTGGAAATTCAAAACGAGCAATTATGGGCACTTCTTTTTGCAAGAAGTGTATCTGAGCTCTATTTGATAAAACAGTTACACCGTTAGTACCCGCAACTACCTGTGTTTTTGGTTCTTGGCAAAATAGCTCCTTTTTACGTAGCGGAATGCTGGTATGTAACTTTAAGTATATTGTCATGTATCTAAGTCACTCATACTTTGAATGTGATGTAATAAAATGATCCAACTTACCTCTGACAACCTATACAATTTCACTACAGTTGTGATAGTCGAATTTTATTTCGAATTAAAATTAATCATTTTCAGCAGCGCTTTTCAGCATTTTCCGCGGCAACTGCTATGTATACAAAATAACAACATTACAAACTTAAAGATTGGTAACAACATTTTTACTTTCTTCGCGCAGAATGATAAAAAATCTGAGCCACTATGCGATCGGTGAGATTCGCTATAGGTGAAAAATAACAGACGTTGCTGATGGCTGATAAAAATTGGTGGCAGCAATATCATTAAAGCAGACATAAATAAAGCAGGTAAGTCATTTACATATAATTATTTCACACTTACAATGTTTCTTCTTCATCACAATAGTGGCCTTTTTGTTTTGTGTAAGATGTGTATTGTGCTCAGCATTCTCAATTAATAAGTTGATTAGCGCCGAAAATACAAATAGCCCTGCTGACCGTATTCTACCTTCTGACTGATTGTAAACAAAATAATTATACATGCACTACAGATTAGGATAACGCCATAAATACGCCAATAGCATTGAGCTTCTTCCGCGTACAGTAATGGTCAGCAATGGATTAAAAGGAAATGCATCCGAAGAAAACAAACTCATAGTATTTCACATGTTTTTGGATACCAGCAAAGTCGTCAAGCGTTTCAGAAGC
>LR736878.1:2916362-2981844 GCA_902654985.2 Oryctes borbonicus
TTAACTGTGAGGCAACAGCGATAGAAGGTAGAGATATGAAAAGTACTTAATTTTAAAAAATCGAGAATTTATTAGGCTAACAGTGGCAGTGGCTGAAACAAAAATGAGATAATTAACGACGAACTTGATGCCATTGTTTCAAGTGAAATTTCGTCCGAAATTGAGGACACATTCGCCATTTTCGGCAATTTAGCTGCCTTTTGACACAAAATCCATCCGTCCCTCCGTCAAATTTTTACCCGTGCAAAATTTTATTTTCCTGATATCCGATGTTTCGGCATACATTAATTAAAGTTTCTCAAAAAAAAGTGATAAGTGCCATTCATAGTTGTTTATAAAAAAATATTTCGCAATATGTCAGTTCTATACCATAACATCAAGCCATATTAGAAAAATACTTATAGGTGATCGGTGATTAGTGTATTTATCGATAAAGCCTCTAGCACCACGAAAGTTGAAAATTTATTTATTCAAACGGCAAGTTGTTATTATTATTTATTTCTTGCATTTTAAATGTCTCCTCGCATTATTTTCAAAATGTTTCTAGAATTATGTTTTCTTTAATAAAAAAAAAGTTAAAATAACTTCTACAATTGTAGCAAATGCCACTAGAATAAATACAAACAATATTATGGGAAACAAAAACGGCACAAAACTTGCAACGTTTGCTACAACAAACTTCCATATTCTATCAATTATGCGAGTGTCATTATTGTAGTTATTGACGTGCTATCATAACCAATATTAACAATGTACATTACAATTATTTGGATAATTAAAACATTCTGTATTAAACCTACCACAAATTAATTACGAAGTGTTGTTATAATTACAATGGTTGAAGAACAAGTAAACGAAATAGTAATAACTACTACTATGTGTTTGTATCTCCGATACCCTCGCCAATTACGGAGAGCATTTGACCGCCTATAAAACTTTCACAAACCTTTGTTGTTACTATACATTCGTGCGACCGCAGCGTGCATATGCATTAGGGAAAGCGGTACACAGTCAGACGATACTACTTCCGCGTGTTTGTCTGGCTAGAAACGCCCAACCTAAATGTAAAATATCAGAGGCGTAGATGCATCGAACGGAAAGTACAGTTTAATTCCCAATATCGTAAAAGCATAAAACAAAAATAAATAATGTCTGAGAGTATATTTTATAGATATCATATTTGAAGCGAATTATTAACATTAATTACTGAGAAATATTCAAAATGTCCTTGTGTGAAGTGTGTTCGCTTACTTGTTAGAACATCTTTAAATATAGAAAAGTTTCTATCCACATCACAACAACAAAGAGGAATGTAGTGAGAATGAGACCTATAAACGTTGTGTTTACTAACGGCTTCGTTACCTTCATTGTAGAAGAGTTATAATATTAACAGATTTTTTTGCATATAAAAGCACCAAAATCACCAGAAATATTCTTTAATCTGTTTAAACATCTAATGCTTTAATTCTATATTTTAGTTGTATTGTTTGTGATTCAAAGTACTTTATTTATTGAGGTATGTCACGAAAATGTTCGTTAATAAAATGCAAATTAGTTTGTAAATGTGAATCCTGTAATAGACTTTTTCGTTCACTTATTGTGCATCCTCATTTAAATTATTTATTACATCAGCAACTTTCTCAAAAAATTGTCTGATTAAAATGAAGAGGCTTCTAACCACATCTTATTACGATTGGAGACGAAAGTAAGGGCGAATGTAAGGAAAAAACTGGCAATTCGTCTTTGTATAAAGCAACTCTCTAGATGCTTTTAAGAATAGATCCCTATGATTAATTAATTCATTAACATTCGGAAATTGCTGTCTAATAAATTCCGCAACTTTATGGAGAGCGCATATTACATATGCAGCATATTTTTGAAGATGTCTAAGCAATCTTCCAGCTTTAAGCACATAATCTGCTAACGTCACTCACCAAGAGCAAAGCATTTTTCCGTTTCTTCACATCTTCGAAAATATTGTCAATACTATTGACAACTACTTCCGTTATTGTATCGGTATTTGCCCATTCTATTCTTTTTTCTGGCTATTAAATATGGCTTTGTTGGACGATCTATATACGAAACATCAATAATGACGTAAACTATGATTCGCCCTAATGCATCCATAGTTTCGTCTGCGCTCAACTAGTAGTAATTGCACCTTACATTCGGTTTTAATTTTGTTAACGACTTTTGTTTATATTTTTGGGAGATAGTTTCTTCGTAACGTTGATTCGTCGGGATTACTTTTATCCGCGTATTTGGCCAGAAATTTTGTAAAAACTGGACTATTTAGTTTTCGGAAGGGTATATTTGCAGCCACAAGGGCTTTGCAGCGATCGCCATAAAAATTCTCATTCGAGACAGGACGATTGCGATGAAATTCGGCTTTTAAATACCATAAATCCATAAATTGAGATATTTTTGAAACATTTTATAGTAACTGAATAAATTGTGCAAGAAATTTGTGTGTTGCTGACAACTTCGAAACAATCGTGACCCTTAATCCAGGTATTACTGAGCTCTTGGCGGACACGTTTGTTAGGCAACATAGTAAATATAAAAGAAAACAACGAAAACAAATTAATAAATCTGCACAAATTAAAAAGAAATTAATTGCAATAATAGAAAATAAAAGGAAATCAGATTTAATTAAAATGAAAAGGAATTCTGAAATTGCTCAATCAAAACGTATATAGTAAATGTGGTAGAGTAAACTAAAACTATAAACTGACGCTAATGTGGGAATATGATGATAACAATAATTGAAAACAAAAAAATAGCAGAGGAAGAAACTAAACAGCTAACACTATACAGAACAGGTATTATAAGAAAATCCTAGCCTCAGAAGACGAATTAGAAATACAGAGAACAAAACTAAAGATGGAACATGCATAACCGTGCTTGAGGTGAGAGGGCGTGGCTTGCCTGAAAGATGTGTGTAAACCGGCACGACTTTGTACAAGCGCCTATACTAAATGACAGGGGCGGTCGTCAATCCGCAGTGTGGCACTTATTTCTTCACAAAAAAATACGCTACGAAAACTTCCGAGAGAATTCCAAACCCGATGAAACTAATATTATCAGTATAATATGCAAACAGATTACTATCTGGATCTGATTTTAAGGCAGGAAACACTTCCTGGGTTCATACATTTAGGTAGGCTTGGATACTAAAATCGTCTGTGCAGATAAATGACGAATTACTTACAATCCCACACATTTTCTATTGTTTATATTGAAATAGAAAAATACATGGTCGAACGTACAACCTTCTCGATACGACGTAATGCGATGCAATACTACAAAAATTTAAAGTTTGGTTAAGGTATTTGTCTAATATGCGAATGTATCGTGTGTCCCATACAATGATGTAAGTCTGTTCCCGGGTTTTTTACTATTTCAGACATTTTTATAAAATAGAATTCAGAAATACAAAAAAGATAAAATAATTTACTTAACTTGCAACTTTATAACAAAGTTGAAAGTTAATTTTTGGCAAAACTGTAGGTATGTTCTTTTTCTCAAGTATTAGGAATTAGATTGCCTTCTGCATATTTTACTACAATAGAATTGCTTCAATATTTTAATGAAAATTACTCTTTAACAATGGCGCAGCTTTCTACTATTATGTGAACTTTCAACGCAAAATCGCTCCTACTACATTATTGCAACTATCTTTAGAAGATTTTTTCTGTATACTGTTACAGCTTGATTTTCCGGTGTAAATGTACTATCTACCCATCCATATTTTGGGAAAATTGGCAGCTCGTGACCAGTAAACCAGGTGCCTAAATTATGAAAAAAAAAATAGTCCTACATTTTCGTTTCCAACGTATTATTAGACAACAACGAATTTCAATACCTTAGAGCATCTGCTAAATGCTAAGTTGCTTCTCAAAATGCTTAGGTAATTGTACATTAACTAATTTTCCATTTGGGAAATAAACTTCGTTAATTTCAGAGAAAGTATTACTACTTTCGCACATGCGAATTATAAATTTTATTCCTCGCACAAAATCTTGCAGGATTGGTGAATCTTGAACCGTTGTGTGTTACCACAATAAAGCAAACTTTGCTGGTGAGGAATACACTTCTCGCCTTTGCCGAATTATACACGTCTGCTACCGTCAATTCCCAAACGGATGGTCGCTTTTAATTAGTGAATTTATGACGGTAATTCCGTGGATTAGTTTTGCGCTCGAAATTAGTTCATTGTTTACACTATGTTTGAAATTCCCTCAGCTCTCGCAAACCTACCCACCTGACAAAAGGTGTTTGTATACGGAGCTAAACGTTATGTAATGGAATCGTTAATTGCGCACGGGCAAATGTGGCACGGCTAAAACGGAATTCCAAAATAAAGATTGGAACATGCGCATCGGCAGTGTATATTCTACGAAAGTATGCCAAGTACGGCAATCGAAAATGTTTACATTATCAGCTCAACCATCTGTTGTTGTTGTGGTGGTTTTATTTTGGTCCGCGACGAATTGTTTACCTGCTACTTCCTTTCTATATCGGATCGATATAACATAGCGGAATGGAATCCCGTTAACAGAAGCATAATGTATGGTTGCTCTTACCAGCAACATATTTGTCAACGTAGTAATTATGATACTTTCAAGGGAAAACAGTAAATTTTCTTTTTTTGTCAAATTGTTGGTTCATATTCATATTTTAGCAGAATTTCCTAATCAATCAACGTACATGTACGTTACGGTAAATGCGGGGAAATGGTCTTCATCTGTTATTAACCCAAATGGCGAGTTTTTAACGAGAATTGCTGGAAAAATTAAAAAAAACTTTATACTTAAAATACACATTGGCCGGTCAATAAGGTGAATATTTAACCACAGCGGTTGAAGATATGATTTAGAGATAGCAAAAGAATATTTTCTGCTTACTAAAAAATTGATATGCACAGTGTGGCCATCTAGTGAACAATATAAAATTCAAGCATATAGAGTATTCAGTTTCTACTGCACATGATACAAGTTTGATCTTTAAACTAGAACAGCTTCTATATTATTGCGATTTGGATGCCTTTTTTCTTCATGTCAACTTTCTTCAAGATGACATAGTTAGAAACTTCTTCAAGTACAAGGGAAGGGCATTAAAATTCCTCGTCACCTATTTTATGTCAAAGTAACACCGTCGCGATGGTGTACATACCGCGATTAAGGTAGGCATGAGGGACTTGCGATCTTGAGGCTGACTACCAGAAAGCTATCTAATAGAGCAAAGAGAACCAATGAATGGAACTAACATAAATCCGCTTTGACAAACTATAATAATGCCGTTAAGAAGGCGAAAAGGCTTCCTGACGGAAATACTGTGAGGACATCCAAAGACTGCCCGCCGGGACAGCGCTTCAGAAGAATGGTAAGGAAATCAAAGGGAAAAATAGGCGCCCTTAAGATAGCAGCAGAAAGTTACACAGAAACCAAAAAGATGACACGCTTTCTGGGTCTACAATTCTCGATGAACATGAGGTGGAGAGCGCTGAACACTAAGCGACCCCACAACAAAGGTCCTAATGGACAGCTGGAACGCAGCTATGCATGTAGTAAATGTGTCGGTTAACAAATTCCAACCATTTAAATCTTCAGAGGAGGATGGTATTTCCTCAGCACTCTTACAGAACTTGCTTGTCTCATATCTCTGTGCGATGTACAGGGCCAGTATGGTACTGGAATACGTGCCTGGTGGTAATAGTGGACAATCTTCTACGAAGGCTAGAGGGTGAGGGTTATAGAGTGGTAGGTTATGTAGATTACATAATCACACTAACAAGTGGTAAATTCGAAGATATCGTTTGCAACAGAGTGCAAAGGCTCTTGAAATTTACTGAAAGATGTTCTGAAAACCCGGGACCAACGATAAGTCCTTCCAAAAGTATGTCTTGTCCCATTCACACGTAGATACAGATCCCTTACAGAGAACGGGGCATATGAAGTGTCTAAGGGTGATCCTAGATAGCAAGCTTACTTTCAAATCGCACATTGAAGGAGTTTCAAACAAGACAATCAGGTCTTTATGGACCTGTAAACGAATGTTTGGGAGAAATTGGGGACATCCAATGTATTCATTGAATCTACATGGTGATGGTGATATCAATAATAACTTTTTCACGTTTAGTCTGGTGACAACGCACCAATTTTCCGGTGAAGTGCCGGAATAAACTAAGCAGAATACAGAGTTTAGCATGCATCGGCATAATCGGAGCCATGATGGCAAACTCAACGGCCGCAGTGGAGACCCTGCTTAACTTGCCGCTTCTGCATTCGCTGATAAGGGCAAGGGCCCTGACAGGTGTATACCATAGCAGTATATGACGGGAAAAAAGTAGAGATAGGCATGCACCCATTTTCAATTTAACCCCATATAAGTATGATATCCGGTCAAATCCCCAGAACATAGTCTATTGTGAAAATCTATATATATCTATCTATATACTTTTGTGAGGTAGCTGCACCGATTAGAGAACGGTGAAAATAAGCGGTTACTTTAAATGGTCCCTTCATTTTCACGGACAAACCTAAAACCCAATCTGTAACGGGTGCGGGAATATATGGAGTAGGCAGATTGAAGCAGGGCATTTCAACCAGCCTCACAAGCATATTTCAAGCGGGAATTTATGCATTAACCTTATGTGCTCAGAAGCTGTTGAAAATCTTGGTCGGAAGGAAGTGGCTTCGAAAGCACTTACTGCATTCGAAACAATATAAGGAATGGCACAGGAATGTATTCAGTTAGTAGGAGGAAGAAATATACCAAAACTGGTATGGGTACCCTCGCACACCAACGTACCAGACAATGAGAAGGCAGATCGACCAGCCAAGAGCGGCAGTACACTCCCGCTGACCGGGCCCGAGCTTTCTTTTGGGATCCCTTTGGAGATCGAGAAGATCGAGATTAAACCGCAGCTGCATCAGTGGGATGAAAAACATTGGAGAGGAGAACCAGTAAACGTGCATTCAAAGGCTTCCCTTAGGAGGAATTGCTGGCATTGACCAAACCCCACATTAGATTGTGAACCGCTACCGTGATTGGTCACTGTCTGTAAACCTGTAAGCCACTGCAGAGTAGACAGAAGCGTAAGCCAGAGTAGTTTAGCAGCACGAAAGATATACCCGGAAAAACTGAAACGTAGAACAGAAGAAAGTTCTGGACGTTCTAAAGGATACAGAACTTCTACGGATAAAAAAATTATTCAGAGGACACAATAGGTCACCCGACCTAGGAACCACCTCGTTGTAGTACTAACAACACAGTTGCGACAAAAAATAACTAATTAGCCAGTAGTTGCTTTTTTAGTATCCCAAGGTAGGAGTTATAATGTTGGATATCTTATACTTTCTGTTGTTAGTAATTTGTTAACATTATTTTGTATTCACCTAAACAAAGTTAAAATAGCACCATTCAGTTCTTAAGTGTAATCCCTTGATACATGATCATTTAGCGGTTTTCTGGGCAGAACTTTAATTTAATATTAATACAAAGTAATACAGAACTCACACTATCGCTTTTATATTTTTCAGGCGTAAATGGTTTCAACAATGAATGTAGTTAGTTATTAAATGGATACTAACCGAAATAATATGTGGTTGTTTTACAATATCCCCTACTTTATTAAACTGCAGTTGGCCATATAATTTACAAACGAACCAAAAGAATTTGTTTCAACTAAAATAGCAGATAATTTAGTTAGTTTTCATACTCGCTAGACAGTTTGTTTTGTTTTTTTCGAGCACATCCAAATAAGGTTGTCGGTTTAAACTAGTTTAAAAAAAGTATGGGCCAATACCTTATTGTACACCATACATTTACTTTGTTGGACTGTTGACTATTAGTTACTATACGAAAATGTAGATTCTCGTGAGACCAACACTTACAATTTTGTGAAGATACGATGCTATTAGTTGTAAAAGTTGACTCATTTGAAAAAATTATTTTTTTATAAAAATATTTGTCGTTCAAATTCTTTTCTCCAGTCCCTAAACAAAACAGTAACCGTTGGCCATCATCTTCAGCTTCTAATTTAGGAATGAAGGTGGGGTTAAATGGTATAATTTTATTTTCTTTGAGAATTCTTTGTATGTGCGATTTACTTATTGATAGTTCAGTAGACCGCTTTCTCAATGATTGATTATCAGTGTTGACGGATTCTTTCACCAAGAGTGTAGCAGCATCTTCAAGATCATGAACTAGCTTTTTTTTCAAATTTTGCACACTTCCAGTTTCTGTAAACTTTTTTAATCCATCGATAGAAATTGTCACCATTCGAAATCGCTCGTGAAACTTATTAAGATCATGAGCATAAGATGCTTCCCCAAGTCCTGTGACTGGAAAACGTACTTTACCTGAAGCGAAAATAATTTTTGGTCAACTGGATTTTAAAAAATCGAAAGCAAACTAAAAATAAGTTTCAGATCAGGCAGGGCGAAATTCCAAAATATGAAAATCCAATTCGAAAATTTTTGGTCCGTCATACATATTGTGAACCCAGTTTGGGGATACACTGTATACACAAAATTTTAATTAACGTATATACATACATCTGTGTTGTGAATAACGACAAAAAATTGCCTGCAGATTACGGACCTTGATCACGCCTAGCCCGATTACTTGTTATGGACCGCTTTCACTTTGTAGGAATTTTCAGGAGTACTAGTTTTCATATAATAGATAAACTAGGTTCAAACAACGTTGTATGGAATGGCGTGAGCATAATAATATTGACGATTTCTCTGGGTCACAATTAAGCGCTATTATCGTTACTTTTTGCGTTCTCCGACCACTCCTTTGAATTTGTAGATTAATCAGAAGTGTCCGAAGCAGGTTCAATTAAAAAGAAGAGGCTGCCTTTTGAGAAAAGAAAAAAAAACTTTGGTTCACTTAATCATCAATATTGAAACTTTCAGAAACATCTCGCATAAATTATTCATGAATTCTTTACATTTTATTCTTTCTTTCTTCGGAGAAGATTCTAGTAATCGTTGATTGCTGCTGAAATTCAGAAAGTGAGTGCGCGAAACTCGATTCCCTCCAACTTCCACGACAACTTCGACGTCTTACGAATGAAAAAAAAATCGCATGTAAAGGAAAAAGAATTTTAAGAACAAGTGCTTCTTTGAAAATGTAGGAAAGTTTTAAGATGGAGGTGTTTCTCTAGTACGCTCGAAATTAACTGTCTTGAGAGTGTTCCAGTGGTGTACGCAACTTACGGCCGCTATCGTTTGCTTTAAAAGATACTTATTCTGCCCTTTTTCAAATGTAGATTGTATCTAATATGTTATACAAGACACTAAAACATGCGAACATTTAAAATTGTTAAATCACTAACTCCGATATTACTAAAGTAGCGTTCACATAGAATTATGCAAAATTCGTACAAGAATTAGGATGTAATGCTGTACTTAGCGGTGCAGTGCAGAATTAAGAATTACTGCAGTACGAAACTATACACATGTCAAATCTTTACATTACCACGGCGCTGTTTCAGTACGTTATTTTTATATTCTATTTGAATTTGTATGTCATAATTACTCCGGAAGCTGAATTTATTATACGTGGTTCCGTGCAATACAAAAGAAATTTAGGTTACATTACAACAAAGCAAATCATTGGTGACAATCTTCAAATTAATGTGAAATATTACATGAATTTTGCACTAATCCTCAAATTACATGTGAACCCTCCCTAAAACCACTCAACGATCAGATATTGATATACCACACTGTTGTAAGACAGAAAAAATGTTTGGGATGACCGACTTTCCTTAAGTAGAAGTTGTCTAGTAAGGGAGATCAAATGGTAAATGTTTGCTTATATTCTACCTCAGACTATATAGGATGAGCTTTTGAAAAAAGCAGGTGCAATAATTTAAGATGTTAGGTGACGAGGTGGAATGTGACAACTAGTAATAGTAGTATAAGAAGTAAGTAATCTTCATCATACAACAAAGTGAAGTTGTGACGAAAGCCTGGGGGGTATCAGCGAATACAAACGTAAACTTTCAGATACCACTATTTCTGACGATGATCATTTTCTGATTTCCCTTGTACCTGTGTAGCCAAGTAGTCCCGATTCTAGAAAAGAAATTATTTTGTGGCAAAACTTTCGTCCATAATAAAATTAATAACGTTTCAGGACTAGTCTACATAATTGTGCAAAAAAATGTTATGTGTATCCTTTAAATCTCTTTATATCATAAAAACATAAACATGTACTATTATAACCGGAAATACGCATGTATTTTGGTAGCGATTTCGTGAAATTTCATCTGTGTGCAATATATTGATGAGATACTCGCTCTATTGTCATATTGCTATTGATAAAAGCAAAAAAAAAATAAACATCAAGAGACTTTATTTCAGTTAATGGTAAGGGTAATAATATGGATCTAAATGAATTAGCTGACATTATCCTGTTTGACTATACAACGCAATAAGTGTCTATTGTAAAATTTAAATAGATTCTATAAATTTAACTCCGAACATAATTAGGCAAACGTATCTACTCTATGAGGCAATGAATAATATGTTAACTAACGAGATTTGAGAATAAAATAAACTTATACTACCATGACTCTGGACAAAACATCATTAACTTCTAGAAGCTTATGAAATAACCCGCCACCATTTATTAGCATTTCTATTTTGGTATTATTTCTTATTATTATTTGGTATTGAATAACAGGGTTTGTTACAATAATATATGTTTATCGGCATTTTGTTTACATAATATGAACAGGAAAATACAAAAAGAAAAAACTTTTGCAAGCCAATTTAATAACTGACTACAAAGTATCCTTTGCGTCCTTTCTTTAGCCTTTTAAAGTAAGAGAAAAACCGTAAATTATGATTTTAAGAAACTTGAAATAATAATTTACGGTTAAGACGTTTAATTGATTACTCCTTTATCATTAATAGCTATACCTTCGCTTGTTTCATGCCTAATATGGAAACGCTTACAGTGTCCTTCACTAGCATATCGCATTTTTCGAAGAAAATTTTACAACTAAGAACACGGGCGGCAGCGAGTATGACTTTCACTAAATTGAAGCACTGTTGTAACACTGGAAAATTACCTTACCTAAGATTAAGAAATATTGAAAAAGTTCAAGCGAAAACATTTATCTCTTCTTTTATAACTTCTTAAAAGGCAGCCAAAGCAATGATGACTTTTAGTTAAGAGGGTCTTAGAAAATAATTTGCAGACGCGCTGTTCTAAAGTTAGTGTTCTCTTCATTCAATTTTCATTTTTGAACCTACCAGATTGTGCCCTACATAGCCTTACATTTTTCACAAAAATCATATTGTAATACTAATACACTGGCCGCAATTAAAAATGCATCACCATTTGTTTAGTATCAACTTATAAACATGTTAATGAAAGACAGTTCAACAAAAGAAAAGGGAATAAGGTTCGACTAGCGCGTCTATGTTCAGGTGTTAAAGGTAATCGCTACAAGGGCCGGTAGCTACATAACCCCATATGAACTATTTGTCCGTAAACAATCCGTTGTTCTACGACTGATAGCGTTTCACTACTGCTGCGCTAAAAGTGTTGCCGACTGAAAACGGGGTTGCACAACTAAGCGCTTCAAAAAAAAATCTTCTCGGGAGTGTGCATCTAAACCTGCTCTACGTGCTCTACGTCTTCATAATCCGTCCACGTTCGAAAGAGGTTAATTGTTTATAAGGTGCACGTTCTCGTCTGCGAGGCATCATTCACGATTGCTTGAAACATATTGCACGCATTTTAATCATTTTTGTACATTTGTACCTTAAAAAAATTAGCGAAACATCCCAACAATTTAGGGGTGGTCTATTTTTAATTGCAGCCAGTGTAAATTTTCATTAGGAAGAAGGGCATTAAGTATGGAAGGATTAAGTCTAAGAAGCTCTGATATATGTAGCAGTATAATTGAAACTTATTTCGAATGCAACGTGTACAGAATTCTTACGTTAGGTTGATATTAAGTATCCAGAAATTTGAATACATTAGCAGAGTAGGCAAATTCGGGTGCGCCTGGAGCGTACGTAATCGTAGCAGCGAAGTACACTGGGTTCTGTTTTTAATAATGTCGAAGGTACGTAGATTGAGAAAACAGCTATCGTTGAAGGCAGTGAATAGGTCCATTAAAGACTATCCGAATTTGACTTTACGACTGCCTAAAAATTAAATTTTAGTGTGCGACATATATCTAACGTGTTGGTCACAAACACATTGTAAACGGCATGCGCAAATTGCAAACCATAATAATATCAAAGCCGGTGTCGCCGCAAAATACGAACAATTCTTATTTGATGTTTCAGTGTAATCTGGCGTTTACTTTGATAAACAACGATTCACTTATTTCATTTTGGAACAAATATGCCAATATTGCATTACCGAGCAAGACCACGTTACGAAATCATTTACCATGTGCGTGTACATTTAGAAAATAAAATTAAGGCTGGACTGAAAAAGTGGGCTTGAGTGTGGATGAAACAAATGATTGAAAAAAAAGATCTGTACTTAATGTTATTGTGCGCAAAATGGAACTACATCAATCGTTATCTTCAATGTTGTTAGCTTCTAGACGAATAGAAGAGTGTACTGCCTAAGTAATTTCAAAAGTGGTGTTAAGCACATTGGCAGACAATTTGTAGATGTGAATGCGCTAATTGCAAGTACAAAAGCAGTGCTTCTGAAATCCCCAAAACGTGTCGCAAATTTCACAAACTGTGTTCTCATACCCCTGAACTACCACAACCGATCCTTACACGTTAGGGAACATGGTTACAAGCGGCATTTTACTATCATAAATATTTTGAGAGTATAAAGAAGGTGGTTCTATTATTCAATCCGAAAGAATGTGCAGCTATCAAAACAAGCCAGAAAAAACTTTGAAGATAGTCAGGTTAAAAGTGATTTACAAACTATTCACAGCAATTACATCGGAGTAGTGCAAGCAATAGAAAAATTATAACATTCTTGATTGTCGTTAAAGGAATCACTACAAATTGTGAAAGATGTGCACGCACAGCTTTGTTCTGTAGAAGACGCCGAAAATGAGTGTGTTCTAATTAAGTTTGAAAGTGTTTTAGACAAAGATTCAGATTTTACCACACTTAGACAAATTTGTGAAGGTTCCTCTACAGATGCATTAAGTTGTTTCAAAGATCTTTTTAATTTTGCAAATATAACATCACTAGATGTAGAGCGATCGTTTTTATACAAAAACATATTTTCCCCGCGGTGGACGCGTTTTGCAGAAATAATTTTGGAAACGCACCTCATGTTAAAAATATTTAATCTAGTTTCCCCAGTTTTTCAAGTCACGGAAGACGCTTAAGACGCAGTCTTTTTTTAATCATCGAATTACATACACTCTCGATTTTATTTTTTATACATATGACTAGATATGGCAATTTTCCCGTGTTCATTCAGGATCATAGAGATAATTTATCGAGATCGGTTCATAATCTACAAAAACCATCTTAAAAACATTCTTGTGTCTAGCACCGGAAAGGCACCGTTCGCGATAATATATCTCTGCATACTGACTCGCTTCGCATGCAAGAGTCCATTCGTTAGCTACGCCGATGGTGCGCACCCGATTTTGACCACTCTAAATATCAGACATAGCTGAACGGAACTAAACAAAATCAAATGCAGCCGAGCCTAGCCGAACGGAGCCGAACCAAATGAAATACAGCTGGAATAACGGACCCGAATGAAAATGAATATTGTCGAACGCAATCGGATGGAAGAGAATATACACAAACGCAGCCTATCGAAATAAATATCCAAACGTGTATCAGCGGCACTGAATAAGACTACAGAGTCAAGTGAGATCAGACGAAGTTAGACAGAACTGAACGGTATTGACCACGGCCGTGAAATTATTACTTCACCACGTTGGCTTTTTTGTCGATCATTTCATATCTTATGTTCATATCGTAAGATGTTCATAGCCGAAATTTGCGTAGCATGGAGATTACGTTCACTCTACACAACGGCACTGTATGAGAGAAGCTTCCCATATAATACTTGGATGATGTATAATAAATAGTATTCCTCTTCCTTTGAAGAGTTTGGAGGCGTGTAGTTTTAGGAGAGAAATATATGCTTTGCTACTTAAGAGACAAGAGGGTGGATAACCTGATATGATATTTGACATTTATAATATGGGCGTGAATGTATGTGCATAGACATGTATATACCTTAAAAATAACTCTTTCTTAACCTTTGTATACTTTAGCTTTGCAGCTTATGTAATGGTTATAGTGTGTTTTTCCCTAAACATTTTCAATTTCTCTGGTGATGTTTATTAATGTTTTCCCAACATTGGTGTATAGAGAACAGCATAGCTTAACTTTCTCTATGATTTTTAATACACTTACTAGTTTTAATTTTAGTTTAAGTAAATATATGTAAAAGCAGTTTCTTGTGTGATTTTGGTAGTGTGGTCTACTGGCGAAATAAAGGCTGCTTATAACTATTATCAAAAGGAAAGTCGTGTTAAAAAAATAAAAACGCCTAATCATTTTGGAGTAATTTTTAAATATGGCAACCTGTCAATTCTTTTATACGTAAAATGTTTTCCATATTTTAACAAAATGAGTACAACAAAGAAAACGTTTTTGGCCTTAATGAGGTTTAGCTAGTTGTAGATCATAGTGTCGAGACAGCGATATTCTGTGTCATGTGATTGGCTCTTCTCATTTCCACTGAGTTTACATTTCAAATAATTTTGCCTTAATTTATATCCTTAGACTAGCAAATCCTTTGGCAGTATGAAAAGAACCGAGTTAACAAGTCTTCTTTTGCAGAATGTTTATATTTTTTTGTTTCTAAGTATTTGTTTAACACTAAAGCTGTCGAAGGTGCTTCTACTATTTCCTTTTTCCATTATTACAGATAATGGAGACACTGGACATCGATACAGAAACAATAGAAGAAAGATCAGGCATGTCAATGTTTACAAATTGACCATCATTCTCGTTATTGACCTCCATTTCATCTATATTACTACATGAACGACGCGAAGGCAGACTTGAAAGGGAAGTGAGATGAGAAACACGTACTTATTCAGGCTCTTTCCCACATTGGGTCCCATTTTTTTAACCATAAAAGGAACTTTTAGCGTTGTAATACTATGTTTAGTAGATGGAAATTATAAATTTATAGCTGCAGCTGGAAAAAACTCAGATGGAAGTATTTTAAAAAGTTCAGTTTCGGAAAGCCTGGAAGTGGCTAAGTTTTACAACATGTAATAATAGCCGATGAAGCGTTTCCGTTATGCACACATTTAATCCGACCGTATTCACGAAAGCCAGTCCAAAGTAATGAAGAAAGAAAGATATTCAATTACAGGCTCAGCCGAGCGCGAACTCTTTCGAAAAATGCATTCGGCATTCTAGCAAGGAAACTTAAAATTTTCATAACATAAATTGTGTTTATCCCATGAACATATTAATTTGGTGGTGCAGTTTGCAGAGTTATTTGAGAAACGATACTTCGTCGTCACTAAATTGAAAGTGACTTGAGCTTAAATATTTTTGAAGGTTTGCAAAATTTTTATCGGATCTGTCGAAGCGCATGCATTAAAAGTTAGATGCATTAAAAGTTAGAGATGAATAGAAAAAATATTTAAATTCTCCAGCAGGCTCTCTACAATTGTTATTGGATAAACAACGCATAAGTATCGACACCCTCCGCACCACACAAGTTTAATTTATTATATAGTAATATAAATAATTAGTCCGGGACGGCCGTTTCGAGGACACGAATGGTCCTCATCATCAACCGGTGACATCACTCGGTCAACGGTTGACCATTCGTGTCCTCGAAACGGCCGTCCCGGACTATTTATTGCGATATAATAAATTAAACTTGTGTGGTGCGGAGGTTGCCGATACTTATGTGTTGTTTACCATACTACGCCACATTCCTTGCTATCATTATTCATTATTGCAATTGGATAAAGTTTGGATTGGAAAACAGAACATAGTTTGGGTAGAAAATAACACACAATATACATATAACATAATAATAATATAATTATATAAGTTTCTTATTATAAGTAAATTAAACACAGTATATGTTTTTCAATTAATTTTTATGTATTCACCTGATAATTCAATTTCCTCCCGTATGTTATCTCTTCGTTGCTTGTTGGCATATGGAAAATATTTTAGATTATAGAATTCATCATAGTTTTGCACTAATATGATCAGCACCTGGTCGTCAATTATCACGCATGTAAATGATATGCATATCACACTCGCCGAAGAAACATTCCTACCCAAGAATCCTGATCGCATTTTCGTCTGTGAAATTCCTGCGGTTCCGGTTAATGAGCGCACAGCGTTTAAATTCGTTTAAGTATGTTTGTGTTCGACAAGTGCGGCGTGTGCAGTTCGGTCGCCGCGACTTGTCCTAAATATGATATCCCGTGGTGATTTTAATTTACCTACAATTTGTGGGTGCAGCTATAACTTACCAACTGGCAATAGTATATGTCAAATTTTATGTGAATTTATTAATCTTCATAATTTAGGATTGAGAAATGTTATTCGCGATATTAGTGGGCGAACTCTTGATCTTGTTTTGGCTGATGTGTGTGTTTCGACTTATCCTTTTTATAAATGTACAACTCGGCGATTAGACTATGGCGAAATTAACCTTTCAGTATTTTTTTTGAATCATAAACATCAACTTAATAAATGTGTTCCGGTTTATAAATCAAAGAAAGGTTTCTGTAAATATCACCGACCAAATTAAATCAATTGTTTAATATAAATAGCATCATAGAAACCATAAAAGTTTTATTCTTTTAGGTCTGAACTGAAAACCAAAGCTCAAACTGAATATAAAGATTACAGTAGTAAAACTAAAACGACGATCGAGAGTGGTGATGTGTCTTCTAATCATTTACGAAAAATCACAGGTGCCGCTTGATGAATCCTAGTTCTTTAGTTTTGGATAATTCTGTATATACCACTGACCTTCAGTAAGTTAAAAGTTTTTCTTATTTTTCTAGTGTTTGCAGATCTCCTGCATCAATATAATCTTAACGCATTTATCGGTTTCTATTCCAAATCTAATTTATTGATTTTTTGTGATGCAGGATTTTACAAAAGCTTTCGACGGCTCAGGGCAGTAACTTCGGTTCTCGTTTTTTTATCTTTATTAATGATATAGTTTACATTTTTAGTAAATCTAATATTGTTTATTATATGTAGTTGATTGCACATTTTTTAGGGAAATTAAAAAACTTTTTGTGTTTTCTTTGTTACAAAGGGACCTTGACTTGTCCGATTGGTGTCAGCGCAATAAGCTTCCACTGAATATAGGTAAGTGTTGATTAAACGAGACAATAAAAGACTTTGTGCATTATTTTTGACTCGTCACTTGATTTCTGTGAACATAGGCTGCTACACGCGAGATTTTCAGAAAATTGTGCACTTGTCAAATCTAAACTGGAGTTTGGTCTCCCTCGCTTAGAAATGACATAGACTTGATTGAAAAAGTGCAGCACAAATTGTTAAGTTATCTTTACTATAAAAATGTGGCAGAAATCCTCCTTTTGAGCCTTATGGCTGGGACTTCCAATTATCACGTCTGGATCCATCGTAGATGAGTTGCTATATTAAATGTTTTGTAGACTTTAACAATTTACTTGATAATGCTTCTTTTTTGTCTCCACAAACCTGCCGTATTATTCTTCAATACATCTTCAGAAATTTTTATATTTGGCATAGTTTGCCTTTTACTTTAAGGACGATTGATATAATTGTGATGTTTGCCTTACAACATTATACCTTTTTTTTTAGGATTCTGTCTCGTGTGCAGCCTCTGGCATTGAGAACATTATTAAGTACTTTTTTTTATTATTGTGACGAGAACCACTGTTTAACTGTGCTGTTTATCACTTTTATATTTTAATTTAAGGAATTTATGTAACATGGAAACTTTTTTCCAGCTTGAATTCTCTCTAATAAATAAATAAATAAAAACAAAGTAGAAAATATCGAACATTGTTTCTAACTTTCTTTCATTTACAAGCGTTTTTAATTTTAAATAGTTAACCGTCTCGAGTTCTCGCCCATTTTTCCTCTATCTGCTGTTTAGCAAATACTAACCTATTACAGTTTATCGTTACTCATTTTAACTCAAGCTGTTGCAGCTACTACGTCTCTACGACGTTGAGTGCAAGAAAAATTAAAGTCGAAATCGTGCACCAGTTGTACTTGCCTCTTTTATTCCTTCCGTTTGAACGTTTTAAAAGGGAAAGGACGTGTTCCTAGTTTAAAGCGTCTCATTATACGCTGCAGAAAATTTTCATTAAGGGAATAACGCAACCTCAACGGCCACGGTTCTCCCAACCGGTTTCTAATATCGATCATCGGGCACATATGTTGTAGGAAAATTCACGTGTAGCAACAGGAAGGTTGTCAAATAACCGCTGAGTGCGGCGTATGCCGTACAATAAGGCCGCCAGCCGTAATAGTATTCACAGTTCACAAGTTCAATTAACACTGATGTATTTGTGTAGTAAAATCGTTACCTGCGTGTTTTTGCGAATAATGAATGTTGAATGAACATCATCATTTCATCAAATTACCAGTACCATTAAATCTCTTATTTAAGCTGGTGTACAAAACGTAATTGCAAGACTGTTCTTCTGACTCGTTTTTGTACTTAAGTTGCTATTAACTACGTTTACCGTAGATTAATTTAAAATAATTGCTACTAAACCAAGAGAAGTTGGGGAGGGAGTTACACTGTAAACTATGTAATTATGTAAACCGTCAAGACCCTATTATGTTGTATCAAATGTCAAACTAGATAATCTCAAGTTTAAAGTGGGATCGATAAAATGTATAATACCGAGAAGATTGTTGATTGTAACACATTTTTCTATTGGAGCTATAATAGTGAATAACTTTGGAAAATACCACAATTTGATTGCATAATGGTGTTATCAAAATATCCAAGAACTTAAAAGGAAAAGTATCAATAATGAAGAACGGGATGGTTTGGTATGCGCCTTAGAGGTGTAAAACCCTAAAGTGACGTACAGTTCCATTTCTCATTATATCAGCCTGATCACAGTTACCGAATGTAATAGCAGCAAACAATCGGTACCAACAGGGCGGGTGTTCTGTACATACTACAACAATATTTGCAAGCTACATTCGCTGACAGAGTATTAAACGAGCAAAATGAAATATGATGGCCCCCTAGATCCCCTGTTCTTACACCCAACGACTTTTTATGGCCGTTTATTGAAATCGAGATCTACACTTTCTAGGAAAATAGAGCAACCAATATACATGAATTATTGCTAAAACTTATTAAATGTGTAGCATTAATAACACCTGATGTATTGAAAAGTAATTGAAAATTTTTATCATAGATGGTGAGGAATTTAAGCATGGCATCGTGTGCACAGAAAGTGTTACATTAGTGATTTTATATTTAACGATTGGAGTAGTTTCGAGCTACTTAAGTACTCAATGCTTTGTCTTTCTTTCCCTGTGATGGAAGAAAGCCGGAAGTGCACATGTTTTTCTTCGTCGCTTGTCCTCGAGTACCGACGTGCTACACATTTGAGGTTAGTTTTATGCAGTTATAGGTTGGCACCGTGACATTCTCTATTGTCTATTATTATACGTCAAATAGGCTTAAATATTAAAATGTCAAGTCAAGCATTGCGTAGGTTGACATTGGACGTACTGCTTTCCTAGCATGTTCCTCTCGCAGCAAATTTGTTTAACACTTAGGCGCTGTATATATAAAGTCCTAGCACTTAAAATGCTTGAAAGGAATGCTACTTTTAAATAGCTACAAAATTGTGCTAATGATAATTATTAATTCAATTTCCTTTTTACATTTAAACTTGCAATTGCTGTATGTATTTTTATAGCGTACGAACTAGTGGTTTTATTTAACTTTCGTACATTTTTGCGTATCCGAAGGATAATTATTTCATAAAAAAATCTTAAAGTACGTTCACGTTATTATTTTATAATTCGTCGAAACCTGTAAAGCGGAAAATTGCAAAATTATGTTTAGAAGTTTAGGTTGCTTTGGTTATTTACCTTACATCAATGTTCTACCAAGCATATGTTATATACATACCTAAAATTTCTCATTTTTTCTAATACTTATGTAAACAGAATACCCGTGGGGAAAACGAAACGTATCTATGTGAGAACCAGAACTGTTTATGTCTGGCATAATGTAAACAGTTTTGTTTGAGGGTAGACATAAATAGTTGGTTCGAGCATTAGAATACACAGATATAGTATCGATTTGGATCAAGTAAGGGCACAACCATAAACACCGAGTTCAGTTAACAATAAAATTAGTAGTGCAAAGAAAAAGTGTATTATTCCACCGGAGTCCCGCAACACATACTTGCTTTTAAGCCGTCGGATATAACATGATAATAACTTCAGGCTTTAGTTTAGGTAATCCCATAGTCTTCAGAGGAACTCCCGCATCAAGCATTCCCTCCTAATTCCCGTTTGGACTACTGGACGGTAGTCACTATTTTAAATCTGCCGCCGTTATATAATTCTTTTGTGAAAACAAATACAAAAGAGTTGGAATTTAATATTTCCGAAATGAGTCCTGCTTGGTTCTTTTAGTTTTTTTTTTCGATTTTTTAAAAATTAAACAGGCCTTTACAATTAAGTAAAAATTATTTTTCTTTCAGGTAAAACAGCTTTTCCATTCACAGTATGCTAAAGTGTTGCTAAGAAAAGTTGTTCAAAATGAAAACTTAGGGCGTTATACAAATTTAAAAATTTATCTGCATAACTTCATATTTAGTTTAGTAAAGAACAATTAATTGCTTATAATATAAAAACATACAGATTGTTTTATCAAAAAAATATGAAATAGCATAATTGAACATGGAAATGATGATAATACTATTTTAATAGTCGTCGTCGTGTGTAGGGCATTCAAGATACCGGCCCTTAAAGTAACAGAAAAATTTAGCAAGAATCTTAATACCTCAATTATCTCTCTAAATCTAAGGTAGGTGGACATAGGGAGTAGCGGTGAAAGTTGACACGAATTGAATAGTTGTATCCAAAAACGCACGTAACATACACAGTATTCAGCCTATAAAATCAAAGATATTTCGTTTATAGGGAAACTGAATTTCCTGTATACTTGGACATACTTTTATGTCGTGCAGAACAAGTCTCCGAATACATTTTATCTAAACACTGGTTCCCTAAGTTTTTTAGGAAAAGAATTATCGTCCGACCACACTGGTGGATGTTATAACGTACATATTAGACCTTAATTACACATTTTAAAATTGTATTATTAATGTGCGTTTGCTAAGATTATAGAAAATTACATTTCAACGAGCTCCACCTTTTATAAATAGCAGTTTTGCGATCATTATTCATGGAGCACTACATATATTTCCAGGAAAGAGATAATCGTAATTTGCGAGAGTCGGAAACCAGATGTAGTTCGGGAATTCGGTATTCGCCTATACAGACACATATGCACGTGAATTACAGCACGCAACTACATGCAGAAAGTTATAATGACGTCAGCGAAAATAATTTTGTAATTCCCTATTCACGTTTCCTTAATCTCATTTGCTGTAGCGATAAGCGTAATTTAAACATATAAATATTGACTCGTTTGTCGTAGTACATATTAAACTTTCCACTTTGTTCCCGGTCTCTGAAATTTGATTCCACAAATATTAAGGTAATTTATCTATAACTTTTGTGTTATTTGCCTCATTATTTATTCATTTAAAGAATAAATTTGCATGAAATATGTTTTGTTGAAATCTTCAAAAAGGAAAATTATACTTGATCGGCTGTCACGCTTAAATTGCTTCTGCCTTATTAATTCATGGCCCATGCCGCCATCTGGTGCCAAGAGGTATAATAATGCCGTCTAGTAGCCAATGACAAAAAGCCGGATACAATTGCCAAACCAATTCTCGTGCAATTCTTGGACTGCTGGTGGCAAGATGCCGCATAGCAAGAGCGTCGTGGTACCTGCACACGTAGTGGCTTCTAGATGGTATTGTTATATCTCTTAGCACTCGGAGCAACGTTGATTACGTCAGGTAAGCAGAAACATACCTATTGTCTGGTTCTTTTCTTTCTCACACTGGTTTTGTTGTAAGTAATTTCATCAATCTCATAAGGTATATTGACATTATTTTGGTTATTGTTTCTACGAATTTTTTTCGATATGCTTCTACAATCTATAATGTTAGACTTAAACATCCAGCGACCCTTGAAAAATAAAAATTATGGAAAAGGTGTTCGCTATTTACAATAAATAGTGGCCATTATCATCTTCTCACTTGAATTTGGCATTTTTCTCACTAATTTGAAAACGGCTAGTGATGCTAAGTTGCAGGAAGATCAGAATTGCATGGGCATTTGTCATCCTATTAGCACTTTTTTCTATAAATTATAATTGACACAACAATAACTAATTATTTTCATCAATAAAAATGTAAGCCGCCATCTATCCACAATACACAGACCCATTTCGCCGTCTATGGCTTAAGTGAGTCCATCGTTTTCGATTGCTCAACAGTAAGGCTCCTTGTCCCTTAAGCTAATACGACTTGAATCAGATCGCGAGAATTTTACCAAAAGTCGGGCACCGTAAAACTCTGAAATTGCAAAAGTAAATGGATTTTTCTTTATCAGTTCCATTTACAAAATTCTTGAACTAACAAATACCAAATGGAATATCGAACATTATTCAATGCATTTAGTAAATTAACAACGATTTGAAAAACATCAGTTACCGTCAACCTTTGTAAAAAAAACGTAGTTAATCGAAAGTAACATGAGTGAAAAGTCATCGTTTGATTTCTGGGAATTAAGTAAGTAATATATCAGCAAAACAAACTATTTTATTCTTCAACTGGTTCAAGTCCAGTGATTACTTAAAATTTGATGTACGCAGAGTAGCTGCCTTTATATTCACATCTCGTCATCGAGAATACATCGACACTCAATATTCTTATCATCTTCATTCCAGATGATTAGAGCTCTAATTTTCCTCTATCTCATCGTTGTCGTCGCTTCATTCGTGGATAAAAACGTCTTCGATTACGAACGCAGACAACTTATCAGACAACGATCTACGATTCCACCGCCGCCGTCTTCGAAAGGTTACAGAGAACGTTTCGGAAGATCCATACTAGCGGAAGGTCGACATCCGGAAGACGTGCCTAAAATAGAATTTACCGCGTCGGGCGAAGATACGCACGATAGCAAGGAATTTGCACGAGAACCGCAAGCCTTCGACGCAGCTAATCGCGCCGCTGTTAGCAAAGCCTGGTGGAAAAAGTTTATTCAAGAATAAGAGAGAAGTTGATTTTCAATAGCAACATCATCAACAAAATATGCTTTTTCGGGTATTTGTTATCTATAATAAACCAGTTTCGATAAATCATATTGAAGAAACCTGCTCTACGTTCAGTTATTTATTAGCCACTCATTCATATCAATAAATGTAACAGTATGTTTCACTAATTGTTTTTTGAAGAGTTGTTTAAATGAAAATTCTTTAGCACAGTGCTGGGACTTGCAATTTTTTTGTAAATACTTTTGAAAATATTTACTAAGCACTTCTGGTTTTCAAGTAATGGCGCCATCGACAACTTTTTTAGTAAAACTCTCGATTCTGTTTTCATTATGATAAACCGTTTAATTGTACAAATGCCACTTTTAAAATTGTAAAACCTCCCATAACATCTATTCCAATAAAAATCACTTAGAAAGTGGAACACATAAATTGTATTAATAGCAAAAAGCAGAGATAAATGCTCTTATTTAAGAAATGAAATGATTGTTTCCTTTTTCGAAACGCCATCCATGCCCCATCCATGGCAATATTTGACAAAAATATTCACAAAAAGCAAAGTTGGTTGCGTTTACCAACAAAAGGAAACTCACCGACCTAGGCAGTATTAGACGGTTTGCGCATTAATATTAACCAAGAAAGTGCGTGTTACCCTTGATGCAAAACTTAACTAGAATAATCTTACTTAAAACAATGAACAGAGCTGCACCGTTTCAATGCTGTCCAATGACAAGACTAGGAGTCACTGCAGCAATGAACAGGGCTTTCTTGGAAACCATAGTGTGTTTCCTCCCGCTCGAGCTTTATATAAAGGCAGAGGCTATGGCAACGATCCTTAGCCTGAAAGCCAATATTAAAGTTGGAGGATACACTGTCATTACAGGGACGGTACTGTTTATTTTGTTACAAACGCCCGCGGCAGTATGGCACCTAAAATTATTTTATTGACGAATTGATAGAGACCTAATAGAGACCAGGCACGGAGTTTCAGTGCTCCTAAGTCCTAGACAAATGATATTCTTGAGCCTGGGAAAGCTTACAATGGTTTTTCAGGCAGAATTATTCGCAGTTGCAACCTGAGGCTGCACCAGCTGGAAAATACACTTAATGATTGATAGTTAGACCGCTATTAAGGCAGTTATGAATCTTATTACTAGCATTACAAAGAGTCCCTTAATAGAATAGCACAAGATAGTAAGTTATCTTTCATCTGGGTGCAGCAACATGGGGACATTAAGGGCAACATATTAGTCGACGAACTAACTAAAGAGGATTCTAAGAGACACTTCGTAAGACCGGAGTCTGTATGTATAATTACAAGAGCTCCGTTAAAATGAAGATCTGATCTTGGTTAGATAAATAATATGTGAAGTAATTAGAGATTAACTAAAGGTCAACTCCATGCAAAAAAGCTAATAGGAAATGGAGATATTAAGCTTTCTGTTAACCTAATTAGACACAGCAAAAAAGAAATCAAGACCATTACTGGGTTGGTGACAGTTCAGTCACCTAAAAAATCATTTATGTAACATAGGTCGTAAACAATCCTTGGTGTAGGAGATGCGAATTACAAGAGTAAACGAGTTTGCGTGTAATCTGCTGTGAGGAACTAAGGCTACTAAGCTGCTTGAGTGAAAATAAAAGTTCCGTTGGGGATGGTAGTAGAAACACTCAACAACCGCAAGTGCTTGGACGACTGGTATAAGTGAATGAATGAATGAATGCCATCCTCCGACTTCTTGACAACAGGCAACTCCACGAACACATTCATTTTGTATATTATAAATGACGTAAAGATTTATTCGACTCATTTCGAATTTCTAAGGAAAGCAGCTGCTTAAAAACTCATAGCAGAACATGCAAAGAGCGGAGGCTCACCACCTTGCTGAAACCAAATATCGCCATTTGGTAAGTCAGGGTCATCTTCATATAGAGCTAGTACAATTGCATCCTTCAAAAAATCCCAGATATCGCTGCCCTGTGAGAGTTTGGTTAGGTGTGTAATGGGGCTCCTCTACCCATTTCATTTACATTTATTTATTGCTATCAGATAGAATTGATTTCATTCATATAGTTTACTTAATTTATTGATTGGTGCGATATAACGAGAGCGACGATATTCGGGGAAGAAGGCGCGAAATGGTAATATCATCAACTAGCATTTACATTAGATTATTAGCGGCTAAACGACGAAAACGAACAGATGTGTAACCAGCCTCCAAAGAAAAATGGGAGCTTGCTGTAAAAAAGCCTTAACTGCCGAGAAAAGAGGTAAAAGACAAGCATCCCCTTTATCCTCCAAAGCGGATGTGCATTATCATGGCCTAGGAAGCCACGAAAATAAGCATTAAAATAAGTTATGTGGTATTGCGATATGTATAAGCCGTTAGGTGCCCCCCGAAAAAAAAAATGCGTTAACTACAACCGTAATAGTGTTTACAGTACAAAAGTACCACAGAAGCTGGTCACCATCGCAAGCCTAAGTCATCATTGTCCTCCCAAGAAGACGACTATCACGCGTCGTCAGAAGCCATTGGTTGAAGAACAGTGCCCGATCAGGTTTTAATCGCATATTGCTTATTATTTACCGTTTCCTATTTGTATTCATATCTCTTCTTTGTTATAAATTAAAATATATCTTATTTCTTGGTTACTGCAAATTTTAACTATTCTATATAATTTAATGTTCAATCTATATTAGCTTTGAGGGGCCCCATTTTACATATCAAATCTTGATCTTACATTCCTTTTTCTTGTTCTCAATTCATTATCCTTAAACGTAATTTAAGTTCATTGTTTTGACTACTTTTATTACCCCAGAATCACACGACCTGCTGCAAAATAATTACTAAGATAGATACTCATGTAAGAATAATTTCACTAAGCATTATAGAAGTAAGTAGTCATTTTAATACAGATTATTTAGCTAGCCATCACCCCGCTTAATTTCAGTACCTCAACGCGGGCGTTCTATTACAATTGGCTCTTAAAGCGACCGAACTATAGGTAAGAAAGGATAAAGATTTCTATTGTCTATCCCTGCCCACGCATTAACTTTACGAGGGTGTTTTAATAATCCAGTGAGGATTCTCTCTACTCCAGTACCTGCAGTTTGTCAATTTACTGTTCCATTTGGGCGAAATGAGCTTTCATCTGAAAAGAGAACTTGGCGAACGAAGCGCGGACTACAGTTGCTAAATTCTACATTATTTCATAAAACTACATTCGGCGATCAGGGTCATTTTCATTGAGTTCTTGCATTTTACTGTTACTAATACACGTAATGCTGATTGCTGAGAAACTTCATTGTTTGCTGCAATTGATCGAGATACCCCATGAGAATTCTTAACCACCCCTAACAAAATACCAAGTTTCACTTTTTCATTAATTTTTTTTTAGAACGCCTGGCGTTTCACATGCCCAGTTTGTAACTGGGTGGCAAATACTTTCTTGATGATCATGAAATAAACAATACTCTTTCTTCGTCTTCGAAAAGACTGCTGAAGTTATCAAGGTTTACAAGGAAAAGGTAATCTTATTGGAAACAAAACTGGAGAAAGCCCGCGAAAAGATTGATTTTCTGGAAACAATCTGAGATTATATGGGATACACGAGATTGAAAATGAAACTACCGATACAGTGGTCGTCTCTATTTCAATTGGGTCCATTGACTGCAGTCACCGCTTAGATAAGAAGGAGAGCAGTCACAAGCCTTTAGTGAAATTCCGTAGTCGGAAATCCAAAGAAATATTATACAATAGCAAACGTCAGTTGAAAGAGAATTGTTATAAGGGAAGATCTAACTAAACAACGTTTAGAAGAAAGAAACATGAAATCGTTTGGATCAATAGTTCTAATATCTTTACAAAGAAACGTAATAAAATCCATAAAATATCATCATATGATGATTTAGAAAAATTAACCATTGTTAACTAAGTATTACTTAATAAGAAGAGGACACTTTATTTCTTTTTTGTTATTTTCTTTTTGCACTCTTCACATTTATTTGCATATATATTTTTTTTTCTTACTTGTATTATTTAAAGAATAATCTTATATGTACCTAATATTAATCAATAGGTCCAGATATTAACATCTATGCTCATAGAATTGTTTAATATACATGCGTTATTAGAACCGTTACTATACGTAAGCCAAGAACCTTCCTGGATTACCGATGTTATAGAAATGTCCTTGAGAAATAAAACCAAGTCGAAATATTCGAGAAACAGGGCGTTGCGGAATTGGAATTATTATAAATCATTGCGGAATTATATTAAGTGAGCGATTGTTAGTGAGAAGAAAGCTTACTATGGCTCCTTATATAAAACGATGAACCTTACCAAGCAGAAGGAGTAAGCTGCGACTTCTTAATTTACCTGGCAACAGTGTCATTTGTGTGCCTGAGTAGCTACAAGATGTGGAAATGATTAACCATCATTTTGTCAATTAAATTCCCAAATCATGCAATGATTGTGGCTGCGATGGTATAACCATTGGTACAATACAACTGTGCTGCCCCTTCATAATAAAATACGTTGTACATATTATTAATTGCTCTATCCTTGAGTGCACTTTTCCTGAGGAATGGAAACACGCTCTAGTAGTACCCCTTCACAAAAAGTCTGATCCTTGAGCAATGTCAAACCTGAAACCTATAAGCTTGCTGTGTTTTCTCTAAAATATTTGAGAAAGTAATTAACAAGTAATTGGTTCGATATATTGCGGACGCGACTGCGAGTCAATCGGATTTTCGCTCTGGCTATAGCTGCGAATCTGCTTTGTTGAGGGTTACCGACGATCTTTTAGTTGCCTGTGACAAGGGTTATATACATATGCTGGACTTTACCAAGATATTTGATACGGTAGGTCGTGTGGTAAGTACATATATTAGGCGCGCGTACAACATCCAGAGGACACTTTATCCTCATAGGTCTTACTTACCAACTGAAGTTGAGCTCTCGCTTTGCAATGCGTTTGTGCTGTCACCTTCCTTATTCTATTCTCACATCTATCGCCCATGCATTTATGCTGCTGATCAACATCAAATACAAATGGTATAATACTCTAGTATACGATTTGCATGTCGTCTGAGGAAATATGATCGTATTTCTTATGCTTTGAATTATTGCAAATGGGTAAATATGAAAAATCGTGTTTTATTGAGGGCGTCATGCATTAATATAAGGGCCTTCCCATATCTTCCCAACAAAATAATATTTTGGACCGACGTTTATAATATAAATATCAGGTCGCGTAATTTAATTCAACCACAACTGCACCGCTCGTCTCTGCTCGAGCACTCCTTTTTATTCAACATCTATAAGACATACAACGATATCCCAGACAGATTCAAGAACTTATCGTCTTCCACATTAAAAAAGTACATGCGTCAGCTCATTTTTTATAAGCAACGGCATGGTGCATCAATTTTCTAACTCTAGTAGTTCTGTTCGATGAGCCACACAGAATTTAGGTTTTAGGTAAGTTAATTAATGATAAGCATTTGGTTTTTGTGTGTATGCTCATTTACTCTGATTCCCAATGTAGAAATGGAAGAATGGTTGAGCGTTATATACCCAAACCAAATCTGGCCTTACGGTTTCGTTCCTTGCATGTATACATAAATACAAACTTGCATTGTTCACATATTTGGATATGTATTATTTTATAAATGTACCATACGTGTAGTGAATGAAATAAATATTATTATTAATATTGTTACTATTCTTTCTCAATATTTCGCATAGAGCAAGAGCAAGTTGCACACCTTATGCTAAGTTCTGATTTTAATGCTTCATCCAACAAAAATTAACATTTGCTTGCGCTGCATTTCACTTAAATGATCTATACTTATTATTAGTTACCTTCCATTTTTTTTTATTAAGAATAACATTTGACAGTGTATAAAACGGATTATTCTGTATTTTTGATTGATAGCTTGGTTTGTAGAAACGTAGCCTTAGTTTTCGTTAGCAGTAAAATTTATGAACAGATGGATAGAATTTCGAACTTTCGATTTAAAGAAAACAATCATTTAATTTCTTGAATAATAGCATTTGCTTTTTCTTTGATTAAAAATTAATAAAATTCATGTTTTCCATTCTTTAAGTGGCTTCATTAAAAGTTTCGTTATGTGAGGCATTAAAAAGGTGATGATACCATTTAATTTAGGCATTTAAGTAATCTATGTTGTCATTACTTACCACCATCATAGTATACATCAAGTATATATTACGTACTATCAAGAAATAATGTAATGAATCAGAAAGCAATAAAGCCTAGTGAATCTCGAACTAACAGGCATAAATGTGAAATCAGGGAATGATATACTGGGCAACTGTTGATAAGATAAGGCGTAAAAGATGGTGAGTTCTACTATCTTTGTTAGGTAGAACCTTCGGTCGTAAATGAAAGACTATTGTTTTAGATCGAAATATTTGGATATAAGTCGTCACAACGATATAAGAATATTTTACCAATTAAAATTAATTCTATTACAAGACATATCGAAATTGTACTCGTAAACAGTCCCACTAATCCATGTAGGACCCTATTAAGATAAAGTTATTCTTAACACACTAAATATTTAATATTCAGAAGAAGATATTGCATTAAGAACCTGCCTAGAAGCCAATCCCTTCTTAAGTAGCGCAGATATTTTACGCCAAACGAATGTAGACGTAAGCGGTGTCTCTGTGCGTAAACGGTTAGCGGAAGCACAAATAACATGTAGAAGATTTGCTCATGTGTCGTTTGATGAACAGCATGTTGCAAGACGCATGTGAAGAAATATGGCGCCAAATACCAGCGCAGTACTGCCGAAACTTGGTTAATTCCATGCGTCGTAGGTTTCAACAAGTTATAGAGAACAGGGGAAGTTACAACAAATATTAATAATATAATGTATGCATACATACAGGCGGCACCATTGTTTTGTTAGCTTTATCGTCATTGTTTAAGAATTTATTTTTATTCACAGTTATGTTATTGTTTTGCATTTTATAATAGAATGTTATTATTTGTATTTTAGAATTATTATTTTTATTTGCTGTTTATTGATTGGTACTTATTTTTTTTTTTACAGTTATTTTTTAGAATGTATATTTTATACAAGAATATTATTATTTATATTTTAGAATTTTTATTTTTGTTTGTTATTTATTGATTGGATTCTTTTTATGTATAAGAGAAATCAATATATGTATTCGACTGGCTGAAATACTTTTATTTAAATACCTTTTTAATAAGCTATGTATTTGTACTCGCCACAATTTATATTACATCCAGATTATGACAATAACACGAAAACTATATAGTTTTCGTTCATTTATATTTTTGCATTTTACGATTCATCCCTGCTGTGTTAATGGAGGATAAAAGAGGAGAAGTAGAAAATCTTCGCGTTAAACGGTTCCGAAGATACCTAACGTTTATCTTACGCGTCCTTCTGGTGAGATTGAGAAGTAGAATTAGAGGACATTCGTGGCCACTTCACTTAGTCGGAGACGGTCGTAGGTCGCAGTAAATTAAAAAAAGATTCTGGCTACCGCAGCAGGAGCCACGTATTCAGGAAGGCGCCACCCACTAGAACACAAATGTCCTTCGTTGACCTTGGTCGTGGGAACCGAGGTACGTCGCGAGAAAAGACGTATATATTCAGACCTTGCGACAATTTAATTACAAAAAAAGAAATTCAAACGATAAAATAAAAAAAAGGTAGATTAAAAGTTGGTTTAATTGTATGTCGGTTGATTATGTATAAAAAGGTTTAACCTGGATAAACAATATCATCGCAATATGTACGTCAACATAATTTTTGTAAAAACTGTGTAAGTTGTGTGCCACTCTTGCTTCCTACAACATTGCTCACTAATCGGTATAGATTGTTCGCGTCATAGATGATGTAACGCTATCTACGGAAGCATTTGCTACAATTCCAGCATTTTTTTCTATGTATTGGAAAATCTGTTGGTTGCTCCAATCACATGCAAATATAAACAAGAAATAATGGTTATTGCTTATAGAGCAAATCTTAGGAAGCCGACAATATAGTAATGTGCAGTTCACAAATTCTTGTTACAGTTATATGCAGTGTAAGTACGCCCATCGCATCCAACTAAATTACAAATACATAAATTTTACATATGCAAGTACATGTGGCAGTTACATTTGCAACGAAACCAAAGCCCCCTTCGGCAATCTTTCGAACTTCGTCAGAATGCAAAGCTTCCCGAATATTCATAAAGCGAATGCGAAGGAAAATCTAAAATTCCACCGCACGGAAAGATGTAAAATAAACAAATTGCACGGGCCACAACGACCATATTCAAATTACTGTTTGCTTTGGATAATTTCAATTAAGCGCAAGTCGCGAATTTGTTGTGTTTTACACAAAGCATGCGACAACATTGCTTTGCGTAGCTTTTCGAACGGTTGAACGAAATTACATGAACACGAAAGGAATACAGATACAAGAAAAATACTGACGATTTCCGGTTAGGAAAACCTAGAAATTCGTTTCGGAAACAACGAGCGGTAGCAGTCTCCGTAAAATTTGTATATTTTAACGGACGTTTTGGTAAATATGGATTCTAATTTGTGGAGTTTTACGTGGTCGAAATGCAAAATACCGTTTCCCTATGTTCGCATTTTTTTTTTTCAACATTTTCAAATATTTTTTGAGCTGCTACAGCAACAGAAATAATGAATGGGTACCAAATAACTTGTACAATTCGCCCGACATGCTTTTTATTAAAATGCTGCGAACGTGTTCAACTTCAAATTAGAAGGTACTTACTTATTTATTATTAATTGGTGCAAACGAAATATGAAAACATTGAGCTGAAATTTACAACCCTCGGCGGTTCGGTGAGGAATATCTAGATTATAACAAAAATTTTACATATGGACGCATATAGGCTGATCCATTTTTGACTTTCACCATGGGCATATCGCTTATTAGAATAGGTTAAAATTTAGCAAAATTTCAAACTTTTATGTCTGCCATGAACTCGAAGATAAAATGGACATGTGAAAATTGACGGCCGAGATTAAGAAAAAATCGAAAACAAATTGAAACGCGATATAAACATTTTAATGTTTATAGATTAGATAGAAGATCGGAAATGGCCTTGGCAATGTGCTTTTAGTTTTTCTCTGCCAAGGTCAAGTAAAGCATCTAGAAATAAAAGAATAAAATGAGCTTTTTTGCTTTTCTTCTTTACCTTAAATGTCATTTGTCACAGTTCCATTTTCTCTTCGGATTCACAGCAAATACAAAATTTAGCCATTTTTACAAATTTGAACCTATGCTCTATCTACAATAATAATCCAAATGCCTTGGTGATGGTCGAAAATGAATCAGCTTCTCTACGCCCGCATATGTAAAATCTTAATTTCATATTTGTTTGGAGAATAAATGGACTTTGTCAAATCATTGACTCATCTTATACGTAAATAAATAACATATATTTTCCTTCTACTTAAAATTACTTCGCTTAATCTAATAATAAGATATAAGTAATAAATTGTAATTGGGAATATGTACTAAATAAACATTTATTGTTTATTAAATATATATGCCGATATCAAAAAGGAAAAACCAAGAAAAATAAGTATTTAATTCTGTAAACAAAATAACAATTATAAAATAGTTGGAAAGGGTTAAACATTAGCTCGCACAATTCTATTTCCAGTATAACTGCAATTCAGTTCTGAGTGTAGTTGTTTGGCTCCAAAGTCCAAAGATCTGCGAAGTTTTAATTACCTTTGCTGCCATAGCTAGTATAGTTTATAAAATTTATCTAGATTGCATCCGTTTGAGCAATCACCGCGCTTGCTTCAGAAACTAGAAATGGTATTAGATATTCTTACACTGTAATTTTTTCAAAATGTAAATGTATATGGTAATGCTCTACAAGGATATTAAAAGATAATACATATTTTTAGCAAAATTTATACTCTACCACGACATAAAGTATTAGAAAGAAACCTTTAAAAAAACAATCTACGTTAGTTAAATTATATTAATCAAAAGTTGCTCAAGTACGAATTTTGTTCACCATTCTTCACAAGTAAATATATCGTTTCCAAATAAACTTGTTTTCTACGTGCTTAACGAAAGAAGTTATTTTCGTTAGCTGGAGATATATTTAATGAACAGAATCCCAGAGGCAGATAAAGGGAACCCACAAGGTAGGGTATCGATTACATGAGCAGTTACATAATCGAAAAGGATGGCGGAAAAGCGTCACTTTGGCAGATATTGCTTGGGTGACGCCGACTTTACCCGACATCATCAGCGTCGCTCCGAGTATTTTTCTACGTCACACCGCTATTTGTCTGTATATTTACCGATATATACCTTAGCACGAGATGGTGTGCTCATAACCGCTCTGGATACCTGCACATATGAATGATTCCTACAAAAAGACATAAAATGCCTAGACACATCAACGAAAATGATGCTAACATAGCTCGCTATGATATTAATAGAATCACTTGCATCAAAAGCAATGTGAGAAGAGGAAACACTAGCCGACGGACATGTTTCTGCCAATAGAGAACTTCGAAAAAGAGATACGAGGCGTAACTATATTTATAGTTGCACAAACGAATACACATACGAATCTTGTTTGATACACAAATGTGTAAGTACATAATCTAAGGCAATGGGACGCAATAACCAAGGGATCGAAGAAAATGGAAAGGTAAGCTGGACAAAGAAGCAGCAAACATGCCCTTCATTGACGTTTCTGTGGTCTTCGAAAGACCCACATTAAACAAGGAATTAAGACATGGAAAATAATTAAAAGATCTTGTGTTGGGAAAGTGTTTCAGGAAAAACAAGGCAAAGGCAACAAACAAAGCAAGGCAAACGGGACCTTAGATTACAGGCACGGACAGATCGTTTAACCCTAAAATATCACCGCCGCAAATGTTGATAATCTTACTTTTGCAAAAACTTGTTGACGAAACACAAGCGAAATCTTTTATTTGGAAATAACATAATGCAAGCTATACAGAAACGCTATTGAAGCACAGACTCCATGACGTTTTACATCACAAACGACTGTACAAACTTAAATTTTTCTGACAAATAAGACAACTATCTAACCAACGATAATTAGTATACAAATTTACACTGAAATATGCCTAAAATTATTTTGGAGATTGTTGTAGGTTAATTTTACATTAAATTGCATATTTTAGGAGGCGAGGAAAATGAACAGAAGAAAAGTTATTATTCTGTTCTACCTCCACCGTCATTGGCTATACTTATAGTATTCTCTAAACTCCCTTGCTCCCTAGATAATAGGAGATAAAAGCAATTGTAGCTTCCGAAAATGAACACGCCGCCGCCAGAGAGATCTCAGCTTTGAGCGGATGGCCATACTGGACTCATTATGCGTGATGTATGCGTCGCGCTAATGACGATTAACCCTGATACTGTGAATTACAACACTGCAGTACATTAAAGAGATTATTAAAGATGGACTATACATCATCTTACCGGAAGGGCGAATAGTACTCGCGATGCTAGCATTTTTACGCTCAATTTTAAAGTAGCAGTACAGTGTAGAAAGTATTTAAAAAAGTATCAACGGTGCTTTGGGACATAGACAATAAGATTGTTAATGCAATTAGGGGCAAAATTTTATGACGGTACACAGTGGGCATAGTCCCTCTAGAATCCTTCCAGCTGGTCCAAACTGCATGTTCACTCATTCTTTTTCAAGTGCCTTCCTGCAGGACTCAGCGTTAAATAATTAGCAGTCAATCACATTTTTTGTGAAACCTACTTACGCTGCATAAGAAAATTTTAAAAGAACCAAAAAGGAATTAACTCAATCTAGAAAAGGCGGCAAATTGAAAATTAAACTTACAATAAAATTTTGATATTGTGCAGCTAGAGTTTCTGTATGACAAATGTGTATATTATATAGAGATATTTGCTTTATTCTTTCTCTTTATTTTTTCGATTTTCATATTTTTAACTTGTTGGTAGATTATTCCACAATATGTACACATATATATTGTATAAAGAGGAATATGTGGCGAGAATGTGTGGACATTCTTCTTATTCGTCAACTGATACTTCTTTTTCATTAAAAATTAGGTACTTACTTATAATGCAATAGCACTTATTATAAGTTTTTCAAAAGCGATACCGTTTTGGAGATTAACTAAGAAGGAAATGTATCCAACCCTCACTTTCAGAATTTAACGAAACGTGGGTGGCTTGTAGACTTAGAATACCGAATTTGGTTCCAACAAAGAAACGGTACTGGAGCGTGAAATCAGGTTTTGAAAATCGTGGGTTTCTGTTTCTCATTGGCTAATTCTTATTGGATTTTCATAGAAGTTATCAATACACACAGGCGTTTAACATCTCTAACGGGCGATCAAAAGAGATTAAACTTGATGCAATATGGACTTAATGGGCATAACCCGCTTTTCCCTCCCCTGCGTGCAAAAAAGTGTGTATCTAATTTTGCGGTCATTATTTCACTTGGGCTTACTATTCAAAAACTATGCTTTTTAGTGTTAACTCCTTCATTTATACTATAAAGTAGCCACCAATTTCGAAGACCTAGTATACACCTACCCAAAAATAAGATAATTACCAAGAATATTTTTAACATTCATTAGTGATAGTAGACAATTTCGGTTTAATGTTAGACAACTCATTGAGGTATCGCGCAAGTTTCAAATTACATTAGAACGGCCTTTCTAAGTAAACAAAAATTGTTTCCGTACAGGCATGCATTTAATGAGAATAATATTTTATCCCAATTCTCCTACTGCACAGCTGTACATCCTGCTTTGAATTTTTTAACTAAAAATGGAATCCGAAAAGTTCAAAAGTCTTGCCTTACTATATATGGTTTAAAAAAAATCGAATATACATTGCACAATTTGGAAACTGCTTTGGCCAAACATGGAAAATAGAAGACATTTACTTTGCTTAATTTCGTATCATCAAATACTAACCTTTAGATATCCTCCATATCTTTACTTAAAAATAGGATTTCGGGCTGATGTTCACAGCTTTATGACTAGATTCGGAAACCAGATATCCCCGCTTCTTCATAAAACTTCGCTGTACGAAAGGTTCTTTCTACATATATACTTTAACTAATAAACTACCACTTAAAGCAACTTACAACAGACTTCTTGATGCTTGCAAGTGGATAGGTGTTGTGTGTGTCGATGCGGGTTTGCTCTGGAAGCATTTCGCAACATGTATGCTGTATCTCTATCTCGAACGGTATTAGGTCCATGTTTTTTAAGTTATGTTAATCAGTATTTATTTCTTTCCTTCAACAAGGACAATGGTGATATTCAAAATATTGACAATTTGTCAACAACTAAATATAGGTAATAAAATTGACTAAATTTCAGTTTTGAATTAACTTGCAAATTCTATATTTGGACTTGACTTTAAGTTTTTACTTTTAGGTAAAAATTTCAATAACAACTGAGCTTTTAATAGTTTTAGATTCTTTTTTTATGCACTTTTTTAAATGATTAAATTTGAATCTTGTAATGAAGTTTACGTGTAAGAATAGAATTTTATAAACTTTACTTAGTGTGTGTAGTGCCTCAATCATGTTTGTTTGCTTTTTTCCTACTCTCCCTCCTTTACACATGTATAAGATGCTACAATGGTCATTATTATTACTGAGCAATTATACAATCTATATTACGCGACCAATCACGCCTTCATGTGACTGACGGTGCCACGTACTACTCACAATGGAGTGATGCTGATCCAAGCAAATGACAAGTAACATAATAAAATCGTACGATGTTACTCGATATTATTTACTGTCACATGTTTCGATTATTTAATTTACATAATCAAATTACATTATAAGAATTGTAAGAAATTACATTACATATATAAACTTGAAGAATAGTATACAATTATTGACTATAACTTGCAGTTATATAGTATTAACTTCACGATTCATCAAAAACAATGTGTAAAGGACACTTCTTTTGAATTTGGAACAACGTATGGATTCAAATATTTGGATGAACATGGGCCAGTTGCCCCAGAAATAGTAGAAGAGGATTAAGAATCATTGCAGGAAGATATTAAAGAAATGATACAAGAGGAATTAGAAGAAACCTATGCCAACACTTTCTTTCCTGTCCAATTCTTAAATATTCGACTGCTTTCCGCTTATATTCTAAACTAAACCATTCCAGTTTAGAATATAAGCGGAAAGCAGTCGAATATTTCCGAAGCGAAAAGGAAAGAAAGTTAGCTCTAGAAGGTGTTCAAAATCGCTTCAAAAAATAAAATTCCAGTGATAGTTATACAGATGGGATTAGGGGCAAACGAAGAGGTACAGTTAGATCAGTTTAAGGCTTCACTTAAATGGATACTACATTTCGAAAGGGTTATCAGAATAGTTAGGTTTGCAAGTTGCTGGTATAGAAGTGATGATTGTGAATTCAAAACCGCATCTGCTTTTGTAGAAGGCGTGAAACCAAAATGAATTAGTGTGGCGTGCAAAATACATTTAACATCGACGAAAGTGGCTTTAATTTAGAATTACATCTGTACTTTTAATTAATATTCATTCTGGTTAATGTCGTAAATAGGCTAATATTATTATTAATAATAATTATTAATATATGTCGCGTTCAGGGAAACTAACCAATGAATATTTTCAACACTTTTATGTAACTTTTATGTAAACTACTATTATCGCGATGAATGAATTTATAACATCATCGAAATATTGCTTTTTAAATTAACGTACAAATATATATAATGATTAGTAAATATATATATATACCAAACTTTTGCGTAAAGATCTTGGCTTACATCCGTATAGTATCCAGCTGGTTCAGAAATTAAAGTCACGAGACCATTATTTGCGCTAATTGGGGTCAATAGTAATTGGAAGCTGACCCGTTGTTTTACCGCAAAATTGTGTTCAGCTATGTGGTTCATTTTTGGCTTAACGGGTTCGTGAATAAACAAAATCGCTGTAGCACCACCATTAATGATTTCTCGTCTGAAAAAATTGACGACATTGACATGCGAACGAGATGTGGTTTCAACAGAATGGCTCTACATGCCACTCGACGATGACAATATCGATTCGAAATCAATATTTATCGAGGAATGAATCTCCAATGTCTTGCGATTTGACATCTCGCGATTATTTTGTATGGGGATATGTTAGTCACAAGTTTGTGTCTATAAATTAACAACTGTTGACGCCTTGAAAGGAAATATTGTTCCTGTTATTCTTGACGTACGGCTAGGACTGGTCCTTCAGAATATGGGCGGTCAAATACAGCCGTAGTGGTCATACACCCTAAATCATTTTCAAATGTTAATGCCATGAATAATTTAATTTTTCGTTTTATTTTTATAATTTCAAATTTCTCTAGGTTTTCGTATCAGTTCCCTTATACACAATTTGTAATATATGTAGAATGTAGGTACAAAAACGAATCATTGTAACCTACACTCATTTCAGAATTATTTATTTTTTAATTTTTATACCGTCGTTATACCGTCGTTTTTTAAACTTTATAATAAATAATTAAAAGGGTACTGGTTTCTGCGGTTTTCTCTCTATACATTAAAAATAAAATCACAGACGTTTCAATTAATGTGGAAATAATCACCTGCAGTAAATATCCCTTTCAAGTTATGAAATGATCAACAAATTTTATTATCGCGTTAATTAACACTACAACCTCCGACAATTGAATTAAGCTGCACTTTAATTAACGATTCTATGTCACAACGCTAAATTAATTTGCACTGCAATTAAATATCTGCAGTCGGTGCTTCTTCAACCTTACATTGTAGAGATAAAGTTCAATTTTGGTGGAACTGCAGCTTAATTGCAATGATTACGCTTTCCCCATTTTCTATTTCTCCAAAAAGGAAAACGCTTAAAACAACTTACAAGGAAAGGTACCCAGCCTATATTTTCAAAACTTAATAATGAAACTTGGTGGTTCGTAGACCTTGTAGGAACATGTAAAATACCAGTTTCCGTTTCTATTAAGAAATGGTTTCAGAAGGTGAAAACGGATCTTGAAAATGGGGAGTTTCTGCGTTTCTCGGCAATTATTTCTTACCGGATGTTAAAATTATCGATACATATAAACGTTTAGCATTTTCTAAGGGCTACAAAAGTACACTAGGTTTGTGACCGCTACACCGCGCACCTACGTTAAAAAGTGTTCGTATATGTTTTTGTGGTGATTACATTCACTTTAGCATACCATTCGAAGTTAACCTATGCATTCTTGCATTAGTACTATCTTTGACCTTACAAAATGACTATACTGTAATTTTTTAAACGAGGAAAAATTTGAAAATAAATGATTTTACGAAAATTGAATTGATTAGCTCTGCTGCAGTGACAGCAGAGTTAATCAATTAATTCAGAAGTGTTTCTAGACACTCTTTCGGCAATTTAAATTCAAATAATGAAATTTAACGAGTATTAAAATTTGTTAACCCAGAATTGTGATTACCTATATTTATATGTTCCGTGTCGGAACTCTGCGTATTCAAACCAGCAGAATTGATTATTATTTCGAATTAACGGTAGAATTCAAACGATAAACACTTAGATAATTCGCGTGTCTTCGCCCCTCTATTTCATGGCTTAGGCTAATTTTGATAACTATACCCTGGAAACAAAGTCTGATAATAAATTTCAATCGATACTCTTATTGTCAAAAATAACATAAAGCATGATGCAAGGATACAACTGAAAGCCTAATTCTCTGCTATTCTAAGATATGTGACATCATTAACAACTACACAGTATAAAAATTTACCAATTGACATAACTTTATAATAAAAGATATTTGATTTACGATTTTATGACTGAGGTACGACGGAAATTATGCTTAGGAAGATTTTAGATTTGAGGGAATTGAACGGAAGGCAAGTTATTTATCCGTCGTCGACTGAACTTATTACAATCTCCTAACTGCCAAGCTACGTAGACAGTAGGAATTGAAACTGCTGAAAGCAAGCTCATAGCTGCCAGAGGTATTTTAACGTTGATTGAGTGGACATACTGAACTCACTATACACGTATTTTATATCGGGAAATATGAAATACTTTTGAAAATGGATGGATTAGCCTCAGCGGACCTTCACTTTGCTCACCCTCATTTTCAAGTCCTATCGATTTTTATTTATAGAGTCATATAAAAAATAAGGTATCTCCTGTTAAGGATAGACAAAACTTGATAAACAAGGTTACATGGAAGTTTCAGACACCTAAACCACGATGAAATTCAGGGAGCTACAAGAAGAAAAATACAAAACATAATTTTGCAGTGTCTCGAGTAGAATGAATGACACTTGCCACTTTTATTCAGAAGTCCTCCATCTTTGATCTCATATTGTGTTGTTCATTCTATCTTCTGTATCACGTTGTTTATACAAATAGATTTTATCTATCTGCGTTTGTTCTTTCCTATCTTACAATAAGTTAGAGGGAGATGCAAGTAAAACAGTCTTGAAGACAGCAAATAAAAATATTGACGTATTTGTATGGCATTATTAATTAATAATGGCGGTTCATTCAAACCGTGACGAGTACACCTTACAATTATGTAATTATGTAGCTGGTCGATTTTGGTCACCGTGTTGAATCGTGTAGTGATGTTCTTTTTTCGTACGGAAGGTACGCGTATCCTGCTAGTTGTTGTCGGTCTTCGTCCTTTTTCTGCTCTCGTGGTTTCCTTATATCTGTTCTACAGTAGCCTACGGAGCACAGATTTTCGCAAATGTATAAAAAATACCTTTTGTTTTAATACCAACGAGAAGTAATTAAATGTTATTCTGCGAATTACTTTAAAAGTGCATACGGATGTTCTTTTGAGAAAGCAAATAAAATCTGAACACAACAACAAATCTAGGAATCAAAATCGGTTACACAAGCACGTTGCTTCAATGATTAGTAGCACTCAGGTTTCAGTTGCGCACGGTCTGTTAAATCAAGCACTAAATATTTACAATCGTTATGGCAAAAAGCTACGCTTATGTGAAACGAATAGAACACAAATTGTGATTTTGACTTCTACAGGAATGTCTCACTTAGCCATAAATAGTTATAAGAGTACTGGATCCTATAAAAATAGGCCAGCAAGCAGACGGATACTTTAGGAGCTCACTGTACATCAACTTACTATAATATAGTCATTGTAAATATATTTTAAGTTTTGCATAGTTTAAGGTGCCACAAGGTTATTTAGATGCTATGTAAGATAAGGGTACGAAATATAAAAGTAATTTGAAATACTTCAGAGAATCAGATGTTATACTAACCGTTTTAACATGGTATATTTATTTTTTTAAGGCTGAAAGGTCCAACAAACAATCACAGCAAGTTAAGAAACATGCCCGAGGAATTGAAAGACTCTTCCATGTAATTTCCTGAAAATCTTAGCATTTTCATTGCATGCGTAATAAAAGAATTTATTATATTTCCATGTAAAGAATAGTAAATAAAATGTCGCTACTAGTTATTAACTTAAAAATAGCATAGTACAGCCTTACTAAGGTAATCAGTTGGAATGATCGAAATCCATTTTACTATCTAGTTGTAGTCCAACTAAAATTAAAACTTGCCATCGTATCCTCTCGGTATGTGCAAATAGGGTATTCAATAAATTTTCTATATCCAAATCTCTGCATATCTACATGTAACCTTCTCAAACTCTCGAGAACCACATAAAGAATGACAGACAATTTTAAGGCAAGATAATCTTTCACGATAGCGCACTCCCCCGGCCCCTACAGACAAAAACTTTTACCATAGAGACTGCTGCGAAGCTCGACGGCTGCTGGAAACTCTGAATTGGTAAAACTTTCTTTTTCTCGAAGACGTATGTAAGAGGAAAATATATATTTGGTTCTTTCTTTGATCGTTCTCGTTTTATTGAAAATAGGGGTGAAATTGGAAATGTTGATATTATTGAAATAGTATATTTAGAAAAAGAAGTGGAATTGAAAAAATGTTGTCTCATTTCACCGTGGGTCGATATCAATCCATGAAAGGCGGTTAAGAATATTAAAGAGAAGTGAAATGCTACAGGAATTGACATAACAACAAGTGATATCCCGCTTTGGTGATGTGTAATGGTTGTGAAGGAAATTATATTCTTGCGCTTTCAGGTGTAATTTTCAATGATTGCATTCGTAATCGTCTCATATTGTGTATACATATACATATATACATAATTACAATCAAGTACATACGTTTAGTGATCTTTGTACCCGAAACTGAACATCGTCACAGTCAAAAGAAACCCTCTAAAGAGTCGAAAGATCTGATTAGAACTGGGCATAATTGAAAGTAACCGAACAGAACCGAACAAAACTGTAAATGGAACCAAACAGAACCAAATATAGCAGAACATAAATGAACAAAACCCAGCAAAATCGAATATAGCCAAACGTAGTCGAGTGAAACCAAGCACAACTGAATGTAGCTAAACAGAACCGAATAAAATCGAGTGTACCCGAACGTAAAGGAACAAAACTGAATATAGCCGAACGCAGAGGAACAAAACAGAATATAATCGAATGGACCCGAATAACATCAGACATAGCTGAATGGAACTAAACAATGTCAAATGTAGCCGAACCAAATGAAATATAGCGGAATAACGGACCCGAACGAAAATAAATATTGCCGAACGCAATCGGATGGAAGAGAATATACGCAAACGCAGCCTATCGAAATAAAAAATACCCAAACACATATCAGCGGCACTGAACAAGATTACAGAGTCAGATGAGATCAAACGAAGTTAGACAGAACTGAACGGTATTGACCACGGCCGTGAAATTATTACTTCACCACTTATAGATAAACAACTTGGGCTTTCACCGACTTCAATTTGAGTATCAAAAGTATCCAATGTTACTCTTTATTCATTATACCTTCGTAGACGAAGCGTGAACATTTGTTAACGTTGGATAAGCAACAGTTTCCATTACTTTGAATGCGAATGTTGGCTTACGATTTTCACAAAGTGCTAACACAATACACTAACATACTAATATTTGGTTTTCTCCTTTAGTTTAATGTAGCAGGTATGTATATAGCATTACAATTTTTTGTTTATCACTGCAGAACTTAGATTTACTTTCAGTATACTTTATAATAGCCACCGTCTTCTTTCTCTCTTACGATGCTTGGAATGGAACAACGGTCTAGAACCATTATGATATAAATTTAGTTCAGAAAAAAAGAAAGGCATTAAACACAAGGAGATAAAGAATAATAAAAATGAAAAATATACAACTCATATTCTCAATATATTTGATTTAACATAGTGTAAAGCTGGAAAAAGTTACCTCCATATTTAATTTACTAAAGAAACACAGAAACTTATAAAGGAAATTCTAGAACAACCTCTTAATCAGAATTTCAAAAGATGTAGAAGATGTTCTGTTCAAAAAATTGAAATAACACAAAGCAAACTTGACAAGCCAAGTTGTGGGTTGAAATCATTTCTTATTGATAAAGAAAAGTAATAACGCTCACAATCTACTTATTCATAATCTTTATTGTTCAAATATAACACAAATCGTTACACCATTTAAAATCGAATCGTGTGCATAAATTTAAAATCTCCATTTTTCTTTGCTGTCAGCAACATACTATTATAATTGTCTTCATATCCACGAAGCAGGGTTCCATCTTCTCCATTTACGTTGAGTATTTTAGCGGCTGGTATACTTATTTTAGGATAGACGTCTGTGTAAGAACGTTTACTTCTATCGCCTTCCAGAAGATCTAGACGATCTTTTTCTCCATTCGAGTGTGTGGATCTTTGCAAGTAGGGAAATGGTGGAGCTAGAAGCAGGTCATCTTGTTTGGGTTTTAGTTTCTCTTCGCGATATGCGCTAGCGCAGTTAAAGATAATGACCGTCAATAATAAAATACTGGCTTGCATTTTGTAAAAATAATTAAATGGAATTTAAACGATGCACTATTACATTACTCTATTTATATACTGACTGCGAACAGATCTAGAATGCAAAAATATATACGTATATATGCGCGCGCTGATAATAAAGTACGGGATTTTCTCTTTCCCGGAGCAGTCAAAATTACCATATCTGCATGCAACGCGGCTCGCGTCAGTATATAAAGAAAAACATGTATTTTTATTTATTAACATTTATTTGGATTTGTTTATTGGTCGATTCACATTTATATTGTGAAATGTGTTGTTATTTATAGTTTAGTATCAGTTATTGCGTAAAATATTTGTGTTTATGCATGCTTAAATCTCTCTATATATAATATATAATAAAATTTTTGTTGTTTGCCAAGGCTAAGCAAGCTTGCGTGTTGATATTTACGTTTTAGAAAAATATTGAACACATTTTTAAGTTGTTGACAATGAATCTCACATTTAAGATGTTCTCCCTATTATTGACACACTTTGGAGTTACATGCGGTTGGTAATAGTTTTGAATAGCAAAATAGAATATGAAAGTTCATTCTCCCTGACATGGCGTAAGCAGATTCTTCATCAGATATAATATTTGTGATACTTACTACTACTGAGAAAAAAATAAAGATATAATCCCTTTTTGTATCCGGGCCGAGTCGTGTTTGTATCCGCGGGCTCGTAAAAGGTACCTTTGTGAGTGGAGGGTTATAAGGTCAGAGTTATTAGGATTTCTTTGAAAAAGTCTAGATTTATAGAATTTATTATTTGTTCAGAAGTTCGCATTAGACACGTGATTTTTCGTAACTAAATTAGGCAAGAATAGACTTAAAATACACGAGATTATGTAATTGTGAATCGCTAATGACATGAGCGCAATATTGTGCTGGTATGACACATTTTTGTTGAAAAGTATTTATTTAATGGAACACTTCTGTTATTTCAGTTTTAAATTTTTGCAATATCACAAACCAGCGGTGATGCGTGATTGTAAAAGATATGATAAAATATTCCTAGGATTTACAACGATCTTCGAAAAAAGTAAGAATTGCTGACAGATTATTAAACGCGCACTGCACTGGTAAGCATATAATATGCACAAGGATCCTTACTTTATACGTGCGCCTGAACGGCGCCCATCCCTAATTCAAGTAAATTTCCAAAAGTGCTTATACATTCTGCAATTAAAGATATATCTAAATAAATTATCATCTGACACCAATTTGTTGCATTTGTAGTTTCCTCGCGTAATAAATCTGAATTTTTAGTTGGACTTAAAATTTCTATTATGCAAACAGCAAGCATAGACTGTAAAATATGATCTTGCATTGCATTTTGAAGTTATTTTAAAAACACTAGCATTATTTTAAAGATATTATTCAAACGTTTTCGGAAAGTTAAATCCAAATTGGCAGAAAAACCAATTCATTCCCTAATATACTACGAAATTTGGATTTTTCGCTGAACTCTAAGAGGTACAACAAAATTTAATAAATAATAAAAGATTAATCATATTAAATGTTTAATATACCCGCCGGTCGGAAACTACTGGAACGTAATGGATGAATACTAGAGTAGTCCATTTTTCTGCATTCGATAGTTCGATTTGGAGTTACTGTTAATTTCAAAAAGTCAATGTTAATTTTTTCCCGTAAAGTTACTCATTTCGAATGAAGAAAGTTACTTATTTGTCGAACCTAAGAATTGTAATTATAACATTACTGCTAATGTTACTTTTTGGTCTTTCGAATGCAACTAAGTAGGTAGTAACTACGAAATAAATACCCACATATATAGATAAATATTGTACGTACCTTATAGAATCGTCTATCTCCACATAGTATGATGATAACCTTTCCTAATAATCGACAATATGTGGACAATAAGCAAAATTGAGCTCTATCATTTATTTTACTAAGTAAAGCAAATGCCATATAGGCATTAACGTGACAACGACATTAAATGATTTGGTCTTTCACATCAGCCACTTTTTAAAATTACACTGATGTTTAAAGTTGTTATAAACACAGTTACTTGCATAAAACGCGAAAAAAGTCTATAGTAAACTATAGCACTCCTCCACTCCCTTTCGTATAGGGCTGGTCGCAGAAGTCGTGCGTCCCAAATGCATATACATCGGCTAGACTGTGATTGGTTCTTTGATCAGGTGTCGTACCGTTGCCAAAGTAACCAAGGTCGCGATTTCATTGCGTTCCAAATATCTCATTTCAATCTATTGCACCTTGTACCTAACTCATTTTACAATGTCGACCACTGAATAAATAGGAAGTCGCGGAATATTCAAATTGAATTTTCGCAATAATTACGTAATATTTGAAATATTTTATTTATGGATTTGAATGAATTTTTAAAGGATGTATCAAGGAGAGTGCACCGCCTTGTAGGCTTATGGACCCATCGCCCCTGTTAGTAGATTAAAATTAGTCATTTTCTCGTTATAGCGATTTGAAATTCTATCGATAGTTTATTAGTATAGCAACAATAGAATTGAAAGAAGTATCGAATTTGATGACATTTAACAGTAATTGTATTCACAACAAAACTACGTGTCATCTTCTCCAAAGTGAAAAGTGAATAGTCGTGTATTTGAACACCTCTGGAAATAACTTTTTTTCTGTTTAACACTTATTCCTCCTTATCTTCTATTGCAATGTTTTAACTTATTAGCATCTACAAATTACAGGCGCGAATGCGCTGCGTCGGGTCAACCAGGGTCGGTCTAGAATATTCTAGACACAGGTCAGACAGTGCTTTTTTAAAAATAGGTTCAACAAGCCCGTTTCGTTAGTCAAATCCGTTCGCTGTTAATTATGAACATGCTTTTTTTGAAATTCAAGCTTATTCTTCCCAAACTTTTATTTTGAGAAGACGTAGTAAGTATAGCCGGAAGTATACGTATACAGAGAGACCATGAGATAGGAAGAAATGGCAATAGGATTTCATGGCAAAAATTAGCCGTAAAATACTGTGATCTGAAGATTGCAAGTTAAATTAGGTGTCAAATTACGAATTTTGTGCGATGTAATACAAAAACAAATGAGAAAACAAATTTACGAACAACCTACGAACGCAAAGAATTATTCATCAGGATATGTTTGGGTGAAATAATAAAAATGTAAACGATGCCTTTAGTTTTTGGAATAATATTTGCATTCGATTCCTTGGTATAGATCATATAAAAGGTATGGTATTCTTCTTCCTTCTTTTTTTTTTCATTTTCTTGTTCATATTCGTGTAGAGTTACTTTTCAATAGTTATTTTCATTAACGTAGACGTGTGTACTTTTGCAACATATTTGTTCTGCTGATAATAAGGAATGATTAGGTAAATCAGATTCAAATAACAATGTATAGGACAAACAGACGATTTGCAATAAGAGAAACTAGTCATACATAATACGTGTAAAATGAATATTTGACATTTTTTCTATAACATTTTTGCGAGAAAACGCCGGTTCAGTTATTTAACATCGGGTCCATTCAGGCAACACAACTATTTACCTACACCGTAAACATGGTTTTAGTGTGGTGACAGATAACATTTGAAATGCTGCTGAACGTTTTATTGTCACACGCTGTTCTTTTACAAGAGTAAGGTTGTGCTATTATGGTGTCTAAACTTAAAACGAAAAATCTTTGGTGGCAATGTTGTCCAACAATTGATACCCACCATAGTTAACATTTCTCGTTCAGGAAACATAACAATTCATCGTACATAACAGTTGTATCACCTAAACGCGACAATTAATTTGTGTTCATCGATTTTATGTAGATAGAGCATAGCACAAGCAAGTATAATTTCATTTTGCAATAACTGCAAGTACAGTGCCGAAGTTAAATCGATATTGGTGAGAAAGGGACCGATAATATGACCCCACAGAATGCTAACCCAAACATTAACTTAGCTTCGTCAGAGGTTGACGTCATAAGTATTTGAATTCTTTTACGTTCACTAAACTCGCCATTGCCAATCCTCCTCATTCAAGCTTGTTTATCGCTTCGCCTTTGTCTGTCTGTAGTGTACTTAACATTTATTAAATAATTGAACCAGCAAAATACGAAATATTTAAGAACCGCATTTAAACATATATTATCGAATACACATCCTTGTCATACTTTAACAGAAGCATCTTCGGTACAAAGTTACTGGTATATTCACATATTGATCAGACAAACAATACCGAGCAATTTATTCCTTTACGGGAGAAATAAACTTAAAATTTCAAGTATTTACAATAAAGCGTGGCTTCAATTTCAGTAAAGAAATGTATAGGTTGCAATTTGAAACTAAAGAGAAGATGTAGTTTCTCAATGGTCCATTAGCCCCAACAGTCCTTTTTTACCTCTTTGAACAGTGAAGATATCGCCTATTGGCACTCGGCACAGCATCTAAACAATTTAGGTAATCATTTTATTTTGATTTATAATTCTTTTCTGGAGAAGATCAATAAAACATACCGAGAAATTAAATTGTTAATTACTTGAAATTCATTGTTTCTCAAATCATCACAGCATAAAAGAGAATTTAGCTTACTACACGCTTCTCTACGTCAACGAATTGATAGCCTATAGTAAAATAATAACCATAAATCCAGAAAATATCGCCAAATCTTTAAATCACTTTTTCCGATTTACTACCGTCCTACTTCTACTGCCCGTCTATAAAATACGCTTAAGAGAACTCCAAACGTGTGGGTACGTCGCTGTCGTCGTTGGAGGCGATTTTCGAAAGTCAATTCGAGAAAGAAGGTAATTTTGCGCTTGACCGCCGCGTAAAATGAATCGAAAGGAATTTTTCATCTTCCGCGGCCATACGCTTCACCCTTCGTTCCTCGCATTTGAGGTAGTTGAGAGAAGGTCGTTCATTTTTTTCGCGGGATAAGTCGCAACAGATTAACCTCTCCCCACGTCCCGAACGAAATCTCACGACGCTGAACCGAGCAGCTGTAGGTTTCGAAGAGGTAATCTTCGTAAACGTTTATAAAAAAACAAAATCCCTGTAAATAAAGCGAAATTTGTGCTTCTGGAAGTTTCACCATAAAATTGCAACTGTCAGAGTTTGGTAGCTTCAACGGACAATTTCAGTGATCGATCTGTTTTTCTCGTTTTATATGTTCTCGTATTATTTATTAATAAACAAATACATACATTGTATAATATGTTACTTCGAAACTTATACCTACGTATACACCCGTATCCTTCGCGTCCATTTGCACAAATGCATGCATACTTATAGTTGAGGTAGCTAAAATATTGAGATGTAGTTGTAACTGCCACACGCTGTGAAATGTATTAATGGAGAACAAAAGAATACAACATTAAAACACTTCCGTTATAATGAAAAAGTTCTTTTTAATGTTAGAATTTCATCGCAGCATTCGAGACATTTTCCTTTTGGGAATTGCAGTCTTCTATTTCGACATACAAATTCCATTAATATATACAGTTACCCTTTTTCTATTTTGCATACAAAATATGGATTTATCCGCACGAAAGTGTGTATTGGAATGAACTTCATTATGATAGACAGCATTTTATTACAGACACAAGAATGGCATGATAATTAAGTTAGGCATAAATTTTTAATGAATCCCCTGTTAAGGATTTAACATTTTATTTTTTGTTTTATAAATGTAACCATTTTTATTTATTTGAAAGTAATATTTTGTTTGTGTCTATTTTATGATAAATAGAATGTTTCTTTTGTTTTGCCTTGTATAAATTTATATATTTCATATTTAGCATCATTTAAACTTTAACGTGTACGCATTCAATGTAAGAATACGTATAATTTCTTATAAAGTTCGCAAATATTTAAAATTCGTCAATGTTCTAATTAAAAATATCTTTAATAGTCATTTATTATATCTGTTTGGTGAAGCTCCTGCATGTATCAGATCGAGCGCTAGGTAAGGAATGTCCGCCAGTTACTGCCGCGCTTCTCTCTTTCACTTGTCAGTCACGCAGCGCTCAGACCCGCACTATCGTTGGTTTCTGATTTTTCCGTTTATACATGGGGACAGCAGCTCGGAGCAAGATACTAGAGGTGGGGTAACAAATAAATACACGAAATAACGCGAGCGTCTGGGTAGTCGTGAGTTGTATAGCATTTGCTGTAGTGATCGGCTATTTGCTGCTGTCGCCCATCCAGACGCTCAAGCTCCGATAGGGTTTTGTTGTGGCCCTAGCGTTAGATATTGAATGTCCCGATACATTTAAATGCGTACACAAAGAAGGAGTCGAATTATGAAATCCATATAGTATGCTATTTATGTATTTGAATTTATATATATATATATATATATATATATATATATATATATATATAAGGGAATTGTTTATTTAATAAATATATTTTGTATATCTACGCACTGTGTTTAATTTGAGATCAACTGATTAAGCGAGTAAACACTTTCGCCTGACAAGAAAGATACACCGAAGCAGACGACTAGCGGCATTGTTCTTCAAACTAGGAGAACGTAACATCCCCTGAATTACAGAAACGTATTTAGTACAAATAATAACATCTTATGCTAATTAGGTATATTTATTTAGTTATGACATCGTTTATGATTATTGTGTACCGCTACAGGAATCTGAGACGAGTATTATTGTATTTATTGTTATTCCAGACAGATTATGAATAGAAACGAACTTACAGGATTTACAATTAGTAATACTGTACGTTGTACGTCGTAACTGTGAGGCACTCCAATATCTCCTACATGGCTGAGGTGAAAACATTTGTGGAACTTGGAGATTTTCTTCTTTGTGAAAATGTCAATGTAACCCTTGACTACAGTTAATGACTTCCATCTTGCATAGCGCTCGGATTCTGATCAAGTCGTATTGGCTAAACGCAGAAAACTGGAATGTCTACTATATAGGTTACGATTTGGCAGTTTGAAGAAAACTGCAATCACTTTTATTTTATAGCAATTACTTTAGCCTTATATTCTACGGCGGTTAGTATTCTATTAATTGATTCTTTAGATGTCTTACGTTCTCCTAGTTTGAAGAACAATGCCGCTAGTCGTCTGCTTCGGAGTATCTTTCTTGTGAGGCGAATTGCTTATATGTAATTCTTATGTGTTTACTCGCTTAATCAGTTGCTCTCAGATTAAACACCGTACGTAGATATACAAAATATATTTATTAAATAAACAATTCCCTTGACAAAAATGGAAAAAATATGGTACTCTTCCCTATATATCAAAATTCAAATACATAAATAGCATGGATTTCATAATTCGGTTCCTTCTTTGTGTACGCATTCAAATGTATCGGAACGTTCAATGTCTAACGCTAGGGCCACCACTAAATCCTACCGAAGCATGAGCGTCTGATTGGGCGACAGCAGCAAATAGCCGATCACTACCGCAAGAAGGTATACAACTCACGTCTACCCAGACGCTCGCATTATTTCATGTACTTATTTGATATACCACCTCTAGTATCTTGCTCCGAGCTGCTGTCCTCATGTATAAACGGAAAAATCAGAAACCAACGATAGTGCGGGTCTGAGCGCTGCGTGACTAACAAGTGAAAGAGCGAAGGCAGGCAGTCGTGGGAGTCCGTACGTTCGACTTCCGACGAAATTTGGGTATGCGTACGTTACCGGCGGTAGTTTCATCAAACAGATATAATAAATGACTATTAAAGATATTTTTAATTAGAGCGTTGACGAATTTTAAATATTTGCGAACTTTATAAGAAATTATACGTATTTTTACATTGAATACGTACACGTTAAAGTTTAAATAATTCTAAATATGAAATATATAAATTTATACAAGGCAAAACGAATGAAACATTCAATTTATCATCAAATTTACACAAACAAAATATTAGTTTTAGAAAGAAATAAAAATGGTTGCATTTATAAAATAAAATGTTAAATAAAAAGTCCTTAACAAGATGTACCAGCGCAACTTATTATTAGGACAACCTAAAGTGAACACTATTATAATTGCAACTAGATGAAACTTAAAGCTCGAAGAATCGAGTTTTCTATACGATTTTTTTTTAATTTTGCTTTTCTATGACTTAAACAATATTTTTATTGTGTAGGTACTTTTTAATCGCTATTGGAAACATTTAGGCTTGCATAATATGGAAGGTTGGTCACATTGCTTTTGTTTAAATTAGAAAATTGTTATTGCAATTATTGCTTTGTTTGAATTTAAATGTATGTACATATAAGGAATTTACTATATTTAAGGTAATAATATAAATTGTTTTCGCCTGAACGATTAGAAAAAGCAAAAGAAATTATTGGTAATTTATTAATTGGTAATTGACTACTTTGAGAAGGGAAAACAATAACCGGCGCGTACTTTATTACATTACTGCTTGACAAACTGAAGACAAAAATTGCGGAAAACGATGCAATTGAAAAAAAAGGTTTGTTCCATCAGGACAAAAATTAGGTACGAATTGATAGACCACCCACTCAAGTCACTAGATCTGACTCCAAGTTTTTCTCTGTTTCCTAGAGTCAAAGTTACGCTCGGAGGACGGGAGTTTTCATCGAATGAGAGGACCATCACATTCACAAACGCCTATTTTGCAGAAAAAGATGCCAACTACCATTTGAACCATTGAACATTAAAGTGATGGGAGCATGGGAGCAAAAAGGATTTGATAAAAGCTAAACATTTACTTCTGTGTTAGGCTGGAAACTTTTCATACTACGCTCGTATATGTTTTTGGTGTTAAAATCAGTAACTAGTGACTAACTAGTGTAGTATCTTATTTATTGAACACTGGATATTATACTATTTATATATATCATCTATTACTATTAAAAAGAGGAAAATAACTCCAGATGATAACTTACATATCACATTACTCGTTGATTAATAAAAACATAAATTCCTACACCCTCAAAAATATTATGTGGTTGTCTCTAATGCCAGATTTATCAAAGGAATGAAATAGCGGAATAAAATGAACGTAAAATATTGAACACTCCAAAATTAACATAGAAGATAGTTCGACAATGAAGGGATATAGCAGACTAGCAACCTACAAATAGGTCACCAACATCACAGCGGAATAATTTAAACCTTAAGAAATGTAACAATGAAGAATAAATTAAAAATAGCATCAACGTCATAATGTATCGAATGTAGTATGCACCAGGTATAGTTTGTCTATCTATATAACGATTTCACTATTGAGGAATTAAAAGTATTAGCGGGGACTATCCACTACCTGGTGTCGCAGATACCGAGAAGTAATGTAAATGAGGTAATGGGCCGTATTAGGAAGAAATAAAGTTTCTTAAGTAGAGAAGTTGTTATGTTTGTGAGAAGAGAAATGTGCCGGTGCTATAAAAGAAATGAGGTTCCTGCATTGCGAAGTTTGTGCAACTTCTTACCATAGATTGCAGTGTTGTACACTACGTTGTCGCGCGTTATGAAAGAAAACGGCTTTAAATTCGGTGTAGTAAATAAGCGGCGAATGGAATCGCAAAGACTGCAGCTACTACGGGATGAGTACCTGCCGACAGTGAAAGCATTCAGAAAAGAGAAACGTTTCATTTGCTACTTGGACGAAACATGGTATGATACCCGTGATACTGTCAAGAAAGGTTGGGATAATGGTTCGGGAATGTGTTCCCTTAATATCCCTGTGTCAAGAGGGAAAAGAATAATTATTGCACATGCGGGATCTGTGAATGGCTGGGTTGGTGAAGTATTACTCTATGCTCTGAACATAAAATCTTCGTCGTTGGATTATCATGAAAATATGACAAGTTGTTTGTCTTGTTTGAAGGGTGGTTCGTGAATAAGTTACTACCGTCGCTACCTCTAAGAAGTGTCATTGTTATGGATAATGCCAGTTACCACTATCGACAAATTATTAAAGTACCTAATGGGTGAAACACAAAATTGGAAATAACAAAATTTTATATTATAGTAGTTTATTTGATTGTATTGTTTAACATGTATTTTATTTGTGTTATAATTGTAATGACGTTTCCTATGCTATGTATTAAGAATAAATTTTTATCATTATTTCTCCAACAATGTATGTTTATATGTATATAAATAAATATATTATTCAGTCGAACATTAATCTCTTTATAATACACTTTTACTATTACAATCTTAGCGAATACGTCCCTGTTAACCATCCGTGCTCAGAAGGGATTATAATGGCCGATAAACATTTCTTTTGTGAACATCGAGTGCTATTTAAAAAACCAAGTCGTTAGAAATATGAACAGACTATACCGTATTTGGTACTATGCCATTATTCAGCTATCAAGTACTTGTATCCAATATTTAACAGACAATTATTTTATAACTCAGTTCGCAGTAGACCAAATGACATTTCAATAAATTAATGACATGTTGGTAGAAATGCCTTTTTTTGGGTACCTATATCGACCACTTATCTATAAAGTGTTTTGCGCTATGAGGATAACATTATACATATGTTACTGCCAATTGTATTTTGTTGATAATTTAATATGAGGTATACTATATTACATATAGTATAGGGTATCATAATAATATTTTCATTTAATCTTTGCTATACTACTCCTGTTTGAAAAGTCTGCAGCTACTTCTTATCTACTACACACGGACGTTCGTTTCTGTAATTTATGGTTGATGAGTATCTTTGTGGAAAGTGGTGGCTATTTCCTTATAACGAATTAGACACGTTAAATTTCTCAATATATTTTGTATGCTGGAATCCCTTCCGTTCTATAAATCTAAACAAATCACGTTATGGCAGATACAGAAGCATTAGCAATTACGACTGCAAACAGTAGTTAATGTAAACTCTAGGGTCGCTACCTATCCACGATATTAGGTGGATACATTAGCTAGGCGCCAACTCAGCTTCAATAGTCTACTGGTAATACAAAAAAGAATTGTTTCTGTCTATATATTTTTGTATCGTTACTTTTGGTGAGCATTGTAAGTACGAATCCTTTGATTTTGCATAGTTTTTGTTGCAACATACATACGTTCTTCCATTTATCCGTCCTTTTTAGTTTTCCTAGTTTCTCGTGTTGAATTCAGTAAAGCACACTGGTAATTGTTACGACTTGAACCTTAGTACGTTAATTTTGCGTTGTTTTTAACAATGTAGTGTGTCTCTAATATTTCTAATTTTTTTTTAAGATGCAGGACTCTACGAGCCACTTCACAACACGAAGAGCCTAAACACAAGTATTCATGGTCACCAAATTTAAGAATCATAGCTTTTCGTTTCCATTATCCATTTATCACTTATTATCAATTATTTTGTTTTAGTGTATTGCTAAATTATCAGTTTAGATATTTGTTTTCTATTGTTTCTAATTAATTGTACTGCGATTCTTTGAGAATCAGAGTAAGTTATGTAACACGCAGCAAGTTTATAGCAAGGTCCATATCGTATATACCCGCCTGAGACGTCAACACGCATAGTTTAGATTGGATTAAAAACGAGGTAGTCCTTGGCCCATCCCAGTGCAGCCATTTCAGATCTATTGTGGTTCCTCAATTGATGGATGATTTGCGTAAGATTTGTCTTTTTCATCAGACCAGCAGGTTTGGACTTTTGGATATTTCGACCTGATTTCTGATAGCCGTATTCTTGCTACACTTATGCAAGATCATAGTATGTGAACGGCAGTATTGTTTTCCGCATGACAGAACTTGAACTGCTTTTCGTCTTTACTGTTTGTTAACTGAGTTATATGGACTTAGATCTTGAGTGCCAAGAAACCTTTCATGCCGCTTTCTCTCTCAGGCTCAAGTTGCTAATATGTTTTTTGAGCATAGCCGACTTACTATTATTTTAACAGACTTTCTGTCCCGATCTTGTATTGATGAATACTTGATATATTCTTCGACTAACCTTAGGATTTCTTTTATCTTTTATTTCTTATATCTCCACTGTGTAGTAGTTGGTTTAACTAAAATATATGCCATTCCGCTAAGCGCATACAAGTTTCAATAAGGATAGCAATAACTCAATAACTAGCTGCTAGAGTATTTCTTCAATGCACACTGGGACCACTTCGTTTTGAAATAAAGTGGTATTTTGGGTAAGGTTTGAATTAGCTATACTTGCTTTAATCTTATAGATTTCGGTACAGACACCAATATCTATCTTTGAGTCGCCTATGTATCAGATAGATCTGCTGTAATGAAGAAGGGGGCTTTCCTTCGTTTGTCTTTACGTAATATAAATATTTTACAGTTCTTGTCGCCGTTATATTTAAGACTGATGCGTCTATACGTCAGCTTGTAATCGGTTTTTCGTTAAATTTCTTGGCCGCTTTTGGTAATCCGCACCATGTGATCTGATTATGAAGTTGCATGTACCAGCGTACCTGTGGGCATGGTTTTTTAATCTTTGTATGCCCCTCAGTCATTTGTTGCCGACACCAACAATATCTTCCTCCACCATATCGCCGTATGTTGTCGTTGGTTTAATGACCACTATGTATAAACATAACATGTCGGTCACCACAAATCAAACACCTACAGTGAAAGCCAATGATTTATTTAATACTTTATAAGTACTCTAAAAGTGTAGCAAGAATTCAATATCCTTCCAGTTCTTTTAAAGATTTAAAGGCGCTCTATTGCATAATTGCCAAACCATCATATTTAATTAAATAAAACTGTCACTATTATTTTGTAAGAGCGAACAATTGTGAAACTCTGTCTTCAACGTTAGCATAACGTTTCTCATTTTCTTCAAGAGCAAAACACTATCAAAAAAGAAAAGAGCACATTCAATTCTATCTACACAAGAAAATAACATTGTAAATTTTTCTATTTTCCTCAGTTCCCATCCATATCTAAAGTTGCATACTGACAGTCTCTCGGTCGTTAACGACGAGAACTGCGTATGTTTTTATTGTCGAAAAGATCTTACACAGACGCGACCGTAATACACTTATTCGTATAGCGTCTTTTCCTTCTTTATTCCGCAAACGCATCCTTTTGGAGCGCGAGTAGTAAAGCCGTCGGATTGCGAAGTGAAATTCCGCGAAATCTGCATAATTCACGCGTCTGCGAATGCGTTTGCTCGCGTACAAATAATACTGAAAGAAGGCATTGTACACTAGGAATGGTGGCCGTTACGACATCATTAGTCGAGTAGTTATAAAAGTTTAAATTGCCTCTTCGGGACAAAATGCGACGCTAAAAGAGAATGCTTTATAAAACGTTACCGAAGGGCCATTGTTCATAATAAGTAATAAATGGTACCTTGTTAATATGAGTCATTGTAAGCATCCAGGCTCTTTCTCCTTACATTTCAGCAATAGAGAAGTTAAGTAATCATAAAATAACTATATTAATGAAATAAATGCTCGGACGATAATTGGTGAAATAAATGGCAACAATTTTGAGCTAAAAACTGTTTATTCTACCTTATTGTATAACAAACGACGTTTCAACGAGTCATCTTTCTCATTATTTGCAAGGTTTAATACAAAATCTGAGTGGCTCATCGAAACATCGGCTGTTATACAATAAGATAAAATAAATCGCTTCTAGCCCAAGACTTTTGGCATTTATTGCAACAATGTTATGTACTATAGTCTATTGTCGATGTCTAGAAGTATAAAAACGGATGTGCAATTCTAGCAACCCTAATCTACGAATTGTCCTTGTTGAAGATTAATACCGGTCTTTTGCGATATTATTAGAGTTACGTAAGATTAATTTAAATAATCTATCAGAAGCAGAATATATAGTGAACAATATTGTGAAATAGGCAAAAAGGGTCTTATTGCAATTTATTAGTCCCAAGAATTCATACGTAGATGAATTTGCAAATCGATTTTGAAAAGTCAATCGGCTCCAAACTATTTATTGAAGAAAATTAATTAGATATCACTACATTAACTTTTATTTATTTATTAATCGGTTGCTCCAAAAGCGTTGATGCAATTTAACACCTAATCTATCGTTTTTAAGTACTTGCTCCAGGGGCGCACGTGGAAATTTTTATCGTAACATATGTGTTTCACAAATTAAATATGAACAAGTTTGGCGTAGATACTAACTATGGAGATCAATTTTACTATTATTGAATATACTCCCAGTATAGAAACAATACAGCTATATTTTTTGTCAAACTCAATTTTATTTCTCTACATAACCTTCTTATAAGTCCATATAAGTTTTCCAACAATGCTCCTCTCTTTAATCTGTGAAAATAGTAGTTGATAGCTTGTTCTGAAAAGTGGGCGCTTACGGATGTGATAGCCTCCTTATTAGATGGAAATCTCTGTCCTCCGAGCGAAACTTTGAGCATGAGAAACAGAAAGAGGGCGTTCGGTACTGGACTTAATGAATAGGGTGGGTGATTTACCAAGTCTAACTTCAATTTGTTAATTTTTGCCATGGCGACCGTTGTAGTGTGAGACAGTGCATTGTCTTGTAACAAAACGTTCTTTTTCTTCAAATGCGACCGCCTTTCCGCAATTTCTATCAAATAATGAATGCTCCCGTTATTGTTTTGTGTTATATAGTTGATTGACATAACTCCGTGACTCTCCTAGAAAACGGTCGCCATCACTTTCACGGCTATTTCGGCTTTTCCTTGGATTCAAGAGTATACTGACGTATACAAGTTTCTGCAGTCGACTCCAAAATTACAATTTATTTCGCTTAAACTGCCTCGACAAAGCTCTGGAAATGTTTATCGAATCCGTTTTTGCGACCCTCAAATCATGTCCAACTCTTCAGTCTATATATGACAAACACGAGTTGCCCACAGCCATAGCAGAGGCTGTGGGCAACTCGTGTGGGCTCTCTAACCTTAATTCCACTCTCGGTTAGCACCATTTGGTGATCTTTTCCGATGTTACCGGTGGTGGTTGGAGCTTTTCGCCACCCCGAATATTTATCGCCAACAGAGCTGGTACGATCACATTGAGACTCAGCTATAGAAAGTTTCAATGTTGTAAATAATAGTGCCGGATCCCCACAAACAGCGTAAGAATTTAATGATGATTCGATATTCGATTTTTTCAATTTCTACAAGAAAGAAAGAATATTTGTTTAAAGCATAGTACACAAGCTTTTTAGCTGTAAAAAATATAATAATATACCAATAGTTGGATGGACAATGGACAAAGAAGAATGGCGTTCAGGAATTTATGTCGAAATTGTATATGTAAGTTAAGTTTTGCAAATTATTTTTAATAAGTATAAGTAAAACAAGTATAATTAGAGTAGTAGAAGAGCAAAAGTTTATACATATATAAAAATTTAAATACACTAAATCTAAGTATAATTTATAGCTGCATATGGGACAAAAATGCAATCTACTTGGCGTAGATATAATTTTATTCTCAAAAACTAAATATGTATTACATTATACTTAAAATAAAGAGTTATTATATTAACTTTAAATATGTATGTGCCAATTGGAAAACAAAAACCTGAAATATGCTTACCCTAGCAAATGTCTTGTACTAGCTAAAAAGGTTAAAATTTTGCAATATTTAAGTAAGCCCTTTTGACCTTGTAGTGTCATTTTACGGCCAAAATTGTAAGCTTCCTTCGCAACGGTTGTTTTGTTGTGGCTATTTACAGGTTTCTGTTTGGATCGCTATTTCGTGATTTTCTCATATATTCATCGTTCTTTTGATTTCGGTCCATGTTTTCTCCCCTCTTCCGATTGCGAATCAATTCATTCTGTCAATTCTAGTTGATTTAGTTGGTCTTGTTTTATAAAGAACCATTTTCGTGCTTAATAATTATAGTAACTTGTGGGCTATTAGTTACCGGCGTTGTGCTCGGAATAAGTTGTTTTTTTTTGAATTGGTCTTTAACTGTCTTGTAGAATACAAGATTCTATAGTCTTCTAGACTATTGGGGCACTCATTGTACGGCTGAACCATGAACTATACCAACTGCACTTTTGTTTTGATCCACTTTGAGCCTGTTTACGATTTATATTTAATTTCATAATCATCGAAAATTATTTTGATACCTTAAGTTATCTAAGATGTCGCTCTTTTCATTTATTTTACTTTATTTAGATAATTTATTGAGGTGAGGAAACTTTAAGTTTTCTTTTCTGTTTAAATTAGATTAACGCTTGATCCATCAATGAAAGAGAGTAACTAATAACTTTTCACTTCTTGTTCATGTAATATATATAACATCCAAGACCATTTGCAAGATATTACGATATATCAACATCTATTTATATAAGTTGGCTTGTACTAGTATATGTGCAGGGAAAGTTGAGCTCAAGTGACCAAGTACCAATGAACCTGAAATGTCAGGTAGTAATTTGTTTACCTTTTATTATTTTTATTACTTCTCGGCTTTTATGACCCGTACTCACGGTTTTTGAAACCGTGTGGCGTCCTGCCCTTATGACATCTCATCGAACAACTCAATCTTGATTGGAGTTAGTTGGGTTTCCATAAGCGTGTTATATGCGGTAAGTCAGACTGGATGGTAATGCTAAAATAGCTTCCTCATGGTATTGATGGAATCGCTTATGGCAAAAGCAATGCAAGAAGAGAAAAACACACTACCCACGGACATGTTTGTGTCCACCCGGTGTCATCAGCGTGGTTCCAAGAGAGTTTTCACTCCACCTTGTATCGCTATTTATCTCACAGTTAATATCACAACATTCGAAACGACAATTTCTTTTTTGGTTATTGTTTCTAGACGTAATACTTAAGAAAAGTAATTTTATTTACGGTAAGTACAAATATCATTTTATCCTTAGTATGTACGACTTTTATCCTAAAAAGAGATCTTGGTGAAAGTAAAAACCGTAAAAGAGGAACTTCGGGACTAGAGGCAAAGGGATGAGACAATAAACATCGCATATTTAAAAAAATGGAATCACTTATATTAGCGTATTTCTTAATATATAATGTTTATTGTCTAATCCTTATATCTCTAGTCCCAGCGCTGCACTATGGTTCCATCCTAAAGACCGTTTTACAGGAGGAGAGTTTCTCGTACTTAGTTGAGAAAATAGTTACATATAAACTAGTCATATATTAGTTTACACGTAACGACTTTCTGAAAACGAACAACACGCCACCAATACTATCCCTGGAACTAACGTCTATTGCGTATGCGTTTGCCGCCGCAAATTCCTTCTTCATGTAACAGGCGTCCCCAGAAACTTGTTTCCAATGTGAATAGCGGATACTACAAAAGTTAAACAATTGTTTTTTGGATCAAGCCATTGCGTTTCCTTTGTATTGTATCTTTCAATTTAGTAAACTCTTAGATTACTAGTTTGTACAGCGTCAACTTGTACAGCGCTTCAGAGCAGCGCCTGTGCGAACCGCCACAGCTTGAGGGTATACAAGCGCGTATCCGAGCGATCTCGACTACAGTTAGATTTTACAATTTTCCGTATCATAGCAAATTTTTATTACCGTAATTACGGGTAATAATGGAAAGGCAACGCGATTTGACTCATGCACAAGCTTGGAGAGCGGTAGGTCAATTGGAAGGTGGACGGAGACAGCAAGCTGTTGCTGAAGTTTTTGCAGTTTCGCGTTTGTGGAATCGGCTTTTAGAAACTGGAGATGTTTATAGAAGACGAGGACAAGGACGCCCAACATCTACAACACCTAACAGTATTTGCACGTAGAAACCGCACTCATAACGCAACGAAGCTTAGAAGCGAGCTTGCCGTTGTTACGGAAAGAGTAGTATCAATTCAAATAATAAGATATCGTCTTCACAACGTTGGCATGTATGCTCGAAGACCCCTAGTATGCGTTCCACTAACTAAATCTTCATAAAAAGTAGCGAAGAATATGGGCTGAGCATCATAGAAATTGGAATCACGATGACTGGGCACAAATATTGTTGTGACGAATCCAGATTCGCCCTAAATCCAGATAATAGACGTATTTTAATTTGGCGTGAACCTGAAATACGTAATCAGCAACAATTTGTTCGAGAAAGGCCGCAATATGAAGGTGGGAATTTAATGGTATGGGCTAGGATAAGCGCAGGAGGTCATACAGACTTTTATGTGATACAGAATGGCAACCTGACTGCTCGGAGGTATCTGGATGAAATTTTGAGACCCATTGTTCTTCCGTACGCTGGCGCTATGGGTGAAAGATTCATTTTAATGGATGACAATGCTCGTTTACATCGGGCAAACATCGTGAACAACTGGATTGAACAATTGGGGATCAATAGGATGGACTGGCCAGCAAATTCTCCTGATGGTAATCCTATCGAACATGCTTGGGATGCTTTAGGAAGACGTGTTGCAGCAAGAAATATGCCACCGCGTACAATTCGGGAACTTCAAAATGCTCTGATAGAGGAATGGAATAATCTTCCACAAGAATTTTTTGATGTCCTGATTCGATCAATGCCAATGAGATGTCAAACCTTTATTGCTGTTCGTGGAGATCATACACGTTATTAACAATGGATTTTTCGTTATTTTATCAATAAAATTTCTTATAAAGTCTCATAATTGTGTATTTATTTAATGATATTTATTCACTCTAGTGCCTTAGTAGCTTTATAATGGTCACAAGAAGTTCAAACTTGGCAATGCGTTCGGTTTCTTATTTAAAAACATTGTAGTTAAAAAAAAATATTTGCGAGGTGCTACATTCATTATTTATTTATTTTATTACCATTTTTCCAAATATCCCCTAATTGTTTTGAGCAGTGTAGCATTTCGCCGCAGCACTCTATGCATTTCAGCAAACAAAATATAGGTCAAATTCTTGAAATATATGCAAAATATTACTTAAAAAACAGTCGAAATAGCATGAATCAAACATGGCAAACATGGCATATTGCCGAAAACTACAAGAAAGTCTCGATCGAATAAAATGTGAATTCCCTCTCTAAACATATTATATATTGGCCATTAATGAAAAACCGGGATTCCTAAAAAAATCAGTTATTTCAAAAACTAAGGTAGGTAGGAGGTATTGAGGAAAGTTGACATGCAATGAAGAGGGGCATCTATTTAGAAAGCAAAAATTACATCGTGCGCTGCGGTAACTGAACACCCTCTGAATTTGAACATAATTCCACGTTCTTGTCTCCGAATATTTTTTATTTACAAACTCTTGCTCTAGACTGCTTAAAAAGAGAATTATATTTCGTCCACGCGCTGGATGAACACACTGTATATGAGAGCTATGCATATACTGCTCTCTTGAAACCATTTACTACATCCAAGTAAAAATACCTATCTACCAATACACCCTTCCTCATACCCATTCCAATACATTTAAACACGTACTGCACTAGACATTGCAACACGAAATAAAGAGTTGTTGGTATCCATAGCAATGCTGAATGCGCTCATCTTTATCCGTAGGCTATATTCCTATACTACTCCAGGGCAACATGGAAGGGAATACGTTTCCTGTTTCGAGTGCACTTTTTCCGGGTTACAATGAGTTACCTCCATCTATTTCCTAAAACATTCGCTACCGGAAACATACGACTGTCAATTACAATTCTATTTTCATACAGAAGCGCTACTAACGGCACACGTTGCAAACGCTAGACACGAACTAACTGTCATACAGTTAATCGTTGGAAAAAGCAAAAGATAGCCGAGGGGAGATATTTCATTCCGATGAGAATTCAGACGTTAGAGGGCGCGAATGTAGAGCGGAGATTTGTGTGTACATTCGGCAGAATAATCAGTTTTAAAAACCTTTAAAAACCTAATTAGTTTAGTAGTTTGAGATCACCTATGGCGTTTTATGTATGTTACATATAAAGAAAATAAATAGTGTTTCTTCTAAAACCCTTATTTAACATTCTTAAAAACCCTATCTTCGTAACACGTCCAATGAAATAAATGAGTATTTTTGTGTGCATAACCAGAAAATGTTAAGTAGGAGAGAAGAAAAGTGGGAACCTGTGCCTTTTTTTCGTTCTGTTTGCCCAATAGAACTATGTTAGCGGATTTGCCTATATTTGAAACAAAATATTCTTATCTAGGATCCTATTAAGGGCAGTGTAAAACCGACAGAATTTTTTTTTTATGTTACGGGTGGATATGTAACGGAAAGAACTATGATTAAGTTGAATTTGATCGCTCAAAATTATTCTTACATTCTCAGAAGCGCGCTTATCCGCATTAGCATAAAAAAATCGCAAAGAAAATCTGCAAAAAATGCTCTACTAACAAAATATTAATATTATTAATTACTGTTAGAGACTATTAGAGCGCAAAATTCTCGCTTGCCTTTCAGTGGTGTTTAATTGCGAGAGATTGGGGGGATACAGAGGTGCTTCGCTACATGTCGGCACTTTCCAGCCTTCTACGCTATGTGCTATATGTAATACATATTGCAGTGCGAAGCTGATAAGGGTCGATGAGGTACATGGTTAGAAGCAGCATTCTAATATCTTAAACATTTTGAAAAGATCAAATTAGTGATTTTACAACTGGACGCTAAAGAAGCAGCTGCAATAAGGTCAAATGCAATTCCAAAATCCTCAAGTTGCTGCAGATTTAAAAACTATTAACGACAATTACGTTCCAGTAGCCAACGCAATAAAGAAATCGCAAAACACTTCGTTGTCCTTACGGGATTCGTGTGAAATTGTTGACTACGTACAAACAGTGCTACATATTTTATATGACGGAAGAAGTGTTTCAGTCAGAGGAAAATTTAATACTATATTACATCAAAATGTCGATTTTACTAGATTATGCCATTTTTTTAACAATAGTGTTGCGAAAGATCCGTTATACAGGTTCAAAAACCACTTTAAGTACGCGAATATTACATCGCCAGATGTAGAATGATCTTTTTTTGCGTATAAGCAGATGTATATGCCGCAACGAACGGATCTCAAAGAGACCGCTATAGAAACGTACGCTATGATACAGGTGTTGAAAGCCTCACTTCTCGATTTCTTTTCAGTCATCTAAGCATGTTTACCAAAAAATAATGCTAAGATAGCTTAGCTTCCTCATGGTATTGATGGAATAATTCACGGCAAACGCAATAAAAGGAGAGAGAGAAAAATACACTAACACACGGACATGTTTCTGCCTACCCGGCGTCATCAGCGTGGTTTCGAGAGTACTTTTCATATCTCTACCTTCTATCGCTGTTGCCTCACAGTTAATACCACAAC
>LR736878.1:2981854-3104139 GCA_902654985.2 Oryctes borbonicus
AACGACAAACTCGACATTTCTTGGCGCCCTCTAGTGCCAAAGAAACGTACCTTATTTTTTAAGATATATCAAGATCTCGACTTTATTTATCCTGGTCTTTTTATAGATCTAACGAGGGTCTTGGATTGAACATTCGATTCTTTTGCATAAGTTGGAGCGGTATGGGGTTGGTAATATTGCTGGTGCCTGGTTCGAGTTATACTTACAACAGTGGCTGCACACTGTCATAATAGATAGAGGTAGGTTCGAGAGTAAACATGTACGGATCGGTGTTCCGCAGGGCTTCCTTCTTGGATCGATCCTTTTCTTAATATTTATCGATGATTCAATTTAGCTTGGAATGCTCTGACATAATTTTGTATGCGTATGACTTGTTTGGTAATAACTAGTAAAAATTTCATGAGCTATTTCTAACTACCAATAAGGTATTTCTCAATATACAAAAATGGATAAAGGTTACCAAATCAATATTGAATTTTGAAAAAACTAAACGTGTATTATATCGAAATACCCAGGTGCAATAATGCACGTCAGAGGTGAAACTAACTTAGTAACATGTGAACCATGCTATAGACGAAAATCAATTGTGGGGTTACGAGGGAAGCAGCGCGCTATTATATCGGCAGTGAGCGGAGTTGTCGCTATTTGGCTGGGAATTGCGGTCACTGTCAGTGGAGAATCGGTCGTTACAGATGAACAGCTTCCATATGTCTGCAAGGGGGTAACCCGTATCTCTATTGACATTCTTAAGATATTCAAGGATCTGTATAGGCTCTCTCATTTTCCGATTGTAATAGTGGAAAGAATTACAAAGTAATGAAGTATCTAGCAGTAAATAATATCTGGTGGCCAGTGTGTTCTAAGGCAACGTTCGTGCTCTGTGAATATTTTAGACGACTTATTTACGTAAATACTGCGCAACACATTAACACCTGTATCTTGACTTATCTGGCTATCCGGCGTGGCCCCTTGTAACGGGGATGCCAATCTTTGAGGCTGGCAAAACCACCATGCATCAACGAAGCATGTACACTTCTAAAGTAAAAATTAAGTTTCTTTGCTCACAAAGTCTCAAAAATGAAACAACATTTTTTTCTTGGTTATACAGGATGACCTCTTTTTAATGGTCTCAAGATAATTGAAATCGAGGTATCCCTTTTAAGATACTCTCTTAGAAATGATCAAAAAATCACGAATGAATTTTTGGATGGATTTTGAACATGGATAACTCAATAATTATTTGAACAGCAGGCCCGCTACTCGCACAGCTTCATAACATGCTAACAGATTACAAATGAGGAGAGACAGCTTCAAAAAGGCATTCTATCAACAGATACAAGGCTAAGGACGTAACTTTGGTTACGACGAGATTTATGAGCCGCTTAGACGACGAATTATTGTGAGCCTGTAATATGTGAGCTTTTACTCCAGATGTAATTTGGTATAGTTCCATGTAAGACCTATATGTACATTCGGTAAAAATTTCATCATAATGGGAGAGGGTCAAATAAAATGCGTGGAACTGTTACTTTTGGAAGAAGTTAAAAATGGGTGATTACTGATATATAACATTTGTCTGTCTGTATACGTTTAGGCACTGTACCGATCAATCTTTCGCAATGCGCTGGTGAAATATTTTCCACGTTACTCTTATTTTGGCTCTAGGTAATGTTTTTGTGACCTTTCGCATCAGTCCAGAAAATAAGATCCATTTTCGCATATCAACGCTCTAGCTTTTCGGGCTGTATGACAGGAAGCGTTATCTTGAAAAAGAATGTTTTCTGAAAGATCCTCGGAAGAAGTTTTGCATACGATGCCTTTAATGTCACAATTATAACTTCTATATTCGTGCCTATTCATGCGGCAATTCTCCAGAGGCGTTTGATGACGTGCACCCCCTTACAATGTTACCACCTTCGTGCTTAAGAGTAGAAGCAACGCAATCCTCATGAAGTTTCTCATTAACTCTACAGAGCACATTTTCTTTAGACAGCTGCAAAGAAGTTTTCTTCCTATCACAAAGAGAAGAATGATGAGTGTAAGGCTTTCACGACCGTAATCCGTAGTAGAAATGTCTTTCGGGTGATGTCGTGTAGTTCATATTTTACTTGACGTTTCGCTGACCATGCTGTCAGCTTCTTCCGAGGATTTCTAAAGACTCAGAAGTAATGAGAAAAATGTTGCGACACCCACTTCCTGTTTTATTCTTAAATGATCCAGTAGCATTCCAATAGACCCCTTAGTTTCACTTAACTATCGCTTCTTTTGCATCGTAATTGCAAATATTTAAATGAAAATACTTGCTCTGTGCTAGTGCCTGATTTAACAGCCCGTACGCAATTGAAGCGCGAATATTAAACATTGAAACAACACATTTGCACAACTAACCTTATTTTTACAAATCTTTATATATGATTTTACCTATTTCATTTCTTAGAAGAACACTAGCTTGTATTAAAACAACGCGTAGTTCTATACATTTGTGAAAGTCTACAGATACATCGTTTTATTGGCCAGGGGTGTAACGAACAATAAAAAGTAGCTTTAATCATCATAAAGCCTAAAAAGTATATCACAAACCATACAGAAGAAGCCTATCTTCATTTATTAGTCTATTTATACAAACTACATACCACATATAACCCTCATACAGTATTATGTACCCTTTTCTTACATTTATTTCGAGAGACATAACTTCTTTAGTCCTCAGGAAAACGAAGCAAGACGAAACCGAGAAAAGTCATTGAATAGTACGTAGCCAGAGAACTTTTCTACATCGGCGAATCTAATCTACTCGTCTGCGCAGAAACAAAGTTCTCCCGCATTTCGATATGCAAATTATCAAGTTGGCTGCGCGCAAACAGTGCAAATTTCCTATTCGTTTCAGCGTTCGAATTTACAATTTTCGAATGAAAATTACATGGAACCTCAACTAGTTTCAGTCAATGTTCGAATGAAGTACAGCGATGGTGAATCATAGAAATTGGAATGAGAGATGAAACAAGTTCCGAGGATCTAGTTGAATGAATTCCTAGGTATGAAATATGCAAGTTGGCTCTATACTCAAGGGCCATAAAAAGGGAAGAGTGTACAATGAAAATAAGTTCGGATTTTTACACATGCAGTAGATTCTTATTATAAGGCTAGGTAACAGTAGTCACCTGCATGAGACTCGGTAAAATCAGAAATAAAACATAGTCTCATTGTCATAATTAGTGAAACCTGCAAGGCCAAGCAGTGACTTATTCTTTGCAGCAACGTTGTATTTTATGTTCTAACTAAAAAACCGCGTAACCACGAGACCATTTAAAGGTTAACATGATCCATTACACAGGCCAACAAAAAAAGTTTTTCTTTTCGATTGCCACAGATGTTTATACGATTTTATGTTACATTTGAAGCAAGGAATTTAGAAACAACTCACATTCCTACTAGTTGGCTCTTGTTTATAAATTATTGTATAACAACTAGGTTTTCAGTGGTTGCGTCGTTTCCGCAATTGTAATTATTATATCACGATAAACGAGAGGTTTTCGTTAAAATTAGTCTTTGCTTGGCAGATATAAAATCATTTTGCCTCCCCTTTACATAAAGCTGGGGCTCATGAAAGAATCTGTTAAAGCTTTACACAAAGAGGGGAGTGCCTTGAATATATTTGTAGATCGTTCCCCAAAGTAGGTTTAGGAAAATTAGAGGCTAGAATTTTTAATGGTCCTCAAATTCGCAAGCTCATTAACGACTTGAATTTCCCAAAAGCCATCACTGATGTTGAAGCTTCTGCTCGGTGCCCTTTTATTACTGGGCTTAAGAACTTCTTGGGTAACAATAAGGCAGAACATTATGAAGAGCTCATACGAAATATGCTGGTTAATTTTGAGAAAATGGGTGCTAATGTGACACTTTCTGTAAAACACACATGATGGCAGACCATTGTTGGAACTTGCAATGTGATTGTTTTCAAGTCAAACACAATAGAAAATCATTACATTATACAGTCGGCGTTTCACTTAGCATTTATGGTGATATGTTTTTCTTTCCCCAGAAACATACTTCTTACTTTTATATTCATTTTATTTTATATAATTATAATTTGAGGTATTTGCCGTCTGATTGCCAGTAAATTTTTAATTTCTTTTCTTTTTTTTTTTTTTCTTCAAACCTTTTCGAAAAAAAAAGCAAAAAAACTAGAGCCAATATGACGAAACTGTTAGCAAATATGAGATCAACAACACAAAGCTATTCTGAAACTGCCCTAATAACGGAAACAAAAAAAAGTCACTGTTGGCCAGTGTTATACATTATTATTTCATTAAGAACAACGTTAAGTTGTTTAGCAAGAATACGGAATATTTCAAACAAATGTCATAAAAGCAACTACAGTTTAAAAGAAAGTCTTGTCGAAGGAGAGATATTTTATAAATAAATGACCTCCCTAATGCTTTATTTTATTGATGTACTGTGTGTTGTCAGATGGTGTCATAAGAGGAAAAACTTTTTTACTGTTGATCTTGATGAAAAAAAAATATGCTTCATCAATTTTCTGCTCGTTCCAAAACCCACAAATAATAATACTATACTTTTAAAATAAGGCGTAAATTCGACAGTTTGTCCCTGTTTTGTACTAATACCAAATTGCATTGATGCAGTGTTTGTGCATCACGTTATGTTATGTACTGTCCCGCGATTTTTGAATTGTCAATATGTTGGCTTGTAAGGAAAAGTTTCTGCCATTCGGTGCTACGGTAACTTTTTCCTCTTATTAGACCTACACAGTTTGAAATTCGTTATGTGTAAATTTTGTAGGGGAAAACGCTACTGTATTATTTGCAAATGTATTTACTTTAAAGTTACTCTAGATTTTTGCGAAGTAAATTAAAAACCATATAAATTTGCGTACGTATTGCACTTTACCGGCATCCAACGATTAAGTAGAATGGAATTAAACTTTACTTAATGTCATGACTCATGAGTGATTTCAGTGACCACAGTATAAACTTGGCTTTAACCTCTCCAAAGTGTTAACATTTTACGCCAAATTGGGCATTAGTTCATAGAAACTACGAGTGTTGTGTTTGGTTTACCTTTAGGTAAGTACCTAGGTACGTAGGTCTATTTATTTATTTTTACTACTTAAGCACTTATGCAAGTATTAGTCTATTTCACGATCTTTTCTAGCAAAACGATACCCTCCAAAACGTACAACATATCTGTCGCTTCGAATAATATATACACCCGCGAACACGTACTTGAAGAAATTATCAGTTTAAGTACCGGAAATTAATCATTAATCTACTCAATGATCCTAAAATATAAACAAAATTGAATATTTTACTATCCTCGGTAGAAGGCAGTGATATGAAAGATAGTTCACGTTCAAAATGAATATTTTTTTTCAGGAGATTAAGGCACCTAAAAATCAATTTAATAGTGTTACTTGTAGGTTACGTTTATGGCTTATCACTAATACCTAATCTTAAAAAGGTACTGTGTGGAAAATGGTTTGAATTTAAATGAAAACAAAACATTTCGTAGGAGGAGAGCAATACGACAACATTTTAACGGAAACACATTGGAATATGTCGACAGCTTTACCTATCTTGGTGCACCATTTTCAAAAACCGAAACATTTAAAACGGCCGCAGAAACCCTCATGGAGAAGGAGGATTGCCGTAGCTAGGATAAGATAGATTGTTTAGATCAGTTACCGCTTCTTCATTCTTGAATGGATGTGAGTTTTAGGCGCTAAGGTTCTTAGAAGAAATAGTGAAAATGCACGTGGAATTTTATAAACAGATTTTTCTATTACTCAATTAATACACCAAGTTCTATTATTTATTTGGAAACCGGCCAAGCGCACTTGAAAATCTCTATATTAAAACGAACATGCAACTAGTGATTGTAGATTTTAGACATGCCAGATGATAGACTACCAAAATGCTGCTGTGGTGCTCTCATTCGTCTACATGAAACATCCAATACCAGAAAGACCCTGAATTTGATAAGTCAAGGCGGAGGAATTTTTATTTCCATAGGGGAGGGTATGCTTATGGAACCTAACCGGCTATATGCCACCTTCAAACGAAATCAGAAAGATATAATTAAAAAGTTCGTCAATGATCAATTGAGTACAGACGTGAAGACAGCTCGGAGTACTCTCTAATATACCGGGACATGAGCAGTTTGTGCGACAAACTAGGATTGGGGACAAAACTAATGTCTGTTATTATATTAAAAGCATATCCTAAAAAATAGAATGCGAGAGTCTGCGGAAACCTTGAAACAACAGGAAAGTGATACTATGCATCACTACTTAACAAGCCGAGAGCAGAAATTGCGAAAAAAATGCCACAATTGAAAGAAAGGGTGTCGTTCCACTGCCTCACACTTCAGTGTTCGTCATAGCAAAGATTCACAAGCGACCTTCTTCTGTTTTCTAGGCCCAAAGTTTCGCTCGGAGGGGAGACATTTTTATCGAATGAGGAGGTCATCACATTCGTAACGCTTATTTTGCAAAGCACTACTATTTGTACGGAATAAAAATATGGCATCGCTGGGGAAAGTGTGGGGAAAGTGTGCTTGCAAGAAGACTGTGTTAGGATAAAAAGAAATACTTGTTTTTCTTTTTGTTCTAAAACCTGAAACGTTTCAGACTATAGATGTAGATATGTTTTTATTCATAAGCTAATACTCAATTGGATAGAAGACGTCGAGAATAAAAATGGTAATAATAAAAAACGATAAGATACAATTAAAAAGACAAATAATAATAAAACTAAAGTAAAAACAATTACATACATAAAAACTCACTGAAACCGTAGAAGCAGTTCTCACTCGAATACTCCTTACGTTTCACTTTGAATGTCTTTATAGTATTAATATTTCTTATTCTCTCGAAGAGTCGGTTATAAACCGCCATACATGCGAACTCGGGAGACCTACGGAACAGCGATGCACTATGGTGCGGGACCGACCACAAATTACAATTTCTATTAGAGTCCGGATGTTTAGGTAAAGACTTACTAAACATACTCAAGTTTTTCTTTGTAAACACAGTGCAGCGATAAATATAGGATTTTCACGGAACGAATCGTTGCACGTCATCGACAGAACTCGGAATAGCAAACATACCATAATAAAATTACTCACTAACGCACAGGGTTAATGTCACAGTAAGATTCTTATTAGGTTTCTGCCTGAAAGTAACTAGTTCGTAACCAACAGAACGTAGCCACTTCACGCGTGTTGTTTACCAGTTGTTCACGTTAGTTGGTATTGAAGTTATAGCGTATAGCGTCCTATTGTATTTTGAATTTCATTAGCTTCTGATACTTTTCACTCGCAGTTTTTACAAAACTGTTATTTTCATAACTAAGACAATATGCCGAAAGCGTTTCGTAGCCGATGCAAATCGCTAATTGCATCATCTATTACAAATTTTAAAGAAGGGCGTGATAACAGCGGACCTTTATTGCCTTTAAATGCTGTGCGAGAGGTAATATTTATCTTTTACTCATAACAATGACGAGTATAATTAATTATATTATATTCTTTACAGCGAGCATCTAAATCCTTAGGCATAAGTATTGCTACAGTGAGTAAAATTTCTAGCGACCTTAAAAAGGGGAAAGGATTACATAGTCCTAAACGAAAACATCAAAGGGGGAAGCGAGTGGTTAATATTGACAATTTTGCTGAGTGCGCTATCAGAAATGCTGTGTATGACATGTACAAGAACAGTAAGTATATTAAAATATTAATCATATGTTTTTTAATTGATTTGAATTTTGTATAATTGTAGAGCAACATATTACTCTCAAATCCTTGATGGCTGTACGTGAAAGAGAGATATTTGTAGGTGGATAAACATCGCTTTGGAAAATCCTGTATAATATTGGATTTCATTATAACAAAGATGATCCAAAAAGAGCGTTGATAGAATTACCACACATTGTGTTAAAACGAATAAACTTTATATCGGAGTATGTTCGTTACAAAAAATCTAAAACATATAATTTGTTTTTGAGACCTGGATCTTTCAAGATGGCACCGTGGCACGATCTTGGCAAGATGACGATGTAAGAAGTACGCGTAAAGTTGGTGGAAAAAGGTACTAAACATAAATTTTTATTAATATAATTTTTTATCAATATTTTTTCTAGATTAATTGTATTACATGTTGGAAATTCTGATGGCTTTATTGATGGTGCTGGATTGGTATTTCCATCGGTAACTGCCACTGGTGATTACCATGGAGAAATGAATAGAGCCAACTATTTACAATGGTTTGAACATTAGGTACTCCCCCAAAAAGGCCCCATCTGTAATAGTCTTAGATAACGCTTCACACCACACAACAATTTTAAACAAATCCCCTATTGCATCATCCATTAAAGCAGAAGTTCAGGAGTGGCTTACGAAAAACAACATAACCTACAATGCAGATATGCTAAAAATTCAATTACTTGATTTAGTTAAAAAGTAAGTACAATATATGTTTATTAGATCATTTTATAACTTTACTCATGATTTTGCAGAACCTGTATATGAAGTTGATCAGCTTGCGGAGAAATATGGTCATAAAGTTCTGCGTCTTCCACTATATCACTGTATTTTCAATCCAATAGAGAATATCTGGGGTATGGCGAAAAACTATTACACTCACCACGTTGGAGAAATGGGCCGTACAATTGAAAATGCAAAGTCAGTTTGGCTAGATGCCCTCAACATGATAACCCCAGATAATTGGAGAAACACAGTAGAGCATACGGAGAAAGAAATAGAGAAATGGTGGGATAGAGAAGTGGGAATTGACCAGGAAGAAATTGGAGAATTTAGTATCCATGTTGATTCGGTGAGTGACGCTGAAGAAAACTACGAGGCATGAGGTTATTACTCGTACTGTGAAAATGTAATTACTATACCATTGCTTGTTACAAGTTTATTATTAAATCGTGATATAAAACACGAATTGTGTTTCATTGCTTATTAATAGTAATTCTATCAGATGTAAAGTTTTGAATTAATTTATTTTATTGCATATAACGGATGAAAATTGCTTTTCGAATTACCATTTTCCAGTTAAATATTTACAATGAATGCTTGTAGCATGAAAAAATTCCGGTTCACGCTGTCAAGATTTTATTGTTTTAATATAAATTAGTAGCTGTCCCAGTATTTAACATCAAATATAAGGCGCAGGATGCGTTTTTGCGCCACAAATATTCTGTTACAACTGGGTGATTGATCCCATATTATTATATTGTACGACATAATTGAATGAGTGAAAACATAGGATACGTTAAGCAAATTTACCCCTAGAGCTCTAGAAGACGCTACAAACAACCCATCGCATGGTAATGTGCGTCTTTTATAGAAGTAAATGATAGAAGTTTTCTCATTATTCAAAATGAATTTATTTTCGCTGCGACACTGCGACATTTGTGTTACAATCCGCTCAATCGCAAGTAGCAACTCCTCCCTCCTAATATTAGAAGAAATCGCAATTGAAACATGGTCTATAAACGATACGAGAAATCAATCCGATGGAAGGCGTGGGAGATCATTAATGGCAGACAAAATCAAAAGATGGCCCGATCTCCAATTATGTTTACTTTTATTTTCCTTTCCGATAACTACAACTCTATCCATTCAAGCGGCAAACCTCGTATGCCGATCCCATACAATTTCAGGCATAGTACCTGCGGATCAATGCAATCAAATGCGTTGGTTAAATCAAAAAAGACACTAGCCACATGACTATGAAGATCCATATTGTACTATAAGTATTGAGTTAAACCTGTTAAGGCTGCTTCGATTGATCTGCATTTTCTAAATCCGTGCTGTTTATTAAAAATTAGTTCGTGCTTCGACAAATAAGTGATAAACTGATCACAAGCCGCGCGTTCAATTACTTTAGAAAATGTCCTAAGGATAGATATTAATAGGTAATTTGTCACGCCCTCGCTGCCTCGCTTATAGACAGACACTACAGTACCAAGCGATCCGATTAATAATTTGCCGATAATGTTATAATTGTTTATTGGCCATTATAGTAACTATTCCAATTCAATGTCAAGAACGCAAACAGGTTAAAAGAAAAAGAGGAACAAGGGCTACAGCCAACAACGACATACCATACAACGAACTAAATGTACTCGACTGATAATTTAGATTCCTCCTTCAGATGAAAGATAGCTTCCAAATTCATTTGAGACTTCGCCCGGTTCAGCAATTAAAATACCAGTCTTCTCGTTATTTTATTTTTTTAACACTATTTACCTGTGGTTTCAATTTATCATTAATTACTTTCCATGACGATCTTGTATAATTAAAGGAATTATTAATTTTTGTTTGATAATACTCATTTTAGAAGATCAAATTGCTACCCCGTTTTATTATTGTCTTATTTGTAAACAATGCAGTATATTACTCATGTAATAATGAAGGAAGAGTGTGGATTTTATAAACGACAAAATTAATCAAGTGAGTAATTACTACCGCTAAAATTAATTAAAGTTTTAGTAACCCAACGACCTTAGAAGAAGCAGCAGCTAATTTCTCCTTAAAGTTACTCGCTTTACGTTTTTCCATCACACTTTAAAACATTTTAAGATTACAACTTGCCTCCCCTTGCAATTACAGAGGGCCAGGTAATTATTATGCTGAAGTTGTTCTCCCTTATAAAAAAAAGGACAACGCTGAGAATTAACTAACGTCGACTTAGAAAATCCGCTATAGCAGTCGAAAATCTTTTCCTAACAAATCCTTTACTTAATCAAAAAAATCTCGACAAACGGGCACAAGTTGAGATTAATAAAATCGAATGAGGCAAGTAGTTAATAAGAAGATTTCGTCTAACAGAAAAAGTTGCAAAAGTAGTGCTACCTTAAAGAAAAGTTCGGTAAATAACTTACGTATTATTTTATTACCAACTTTTCTATCAGTGAAGGAAGTTCTTCGTTAAAAAGAGGCTGTTACATACTTAACGTAACTTGTTAACAGCTTTTTGCTTTTTAATACATTCTGCCACGAGTGGTTGGAAATTATAATTTTGTAATTTTCTATAGTAACAAGTTGCATCCAATTAGTGCAATACAAAGTAGCTTCTGGATGTTATAAAACACTGACATTGTTACACAAACTTAGCGCCTTTTCGAACTTAAAATAAAAGGGGAAAAGGGGAAAAGGGAAACAGCGATAAACTAAGTTCGAAACTGCTTTTCAAACTTAAAAACAAAAGGAAATTAAAAGGGTGCTCTTCCTTCTCGTAGTCGCTTCAGAGATACCAAGGATTGGCTCAAATGCAGTATGTCCCAAAAGAAAACTTACAAGGCGCCACCTATTTTTTAAATCCTTTCAAGCGTTTCGGGAAACAGGAACTCGAGAAATTGAGAGTTGAGCATCGTATGGGATGGGAATAGTTTAAACAAGCAAAAGAAAACTAATGCTTAACAGCTATGGGTTTAATTAATCAAGTAAAAATAATAAACCTCCTTAATTGTTTGAAGGCGGGGTAATCCTTAAATATTCATCGATCAATTTAAACAATAACTTTATCCATCTAATATGCATTAGGGATTTCAGTTTAAATAAAGGCAAACAAAAAAAGATAGAAGATGTAAATTTAAGTTTACAGGACTAAAGTACAATTTCACTTCAACTTGAATATCCAAAAATGATTAAACGGGAGCTATTGGAAACTTAAAACAAAATTACTAATGTAAATATGTAAATAGAGAAAGACGGTGGTTGATTCAAGCACCATCCACAATCCAGAAATGTCGTTACAGAACGGGGACAGCGTCTCAGCTCCAAATAGTGCAGCCTTATCTCGGATAAGAAGGGTATAATTTCCAGTAGTACCAGCCAATGCCCAAACGGTAAGATTCGAAGTAATCAAAACCCAAGAACGTAAAATTCAGTCGGGTTCCAGTAGCTCAACTAATTAGATTTCCTTTTTTTGAACAAAAATTAAAAAATTTGCAAAACGTGAACACATATTCCCAAGCTAGGGAAATCCTACGAAGGGTGCATTTGATATTCAAACGGTCACAATCAAGAAAGTATCTCTCAATCGTTCGACAAGAACGGAGATCTCCTCAGAAAGCTTTGTAATGACTAACCAAGTTGGCCACTCCAAAATAAGAAAGATACCCGATTAAAATTTGATAATTACACAATTTACCGAAAAATAAATAAATGATTAAGTTAAATTCAACACGACGCTTATTTTGGAGAAATACAGAAACAATAAAAATTGTAAACCGAGCCATCTGCAGAAAGCGTAGTCAGCGCAAACAACTGAGCAACTGTAGCCCTGAACTAGATATGTACACTCAACAAAACTTACTGAAAAGGTAAATAATTATAAATAGACAAATTCTAGCCTTAACAGAACGCAGAAGATGGCAAAATATTGAACACAAGAGTGTATTCGAAAGCTAAATAAAGGGAACTAAACAAATACGATATGCCCCAAAATAAGTTGCATACATAGATAATGAGTCCGAAACAATGTCGAACAAGGATTAAACAAATTGTCAACGCAATCTGCGACTCCGAAAGAGGGGTCCCGAGAAGCGGAGAGAGAAGTAAAAACAAAAAAAGATAGCCAATGACGGGATTATCACTACCATTACAGATTCAACGCGGAATAGGAATACGCAAATGAAAAGAACAGGATAAAAGGGTCGCCTTGCACCTACACCAGCAAAGCTCCGTGCTTCGAAGATCCACACTACAGCCGAAATGGTACCTGGACAAGCACTTCCATGTGTCAACTGGCAAAAGACTTGCACCCAAGTCTAAGAACGCTCATCACCTTGAACATGAGAAAAAACCGATCTTGATACTCAAATAAAAAGATCCGTAGGTCGGTTATTCAATGCATCCTTCTCTCGTTTTAAGAACGCGAATGACAAGTTCACGTCATTACTCTAGGATTTCCAAACCGACAACAATGTAAATGCAGTAGCTGTTTGCAACGAGAAGTACATAACTCAATTGCGCTCCAAAATAAACCGTAACAACATAGAAGAATTGTAGTTTTGTAGGAAAGTAAAACCGGTGGGGTGGTCAGATCACCCTTGTCAACTACTACACTATCTTGTTTATGCACTTGCAGTGCCTTCGTTAATCAATCTGCATTATTACAATAACAATCTCACATCTTTGCAACCTGAAAGTATCATTTATTTCCAATTATAGTTTTTGAGCTTTGGTGGCCATGAATTTTCAAAATGCCTATCTTTGAAAAAAAAGTCTTTAACAAGTCGATAAATGTGCGGTGGTACTCTATCTTGCCAAAAAATATGTCTGTAATTACGTCCTCATTTTGCAACTGTGGAATTACATAACGTTCATCAGTAACAGTCACAGTTACGACCTCGCTGCTATGTATTTCCTCGAAAAAATAGCTGTGATACCGCACCAAACAGTAAGTTTTTGTCTACGAAGACCTTCCAGAACGATTACCTGTGGATTTTCTGTTACCATATTCGATAGTTTAGAGTATTGACTTCACTTTCCGAGAAAAATGACTCTCATCTGTTTATAAGGTGCAGAATAACCATTCGAGCATAATTTCAGTCTGGGCCATTATTTGTGAGGCGTACTTGGCTGCCATATCAGCCTCCTTTAAATTATTGCAGTTTATAAGGATGCATTTTTAAGATCTTGCGTAATATGTTCCAAACCGTGGTAGTGCAGTCATTTCGATATTTCATTAACTCTATTGATTTTATTAACTAAGTTTTGATTTTCCCTAAGAACTTTTACAATTTGGACATTACTAGTCCGGACATCATTTGGTCTTCCTAATCTTGGGAGATCAATTACAAATCCTGTTCTTTGAAATTTTCTAATCAAATAATGCCGTCATTTGACAGGAGACTGCTCTCAAACCCACTCACATACAAAATCTTTGTAAACTAACACTGTAATTTCTACCACATCCACCGTAACATTGTATTAAACTTATTTTTATTTTCAATTCACTTTCTTAAGTGAAACTCGTTTGAATTTACGTTGAAACCTTACTTTGTGACAACCTTATAATTAAAAATTAAAACGTAGGAAAATGAAAACGAGACTAAATCTTACAAAATGATTAAGCCAGGGATCTAACGCTTTATGTCACCCTAAGGACGTTGCGCTTCTCTAGTCTCAGTGTCTCAGCGTAAATTCATATTGAACAGAACCTATGTCATTGTAGGCCTGTATTCGTTAAGATTTTTTCAATACTTTGGGTTCTATTATTTTCCTGGAGGTTTATAACACCTTTTCAACACACTAAATTGTATGTAGCATACTGCTACCGCTCACCAACCCTAACTTGATCCTGTAGCGTTTATATTCTGTTTATTACTCGCCTTACCGAATACTTCTTGCTATAATTTTTCATAATTAATTTCTTAATTACTTGGAGAAGCATCTAATTTAGAATCTTTGCAAAACTGAAAGAAAAAATGATAAAACAATATCTTTTACATCCTGCATGAGAAAGAGAGGAAGCTGACTTCTAGACAATGAACTGCCAAACTCACGATCCATACAAGACGAGAATATTTCCGAATGGACATTAATTTTAATTAAAATTTAATTTTTAAAGTTCATCGAGAATCTTTACGAATCGTTTCATCATTTGCAGCTTAAGCAGTATTATCCTCCGAACTTCGGACGTTTTGTTGAAACCTGGCTTGGAAGGAAATATAATTCGTTAAATCTCTACAGAGGCGTTTTAAAAATTGCACGGAAAATTCATCATTGAATCTAATCCGTGCGTCTTGTTTTTAACTAACGAAGGCGCGATTTAGAGCTTAATTAACCACGGTTATTCGGCGTCATTAATTTTACCATTTAATTTCTTAATTCTTTCCAACATTAAGTGCAAAAACACCGTTTAGGGCCATGATTTATTAACAAAGTTTCTGTAACGGAGCCGTAACTGTACGTTAGCGAAGATATATATACTTGATATTACTTGATATAGTAATTCCATGATTCTCCCAGCAAAAACACAATAATAAGATATGTATTGATGAATATGATCAGAGGGCATCCCTTAATTATGAATCTATTATCGCATTTCTGATATACTGCAAGACGGTCAGAAAAATTAATTATGAGAAAACAGACATAGCAAGCTAGATCGGGAACAATAATTTCACCGACTAAAAGTACAAGTTACAAGAAAAATGTTTGAATTATCTACCACATTTAACAAAAAATTATTATTGAATGAATTAATAGACAACACATGCACAACACAAAAACAAGAGCACACATACAGGTGTGGTGGAAAATAATATAGGTACCAACAACTCTGCATACATTGCATCCCTCCCATCATAAATTGCATGTTGTAATAGAACTGCTGCGTTAGATGCTGAATTTCACACCGAACTGGTTGCAAACTAAATAAAATGGTAATAAAAATTACTTAATTATTTTTAATATGCTTAATTCAGACTGTTTTATATTTCGTAGGACCAAGCCTTCTCAGGTCATGGGGTTCTGGGGTAACAAAAAAGTCATGTGCCAATGAATAAAAGAATCGATTTGAGAACTAACAATGTTACTGTTAATAGTAACTAACAAGTTACTATTAGTAATAATAAATTCAAAAGAAAATCTACAAAAATAAGATATATTACGAAAGAGTGGGACCCCCGAAAATGGAATAGAAACGACTATTAATTGTATTATATAATTAAAGATTATAGTAACAAAAATAGATTATATAATTGACTTAGAGCTATAGGTCAACAACAAATAAATATGAATATACAAAGAGAACAAGAACTAAAAAAGAATGTGCGACTTATCTCGATGAGTCTTTTGGCGGGAACTGCTGAGCAGTGTACTTATCGTCTTTTTGGTGGAAACGATAGCCTTAGCTTGCGGTTTCTCGGTGATGGTGAACAGCATTTTGTTGAACACTAATAGCACTAATGAAAGTCACTTTAACCATATTAGGGCTATGGTTAACGCCCTTGACTGCGTGGGGAACTTAGCTTACCTTGAGACTTTGTAACATCTGCATTTCGCACCTTTTCCCTAAATAGTTACATTTGTCATCTCGCACCAATGACGATTCGCATAGAGAAACATATGGGAGAAAAAAACAATGTTTTTTTTAAATCATCCACTTCTTACAGTTTAGTGAAATTTTGAGAAAATATGCACTCGACCTACAGGGGTAAACGAAAAAGTAATACATATTTACAATAAATACATTCAATAAAATGAATAAGTGAAATCAATTCTGTTGCATGAAAATAAATAAATATTAATTAAAATAACGCTTAACATGGACGTCCTGTTACAGTGTATATGAGTAAATGAAGAGAAAGAAACCTAATCGTACAGGTCGGCAAGAAATAATTTCATCAGGCGAGGTGGAGGGAGTTGCAATCAAATCGTCTATAGAATTCTAATAACTCTTCTATTTTCGGTGGCATTTCCCTCTTCATACTCCTTTAAAGTTACATTATTTCCCATTTTTTCGTGTGTATTAACAATAACAATGTCATTCGAGTTTTTAGTGCCACTATTTTAATATAAGGTCATTTTGAATAGAATATAATGTGGTATCTTCCAAATGATACCTGTATTGTTAATTTTAATTGTATATACATTTCTTCCTAATGAATTGCAGCTAACATTTTGCTCAACAGCAAATTTTATTTTTCTGTCTCTTTTATAATATTCTTTATTCCTATTTTGTTGTACAAATATTTTGTTTCGAATATTTTCTAAATCACATGCTTCAGTATTATTTGGGTTTATTAAACCTAATCGTATCTTCATACACCTATGCAACGTAACAATAGCTGGAGATTTACCAGTAGAACGATGTTGAGTTTAATAAAAATGTGCGTAGCATTTGCTTTAGAGCAATTTGATAGCTTAAAACGATACCTTTTACCATTCTGACACTATCTTCTGCAGCACTATTCGATGTTGAATTATACGATGGTGTAGTTACGTGTTTTATTAAGTGTTAAAAATTCAATAAACTCATTACTTACGAATTGTAGACCGTTATTAGACACTAAAGTTTTGGGAAGTTCAAAAAATCTTCCTAAGTTGCATAATTGTCATATCACTTGTTATATGTGGCAAATTCGATCATTTCCTATCTCTCCGACAGGGTCCACTTTGTCGAGATTAATATAATGAATTTGAACACGAAACATAAGATCTTCCCTTTTACCGAGCGTCATTGGACCAGTTTTATTTTCGTTATTTATTGACGACGTTGTCGATTTTTTGGATGACTACAGTGTGGTGTGTTATGCAGGTGATACAACTATACTGGGTACTAGCAATAATCAGTTTATTCAAAATGTTGCTAGATCGAATATACAGCTTCTGTTGTTCAAACGGACTCTTACTAAATTTTGATAAAACTAAGTACATTCTATTTCACATTATCCAAAAGAAAATTCATTGTCAGTCTTTAACTTAACAAAACTAAACATAATAATTTTAAAATTAAGGCAATAAAAACAATCCTTGAGAATTGACTCTTTCAGAACTGCATGTTTGAATCTCGATTACTATATTGGATTCTTCTTTGGGGACCTAGCTCTTTTACCAGTGAAGTTTTCCTTAAGCAGAAAGCTGCAATTAGATGTATTACTGGTATCAGTCAACTAACATCTTATAGAAACTATTTCGTCTCTCTAAAAATTCTAACCATATTTGAATTATACATTTTAGAAGCTGCTTGTTATATTCACAAACATAAGAATAAAATATTAGAGACTAACAATGCGCAACATGATTGTACCATAAGAGATCCTAAGATACATCCTATGAAACATAGTCCAAAACAAACAGCCGATTGTGTTGATATTCTTGGAGTAAAAATCAATAACAGTCTTCTGGATAACTGGAAAGTCTACGACTTAAAAACTTGGTTATTATCCAAAAGCTTTTATTCATTTCATGAATTTTTTGATTGCTTTAATATAGGTACAGTCACTTTGACCCATTGTGTAACTATTTTTTTTCTTTCTTCAATTTATTGTTCCCATTTTTGTCTTGCACCTTTTCTCTGACTTATTTCAAACTGTTCTTTTCTTTGAAATAAAGCCTATTGTTATTATTATTATTATTATTATTATACTTAGCATTACCGATACCTCTAACCATTTAAACAAAGCATCAGTGAGAGACAAAAAACATTTTCCCATAATTGAACCACAAAAAACAACGTGAATGTATTCCTAAACTCTATCGAGTGTGGGCCAACAATTTAAAAGTGTTTTAAGAGGATTTTATTTTTAAGCTTGACATATATTTCAAGATTTACAAATTTTCGCTATATCTATTGTAATTAAACTCTTTCTTTTAACGAATAGAATTACAAATTTAGGGTTTCTTTATATTTGTGGGATCTACTATTCTCTTTGCAAATTGAAGGCGATCGGGAGATAAATTAAACAAATGTATGTCTGTGCGAGTTAATTTTAATTTTATATGGAGTTTTGAAATTAATATTGAGGAAATTTCTTTTAAATTAAATAAACACAAAAACGTATTTTAATCCCTAATCTTTGATTTGAAATTGATTTTTAAAAGAAATTTGAATTTCTGTTTTATTTTTGCCAATTTATTTAATTTTCGGTATCCGTCTAAATAACATCCGTAGATTACTAAATCGAATAAGCCAAATGATACGCTTGATGTAATAACAACCATTTAAACTGCCTTGAGATTCTCAGCGAACGGTGTGAATATGTCCTGGAATAGTTTTGTCAGGTGCATTGAAATTATGTTGGTTACCATAACGATGATACTAATTTTGATTGTTATGTACAAACAATAGTACTCTTGTCTGAATTTGAAGTGATTGAGAAATGTTCATATCAAGAAATATAGTCTTGATTTGCGTTAGTGATTTTGATTTCTCGCAGCACATCTTATTTAATGAATTCTTTCTTTTTTTAACAAAAGCCTATCTTATTCAATGTGTAAAACGAGGATGAAAACCCAAACTGTTGGAAATTGAAGAGAAGAAGCCACCAACGCTGCTCCGCATCGCAATTAAAACTACTGAAGTGGTGTAGATGTCGACTTCGAACACTTTCCTACCTAAACAAATGTTATCTCAACACTATATTCAACGTAGGCCATCATACATAGGAACGAGTTAATGACTTTGTTTTAACAATGCCTATGCGCGCTTTGACTAACCCATTTAGTATCTTTGCTTATAATGCCTTCGGTACCATCCCACAGTAATATTATTTTGTATGTTTATGTTTCCTTCGTGTCGAACGGTCAATTTAATTTCAATTTAATTTCATCTGAAAATTTTACTGGCCAACCATTACATACAAAATTACAAACCATTTGGAAAACGTTACTCTTTTGAGTTTCTTTTACAATCAAGGGGTATGTGATCATTTGATGATAAAACTGAAATAATTTACACTCTCGATAATCTCAGTACTAATTGCAGCTACTTATAAAGGTAATCAAGTTAGAAAATCTGCATAATTTTCACTGAATATACTTCATATTGAATCGTGAAATATCGCGTACCGTTGTAACTAATTTGCCATCAGTGTCGGTAATCCATTTTTTTACAAAAAAAAAAATGAATAATAAAGGTTTATGATCAGAAATCATCGCGGTAGCTTCTTTGTCTACTTGTGAATAGTGTTGTTCAGAACTAGACAAAGTACGCGATGCATATGCGATGCATATGCGATTGCTTGTTCTTACAATTTCTAAACCTAAGAAAATGGTTTTATTTGCATCAGATAAATCTCTAATTTCTAAATTTTGCATAAGTTTACATTTAATTTTAATTAAGTCTACAGTTGATCTAGAAATAAGAATTATATCGTCTACCCATACAATCAAAAAGGTATAATTATTATAGTATAAACAGGGGTCAACTTGTGATCGTTCTAAGTTCATAGTCAGTACCCTATTTTCTTCTGCGTATAACCATCATTATCAACTGTCTCGATATTTCATGGAGCTTATTGCGTTCTTCCTTTGGTACATGAGCGTAAGCTTTTGCTCCAAAAATTCTGACGTTGGACAAATCTTCCGGTTGAACCATATTTTAGCTGGAATTTGTCCTGCTGGTAGTGCTCGTGTCTCAATTGTATGGATAATGTAGGTTACCGTTCTTGTCTCTCCCCAAAACTGTTTTTCCATACCTGATTCAAGTAATAAACACCTAACCACATTCAAGAGAGTTCTATTGAATCGTTCTGGGTTCCTGGGAATTGTATATTCGATTTGAATACCTTTTGCTCTAATTACTTCCCCTTTCTTCGCCACATTTATAGGAAAATTTAGTCGTTTGACATTCATAAGATATTTCCCAACAGAAGGGTTCACTAAATGGTTCGTGTAACCTGAGTTCATTATAAATATTATCTCTGTTTCTTTACTCACCATTGAAGATCTTGAAAACGTCGTACATATTGCCTGCATTTTCAACTTTACTTGCTAGAAAGGAAATTTCATTTTCTTTCGTCGTATTCTCCGTACAATTTGCAAATGTTTTTGTTGAACAATCAGATATTTTGTGGCCTTTTTTTCCACATCCATAGCATTTATAGGGAAACAGTCGTAGGATGTCGTAGATGTCAGAGTTGTTTGTTTTCGGTACGTTCCTCTTGAATAATCTTTTAAATTGCCAGTGTTTTCTGCTATTCGCAAATGCCATATGCTCACTGCCGACTTCCATATTCTTATGAATTTTAAATTGTATAATGGAAAACAACATTATTCACATATACTACAGCATGACAGCGCGCCAGCTCATTCCCCGGCGAGCAAATGAGTTTTTGCAAAGACAAAGACGATTTCGAAATAGGTGGATTGATCACGAGGGAGCTCGCAGTTCCGATCTTAATCCCCTCGATTTTTCCGTAATAATTCAAGCATATATGGAAGATGCCGTCAATCGTTAACATGAAGATTGGAAAAGCGTAAAGAAAAACAAAGTCATCAATTTGAACACCTCTAAAGCGAAGTACCTTATATTCTTTTAAATTTAATCATTGTTTTCCTTCGTTATGTTATGTTGTTATAAAATAACGGCTTTATTTCCGAGACGATTACAAAGGTAATATTTACCAAACTGGGAAGATTATGGTCCACAACTTGACATAAATTGGTGAATATTGCAACTACTAATGGCACAAAAAAGTAATTTTTTCATTTAATCGTTTGCAATGTTGTGGTCTCCTCAGAAAACATCCTAGAAGTTACTCTCGCATGATAAATATTTCAAAAATCAGCTTCAAGCAAAATTTAAAGAGAAGATATAGATTATCTGAACTAATCAATTAGATTCTGTCAAAGAGTCTTGTACGATTCCTTTTTGTAAACCAAATATGCAAGAGAAAAGAAAGCTTGGTACCCTTAATACTCAATTTTAGACGTCAGCGTGCATGCGAAATAGAGCACCGCAGCGAGAAATTTGGCCAAGATAATGATGTAGTGTATGATAGCTTGTTACATACGATCAAGCTCAACGAACAGCGAGAAAATCCCACCGGGTATGAAAGCATTTGCGAATCTTTAGAAACGAAGACGAGTTCTTCTATATGTATGTTGTGAGACCGTTCCAATTAGTTGGGTATTTACAGCCATTTTCTATACAGGTGTTCCAATTTTCTGGAATTGTAAGATATTGTACAAATATTCCAATATAATATTGATTTCATGTGTTTAGCTGTCATCGGTGCTATATTCACATCTCTCCTTGGCATTTCACATTGTCCATCTAACGAGTGTAAGTGCCCATCTATTGGTAGAAAGCACGGTTCCTCTAAAAAGATTCCTATTTTTAGCCGAATATCTAAGGGGCGTAAAAATAATAAAAATAATATAAGTTCAGCCAGCGACAATTGTAGGAAGCACTCGTATTAACTACTTTTCTGTGTCGTTCTCTTTCTCGTTAATTAATGTCAGATCTTTCTACAGCAAGTTCCAGTGTATACGTCGTATAAAAGTTATCTTTGTCAATTAAAAGTCTTTCGGTCCGTTTCGTCAAAATTCTCAGTGTCTTTTGACGTTGTAGTGTTGTATATGGTCAAGAAGTTCCTCTAAGAGCAGGTGACATAAGCATAGGTGACAATAGAATTAAAACAATTGCCAACGTAGTCAAACAATATCTTATGGTGCCCATTACTTTATCTGAAAATTTTAATGTCATACTATTTGCAGAATAAGCATAGTTCTACAATCCCAGAAGATTGGGGCGCCTACGGGCTGAGTATACACGTTATAAGTATTTGAGGATTGAGAAATATATAAACTTATTTCAGCGCTACTCACAATTAAACCCGAATTACAATTATTAATGGAGAAATTTTTCATTCATAGCCAAAACTATTTAATCCTTAATTACAGACACTAACGTAAGATTGTTTTTTTTTCAAGCAGGTTGGTTTCTTTTTTTTGGTAATTCTAATTTATATTTTCTTAACATTAGTTTATAACTCCATTCTTGCATGTAATTAGTACTAGAATTGTAATAAGGTAGGCCACACTGAAAAATAGATATGTTTAAGTCAACTAAATTATTTTCGTTAAAGGAAATCTGCTTATGGCAACTATTGATTCTGTTAATCCAACGATATTTTGTTTGAATCAACATAATATTAGGTCGAATTGACATATTTGTTTGCTTGTGTTGAAAGATATAATTTACTTGACTCAACTACCTGCGTTTTTCAGTACAGTAACTTGCAGAAACTAAACCAACTTTGTATCAATTAAATACAGTATTTCTATTTACTATGAAAACACTATCTAATAGCAAAGACATAATTATTTTATGAGTCGGTTTAAGTAAAAGTAGGAAAAATTCTGCGTATAAAAAATATAAAGAAATTAAAATTATACTACAATATTGAAAGACGCCAAATTAGAGAAAAAAACAAAGGAAGCAACTTTTTCCTTTAGTATTTTAGATAAATTTTAAAAATAACCCTACAGTGAGCAAATTCATTCAACATTGGTATTGGTATTGGTATTGGAAGGTGATGCGGATTTTATATATGAATGAATTGTAAAGCATTACGAAACATCAGCTTGTAACTTTCCAAAGATAATCAAATATAACAAACTTTTCTGTAGTGCAGCTATAAAAACGACGGGTATAGAGACAAGGCACCAAAAGCTACGTACACCGCTGCAAGGTGTACTTCGAAGCATGAAGCTGAACGACGCTAGCCAGAGCGTTAAATAAATTGAGAAAATGCTAAGAAACAAAATAGCATAGAACTATAGAAATTTCACGTTATTGAAAAGAGTGAAAGAATGTAAAGAGAAAAAACTAAGAAAACTTTTACCATTTACTATTTTATCATTCTAGACATTTCTCAAAAAGCGAAGAAAGAAGCAAACACGTAAATCATGTGAATAAACCTAACGACACATTGCCGCGCAAATCAGATTACAGCTGGTGTACAGACCCTACATACGTCAGAATCGTAATCATGGGCGTTAGCATTTGATATATTGATATTTGAATGCAGCAAGAAGCCGAAGCGAACAATACTTTACACAGCATTGTAGTAGGTCGCCAATGCGCTGCCGCGACACACGTTCGTTTTTGAATACGAAAAGAGAAATGCATTCATGAGTAGATCTAAATAATTCAGCTTTATCGATTGTGCATTTATCAAAATTTCATTCGTACGAGTGAGACATTTCGTGTATACTTGTATGTTTGTATATCTCCCCGTATGCGAAATATTAAAAGTAGTTGTAAAGTTAGATTATGTAGTTCTATTAGTGTTGCGCATATATCATACATATTTTGTTTTTCGGATGGGCTACAAGGTTCCTCAACCTCTGTACATACAGATTTGGCGGATGAAACAAGCAACAGTCGTAACCTGTGTGTGGAACAAAGGGGCTCTGCTGTTGTAGGGGTATTTTAAACAAGTTATCCAATATGAAGAATCCTTTAGTACAAGAAAGGAAAGCCAAACTCTCAAAAAATATGAAAATCATGATTTTAAATCATCGTATCATCGTAATATTTACTTACGCATTTCTAATGGCACAATACAATACTTAGAATAACTTCTATGAACACAAGAAAGAAATCGATGTGATGCTTAATGCCATGCAATATGAGAAATCAAACTCGGGAAGAATCCTTTAATTACATACAAATTTCAATTTATATTATTACAATCCATAACGCAAAGTCTCACACGGCGGGATACACGTCACGTTTTCTAGCCGAAAGCAATGCACTCTGTCTTCTTTAACCATCGTGACTAGTAAGCGTAAGATCCAGTTTTATAATCACATAATGTTTTGATCAGTTTCAACCACAATTTGACAATTTAAATTTTTGTAAAACTTCTACATCCGACATAGACATAAATCAACTGATGCTCGTCGAGAAAGTTTCTGCGTCTCGAGCTTATTTCCATCGTTCATCTTTATTCGCGACTTGGGGAAAAATATACTCATCCATGAATAATTCAAATCGATAGTAGTACCGCTGACGTTTTAAAGAGGCGAACTCCGAATTCGCCTCTTCCCACATACCGCTTAATACCTTACCGTTTGCGATATGTGATCCGCCTAAGATGCGCCCCGTTCTCCGTCACATTACCGCAAACGGTTCAATATGCAAAGCGCGCCGCCGTTATTCGAACGTGAACCGTAGGAAATGTTGAGAATTCTGCCCACCCAACATATTTACGTGCGTGCGATGCGCTGCAGGCTAATTTAGGGGGATTTGACGATTAGATACGAGCTTGTTCACTTTTGGTACCGAAAGGTGAGATTCGACCTGTTGCTCTACTCCTATTAGATGAATCGTAGGCATAAATTACAAAATTATAGAACGCGAATCCCGATAGTAATGCATTACGATCTTTATTCATATAAATACCCATTACAGAAATTAGGAGGCGAATAGGTTAGCGGACTAAACTAGGCGAGGCTGCTAAATAATCCAAAGTTTCACCTACTAGATGTAATCCCCGTTAACAGCAGATAAATTGACCAAAGTCGCATTCGAGTAGCTGCCACAGTTACGCCATTTAATTCTCTATTTATTACCGTCCATCCTCGCCATAGAGATATACTTACCTCTTTTTTCTTTTTAAAGGAACATTTTTAACGGTTTTTCTCGGTTTGTTCCTGAAAAGCTTAACTTGTTTGAAATTAAGGACCCGAATACACAAGTAGCAATGAGGAGTTGCAGCCGCGCACACTGCAACGAGCTGCTGTCCCAAGTAGCAGCTGTCAACTTGCTGCTCGACTCCGCAGTTGACAATTATGCATCGCTTTAAGTTAAGTCGGAAAAAAAAAACATGTATGCGCCTCCCGACACCATTAAATTGTATAACATCTGTAACATTGCTTTTTTTAATAGCATACATATGTCATTGCAATCTCAATTCCTGTTTAATTATTTGGTAACTTGATAAATGCATTTCAGTGTTGCGACAGTATCAGGACGTTGGGTCGATTTAAGAAAGTAGTCGTTAGGTATAAGCACTTTCGTGATACCTTTTCGCCACACAAAAATGATTATAAAACTATATTAACTGACCTAACCACACAATGGGTGAGGTTTCAAAAATGGAATTAGATTTTGAGCAAAGAAAATAGGAGCGATGATTAGCTGCAGTAGAATCAATAGCTGGCTCCTAAAAACAGGAGCTCGTTATTATGTTCAGTAAGATTAAGGTTTAGATGTAGTCAATTTAATATCGAGTGTTAGAAATAAAGGCATCAATAGAGCTAGTTTTTATTTTATTATAACGAAAAGATCCCGCTAAGTTTGGTGCATCGCTCGACCAACCTTATGCGTAGGTGGCATGCAAGTATAAGGCAAAGCTTAGGCTCACACATAGATAACATTGATCTCTCAGCTGTAATTAGCAGGAGAAAATAACAATTGTAAGTATGAATTTATTTTACCAATTTCTTCTGTTAATTAGGAATATGTAAAATAAAAGTTAAAACTATCAAAAGATCGCTCGTTTGGCGGTAAAATACAGAGTGGAGCTTTTTTTTGTTTAACGTTATAAACATTTTTCGATAAATTATATTCATACTGTCGCTTATTTTATCCATTTCTTTGAATATTGAGAGACCCAATTCAATGTTACAGCAACACACAAACTTAATATAAACACACAACAAAGTTATTTAATGCGAAAGGATACTCTCAACATTTCTAGGTGGCAAAATGCTTCTCGATCTGGCAGCAAAGTGCTGCCCGATTTGGCAGCTTGGAGCTACTGACAGCTGTAGCAACGAGTAGCTCGCTAATAGCAAATTGTTGACCACAGCGAAAGCTTAAAGCTGCCCACGTATTTTAGCCGTTACTGATTATTGCCTGAAGTAGTACTGTAAACATTTCGAAAACTAGCTACTACCGCTAACAATAAATATCTATCCGCTAAAATCGAAAGGTAAAAATAAGAGGTCGCTGTGTTCACAAAATCCATCATAAGAACTTTATGAGAAAAAGGACCTTTTATTTCTATTCTTGGGTATAAATGTCAAAATACTAACTTTAGATTGATATATTGAGAAAGCAATTGATTTCTAGTTAAAACGGTAGGGTCGTTTTTAGGAGTGGTGGCTATATAAAGCCCCAAGGCCGGGCACCCTCTCTTTTATATTAGCTAAGAGGAGTATAGTCAGAGGTATAGATTTTTTCCGCGTTTTTATCTAGTGACAAGTAAATGTGCTTATAATATTCTTAAAAATGATCTTGAGTGTAATTTTAAAAAGTCATTAATGGATTTCCTCTGGAAGAAAAAAGTAAAATAAAGGTCAGATAAGTCATATCCTCAAGTAAAATTGGAACAAATAACGGAGAGAAGAGCTGAAAATGGAACGTTCACACTACGATTTTCCATGGAAATTCTCGATCAGATACATGCAATATTTTATTTTATAGTTAGCAGTTACTCAGTGGCAAAACAGTGGAAAAACAACATTAGCATCAATATTATAATTATAATTCTCAGGTAAATACGTAACTTTCTTTTGAAAGTAAATAACCATATACCCAAAAATTAACAATGCCTTTTAGTAATTAGTAAAACCTATATTTACGGAATGAATCCATGTTTCTGCTAATTTGGAACTGACGCTTCGAGAATTTTCAGAAAACTTCATAACAATGCAAGATAAAATTTTAGGCTGTTTGCAGAATACAAATTTCAAATCAAATTAAAAATTCCGATTTACTGTGTGTTCAAATTACAGATATAAGAAGTTGCCATCAGATGGTGATTTTATTTAAATATATCTTTAATTGCAAAGTTTATAGGCACCTTTGAGGACTTAAAACGAATTAAGGATTGGCGGCGCGGGGTCCAGGTATAAATATCCTTATGCATATTATATTCACTGTTATGCCTAGAAGTGCAACAATCTGCCAGCAATTCCTGTTTTTTCTTTAAGATTATTGTAAGCTAAAAGCGAGGTTTTATCATATTTGTTTGTATTCGCGCCCTCCCTCGTCAAAAGGTCATGCATCGTCACTAGTCGTTTAAATTTCAATAATGGGATCAGTGTTACCTGTGTGGTCATTTAATATTTAATAAAAAAAGAACTCCTGCTGAATTTTGTTCGATTACTTTCATATTCATAATGTAATAACTTTACAAAAAAAATCACGCAAGCTATTCTTAATTTGTGCATGTATTGTGCAATTACCAAAATTGTGTAACAATATACAACATTATCCGCAAATGATGACAATATCTATGTAGCAATTTACAATAGTATTCGCAAATAATACATAGTCTATGTAAAAATTTAGAGTAGCGCCTATAAACTATTACAACGTGTATGGAATAAGAATAACGTTGAAAGTCCTTAATATTTTGCAAAGTTTGTTTAAAATTCCAAAGTCTGTGAATGGCAACAAGTAACCATCGATTGATATATCTGATCACTCTGTAAGCTGACAAAATGGTTCCTCGCTGAATACACCTACAAATTGTCCTCAAAGATGAATTCCTTCTCTTCCGCGCAGAAAAATTAATACTTATCCCGAAACTTCCATAATATCAGATTTACATTTCTTTACGCCCGGATCTTCCCGATTCCCCGTTTCAAATATACTTTTTTTATGTCTTTTCCGTTTTCAATTTTCGCAGATTTTCCGCGACGCGTCTGCATTTTACGTTTAGATATTAAAAGTTCCATCCAAGTGCTTAGAACGCCCAGATGAAGACGAAAAAGAGCCGCACACACGGGATTAATATTCGTCCATTACGGTAAGGGATGCCGTTTAAATATTACTTCATATAAGCCCACTTCGTTCAGACACCGTGTAGCTTCGAAAGTGCGGGATATAATTAGATTTTTATTGGGAAATGTAAAGCAACACGTTACGAAATGGATACCGTACACCTACAAGTGTACAAAGATGTAATTACAAAGTTACGATGGAAAAAATGGATTAATGTGACATAGTCGTATCGTTGTCATACTTTTGTTCGAAACTTCAAAGTAATTTCTGATATTTAGATAGAAAAAATTCTCCAGTTTGTAGAATTTATAGAAGATCCTATATATGTATTATATTTCATATTGTACGTAAATTCTATGTTGGTTACACGATAATAATAATAATATTGGTAATAATAATAAGTCTGTATTAGCCAACAGGTCTAAACCCAATAATAGGATAACAGAATTGAAATTAATACGTATATACATATTACGTATAAATATGGTTATAGCAAGTACACTTAAATAGTAAGTGCTATAGCACATGTATAATAATTGAAGTATTCCGTATGTAGCTTCGCCCAACAATTGTGAATCTCACGTGAGAAGGTCGTTAACCTCATTTTTACCGATCTTGAACAGTAGATAAGTTGGAGCCCTCCTCATTATATTAGTTCCTTCAAATGGAGCCTTAAATGTTAAATTATGTCTCACACTGACTCACGCAACTAGAAAAAACAACCGCTTAAGCAGGTAGGAGTAGTTTATGTAAGAAATTTCTGCAGAGAACGTTTCTACCCTTATTCAAAGAGGCTATACAAAATTGAAACAACATACCATATCTCACCGCTCCCGGAATATATCTCATCGCTCTTGAAAGAAAGAAAATTCGAAAACAAAGTATTAGACAACGGATACTAAATTAAGGAAGCATATTCAACTCAAAGTTCAAGCAAAGTATTTAGATATCATCATAATGAAGCCGAGTGTTTGAACACGTAGGGCTTAAAGGTAAAACTAGAATCGAATCCCAAACTCAGTGCCGCGCATGAGCGCACTGCCGTTTATATGGCAAGTTGAGATGAGAGGCACTTGAGTACGAGTGTAAGATACTACGCAACATTTGGCTATGATATTCAAGTTCCCTTGAAGTATATAGGTATCATGTACGCAACGGCAACCTCAGAGTATATCTTGATATCGTCGGCATAACTGAGAAAAGAACAGTCCACCCGGAGGAGCAAGTCGTTAATAAAAAGTAGAAGCAATAATGGACCTAAGTTAGTGCCTAGTTCAGAAACATGTCCATTGCGGTGAGCGGATAATAGATTGTATAAAGTTTTCTATATTAACGGACAATAGGTATATACTGAAAATTTAAAACCTGTATCTATTGACCACCCACAGACGCGTTTCGATGCTCACAGCTCTTCAGTGTGTCCTGGTGGAAGGCAAAGGCATTTCAGATATCGGGTACGGCAAATATCTGTTTGTGGTGAATTACAGCTTATCTATTCATTTAATGGAAAATGTTTGAAATAAAAGGAAAATCTTTTTGAAGTGTGCGGCATTTAGTTTCTCTGGACGATTATTTACGTTTACATACTTAAAATGAACAGTTTTCGAAATATCCATTTCTCCAGAAAAAAAACGGATTTGCAGTATTCTCTTAAAAATTCGTTATCTCGTTATTTGCTATTACTCTACAAGAATTTTTCACTGTTGTGACATTAATCCAAATTCACTAATAAGTATAGAAAGATCTTTATTTTATAATGTATACCTAAAAATAACAAATATTTATGATTATAGTGAATTAAAAGTCCGATTTAATCTTTTGTTCATCTAAATGCGTTAAGTATTTCAAATGTTACCAGCTAATTCAAATGATCTCTCATTGGAAACTTGGTTGCTATATAAGCTGGATTTTTGCCGATAATTATTCAGAAATATAAGATCTTTAGCACAAAAAGCTCCGAGTTGGTGGCTTACGTTCGTCTATAAGGCATGTTAACCCAAAACATTTTGTGTATGTGGGGTAAGGAGAGCTGAGTCGAATTAAATGGTCACCTGTACAGTTGAGGATAACACCCTCTAGTAAATTTATTGAACAATAGCAATTACGATCTGTATCCGATTAAGGATTTTTCAGTAGAATAGATAAAAGAAATTATTATGGCGTTCATTTAATTCTGGTAAAAATTACAGAGTTATAGTTGTTTAATTTTACATGATTCAGCAGCTCCTCCTACTCTTATTACACCTGGTATGGCAAAATATCAACCAAATTGATGTGCAATTAACAAACCCTTTAATGAAACAATATTCCCCATTCCTGTAGGTGCCACAGTTGTTCGCAAAACAAGGTATCCTAGCATTTCACCGAAATTATTATTAATCATACCAGATAGAAGGAATTCGGAGTATATAAATGGATGAAGTATCACGTCGGATATCCCATGACTATCCGCGTAGAAATTGTTATTTGTGAGAGTGCTTTAATTGATAATGATATGTTACTTATAATGGATACTGTTCTAATAACTTTGCTCTTACCTCTGGTGTTCCCCGGGGATCGAACCTGGGACCATTATTGTTTGTACTGAATATTAATGATTTGCTATTGAATATCAATCTTCCGACCCTTGCTTACGCAGATGATATTAAAATCCTCTCGGAAATATCTTCAATTGATGACACAGAAAACCTTCAGAGTGGTCTTGATGTACTGGTAGAATGGTGTAAACGTTTCAAGCTCAAACTGAATGTTGAGAAATGTTGCATACTTACGTATTCACATTCCTCTTCACCTTTTATATTCCCCTACCAGATCAGTGGTACTAATTTATCACCTAGGCTTGAATTTAGAGACTTGGGTGTACTTTTTGATACCACTCACCTTTAAAACGCATATTAACAACATCTGTCCTGAAGTCATAAAATCTTTTGCTTTTATTATGTGTGCCTCTAAATATTTCAGGAATAAAACATTACTAAAATCATTATACTACGTTTTTGTACTAAGCAAACTAGAATATGCTGTTCTAATCTGGCATCCCCTATATGCCTGTGATTGTCTAAGTCTGGATCGCATCCATCGAAGATTTTTTAAATATCTCTCATACAAGATTGATGGAATGTATCCTGAGAGGGGTACTCCGCAGGATGGATTACTGGAAAAGCATAGCTAACTTAGAGTACGAGAACGGATGGTGTTTGTGAGAGATTTCTGCAGAAATTATTGCGGAGTGACATAGACTGCCCCTTCTTACTTCAACGTATAAACTTTCTGGTGCCACGATTAAATTCAAGATTCGATACTTGTTTCATTCTTCCGTTTGCAAGGACAAACATTATGCGACGAGCTCCTACTTACACCCTTTCTAAGGTAGCTAGGAGATGTGACTTCAAGTTCAAGTAGGAAGAAGGATGGAGGGAACAAGAGGGAACTAATTTTTTTATGATTTGTGTATATATTAATTGTCATCGTCCTATTATTGAGTCTAAGCCTGTTGGATAATAATTGTAAAATGTATTATTATTATAAGGGCGACAGATTACAATATAGTAGTCACAATCATATTATTCGATTATTCTAGTAACCAAAAAGGATTTATAACCACATGAAATCTTTAGTTACTAACTACGTACATTCTGTTTTCCCGTATTCTACTACTTTGGGAAATTGAAAAGCAGCTAATGCTAAATAGTATACAACAATTTGTTTAGCGGGGATCATTGATAAAATCAGGAAAAACACAATATCAGCCTTCGGGCAGCACGTCAAACAATTGTTTATTTGAAGGAGAAAAACGTCAATTAATGTTCCATTTGCCATATTCTCCTAATTTACCGCTTAACGATTTCTGGAAAGACTTCAAAAACCATGTTTTGGAGATGCTATCTTCAGTGAGTGGAAGAAATGCTTCCAGAATACATGCAAATGTGTATAAATCTTAATAGCGAAATTTTAAAAAATCTACAAAACGATTTGTATTTGTAAAATCTAAGAGCAAAACCATTTACAGATTGCTTTCCTTGCAGATAGAACAACAGGTTTGAGCCAATAAGTGATGAAGTAACTGGCACTTCAAATTTAAGCGAACATCCAGCATAGTCGGCCGTATATCTTATTTACTACTTTACTTTATTTATTTATTAGCGGTATTAAAACTAGCGTAAGCGAATGAACTGTATTCACATTTAAAACTAATCTATTACATTTGAACAGCATTTTTTTCATTTTAAGAAAAGAATTCTTTACTCTTGCATGAAAACACGAAAAAACCTAACTTTAGGGCTAACAGACCAATACGATATTCGAGTCACATTTACTTGTATATTACCTCAAGTTAATTACTCCAACTTGTCGCAAACAAGCTCGATCTCAGTTACGGATACTAATTAAAGTCAGCATTTGTACAGCATGCGCTTACCAGTCCTAGAGAGTTCTTGAATTACCCGATGCAGACTGCGTAACGCGAACCATGCACTGCAAAAGACAAATTAAAGAAGCCGGACATCTGAGAAATTGCATTTGCTGATGAAATTTATACTGAAGCGATGGTCAAAGTTGTAAAACAACTCATAAATAGCACATCTAGAAGTCGAACATGTAAAACATTGTGTTTGCGAAATTGCTTTCGCTACTGGATTATTAGCTCATAATAGCGCATTAAGATACTATGCGAAATCTCTAGCTATGACGGGTACCGTGTAAATCGTATTCGGTTATTGAACTCTGTAAGAATTGCATTTCTCCAATTTACTTCAAGCGGTGCCATATTTTATATTCCTAAATAAATAAATAATCTTTCTACGTACGCTTACCGCGACGTATAAGAGCGACACTGGCGTCATCTGAACGCGACGATTTAAAGCGAGAGATAAAACACGAACGGGAACGAGAAGCGGCGCGTTTAACATTGTAATTGATATTGGAGACGTCCCTATCGCGTTTGGATCATCCGATATCCGTTGTAATAACGTACACGAAGTGCCATTCCACGAACCTTATAACCTTGCACACCCCTGATACGCAATACATTCGCAGGATATTCCATTACACGTTTGCATATCGACAAAAAAATACACTAATATAAGCATAGATCGATATAGCCGCTTTGATGTGGTATAAGTAGAGAAGCGAAAGTTCGCTTTTCCATGCTTCTACGAAATGTTGGTATTAACGAAGCCTTTAAAAAATTCAGATTATTTCCTAGTAGTAGTAACTACTATTAAAATTCTTTTAATAGATGGACTGTTTCAGAAAGCCCTCGCGCTGCGCCATCGTGTATAAATTACATATGTGGTATGAGAGGTATCCGTGTTTGAAAATAGACAGAGGTTTGTATCAAATTCGGCATTAACGAGAGTAAGTAGTACTCTTTAATCGACAGCTATCAAGATTTCGGAAAGATTATGTGACGCTTTGTATGGTTCTTTAATTGACACTTTGGATAGGCAGAGAAGACAGTGTGTGCAGAACTTGTGTTTACCTACACACTAAAGCACGTTGGATAACCTAGCCTACGTTACAGAAAAGCTCTACATGCAATGTGTTTATATCATATTATATCATTCTAATTCTGAAGCAACCTACCTACTTATACAAGAAAATAGAATTCCGTACAGACGTTCATACTTTAAATTTGCTGCTTATACATCTCTTGTCACCATCTCCTCACTCTCTTTCACATATCAGATATTTGCTTTATACAATTCTCTGCCGGAATATTTATTTGCTGTCCCTAGCATCTTTCAAAACAAAACTGTACGCGTATCTGTACCAAGAGCAGGTTACTATACTGGGATGATAATTCTCGTCAGATGTAAAATATAAATTTATCTATTTCCTTTCTTTTTTACTTTCGCATGCGTAATGTACCTATAGATCATAGCAGCTGTATATGATTTTGTACATGCAAATTCTATATACAGTGTGTCCACGGATTTGGTGCAAACTTATACAATAGTGAACGTTGGTACATTTTTTTAAGTATTTTATGTTTTTTTTATACATATTTTTAGATATAAAATAATTTAATAATATTCTGGTTAACTAAAATAAAATAAAACTAAAATAAATTCTTTATTATAAATATAAGATTTTATGAAATATTTTCTAATGTATATAAATTCGAATGTGATAAAAAATAACAAACAATTTATTCAACGTAACCCCCACCTACTTCCACACACTTTTCTACCCCATACTTAAATTTTCTGTAAACGCTCCTAATTGTTCTTATATGGATCTCACTAATAATTGTTCGAAAATTTTGTAACATATCCAAATAATTGTATTGATTTAAATTATTTTTGAAAAAAAGGGGCCAATAAATTTTATTGAATAAAATTCCACACCACACATTTACTTTCTTATAACGTTGGTTTTTCCGATTAATACGAAAATTTGGATTGTCTTTTGTCCAATATTTGCAATTTTGGAATGACACATAACCATTAGTGGTAAAAGTAGCTTCATCCGAAAACAAGATTTTGTGATGGAAAAATTGATCCTCCATAACATTTTCTCCAACCCAAATAATAAATTCTAACCTAAACGCATCGTCCCGGGGTTTCAGAGTATGAATAAATTTGGGTTTCAATGGGTGAAGCTTGTTTTTCCTTAAAGGATTTTTGCAGAGTCAGTTGCATCAAATTTCTTCACAAGCTTTTTCAAAGAATTAATAGCGATATTAGTGCCGAGGAATTTAACGTTAAACTTGTTGATCGCTGTTTGATATGAAATGAAATGAATCACGTGAAACAATATTTGGACATGTTTAAGCGACATACGAGTGAGTTTCTGCGATTTTATGTGATTGTAGATGAGACATGGACACATTATTACACTGCGAAAACCAGTCGGCAAAATGAGTTTTTCCCGACGAACGTGTACCAAAGAAGGCAAAGACGATAGCATTATCCGGAAAGGTTATGATGACGACTTTTTGGGATTCCTAGGGCGCGATATTAATGGAAAGGAAAAACGATCACGGTAACTACAACGCTTCGATTCACTCGTTAGCAATTGCCACAGCAAAAGTAGTATAGTTAGGGCAAGAATTGATTCCCCGTCCATACAGTTGCTGGATTCTTTTTTTTTCAAAATTTGGGTTATCGGAAAACGTCAAATGAAGAGGTCATTGTCGAAACAAAGCCTTGCGGAGTTCGACAGATCTTATTATTGGTCCAGAAAAAAAAAAAGGAATATCACTGGACACAACAATATACAAATACAAGAATATATCGATAAATAAATTTACTAAATGCAAGACAATTGCCTCGTCTTTCTTAACATAAATGTTTGTCACATCCTCGAACATATGGAGACCGGTCATAGATCTGAGAGTGTCACCCCTTTGACAGCTTAAGAAACGCTCTCTAGTAATACGCGCAAACAAAACCTCGCATCCTTTTGAATTATCAAACCCGAATTAAACTTGCAATTGAAGTAAGCCTTATAAACAATCTGCTTGGAAAATTAATCGGTTAGCCACTCTGCCGTCTCTTCGCTCTTTTGCTCCCGATAATATTTGTTAAAAATCACGGCCATTTGCAATACACCTTTCGAATAAACAGTACTTTAAATATTTACAATTAGTAAAGTGAAACAACACCAGTATATACCAAAATCTTCGGGTGTTTCATTATAAAATTAATGTTTTATAACGCTGTTTATGCTAACAATTTCAATCTATGGCCTTTACCGGGCCATCAGTCAGTGAAGATAACGACCTTCTTCCAGATTTTTTACTTATTTTCAATCATGCAATTAGTATAACAGGAGAAAGAGATCTATTTGGTGTTAGATTTGCTATTTAGTGCCACACCTAGACTGCGCAACTGAATCGGACGCCAGCTTCGCAAGTAATTTCACTTGGGGGAAGTAGTAACGCGTGCTTCCCTTTTTAGAGCACACATATCTTCTTTTAATAATCTCCAACGCTCATAAATTGCCTAAAATAATATTATTAATCATTTTCTTAATAAAGCTGCTTATTAATTTAATAATAAAATAATCAATAATTCATTTCTTAATTTCTCTGCAAAATATTCTTGTTCTCAATGACAACAGAACCTCTACATTGGTGGCGGTAGCTGTTGTAATGTTATATTAGATAGAGAAATGGTTTTTGGAAATTAATTAACGAATTTTTTCGCTTGCAAAATCCGGTGTTCTTTGACACCCTCTTGGCAAATAGTAACAAAAATGAAAACTGAAAGAAATTGATACAAAAGAAAGGGTTTTCCCAACGCAAACGAGCTAGTCTAAGAGTACGCAACTAACTATAAGTTTCAAACGAAGTAGAAATTATGCGAAATAACATTAAATACGCTTGTTCTACAAAAAGATATCGTGATGTCAGCAAAAATTGAAAAGCTGGATTGATAAAGAAGCTATTATTCCTGTAAGGATATATCTTATACTTATTCATAATTAAAAAATATAGAGGAAACTATCAAAACAGCAATCAGGTAATTGACAAACAATAGGAGTAAACATTCTAAAGATCAACTGCAAATTTTCCAAATCGTTTGAATATCCGGCAAGTGCACTCTTATAAATTCTAATCCATATACATCTGTGTATGTACAGGGGTGTACAAGCGCTAAACTATTTGTCCACGAGTAAGTTTTTATATAGTCTTAGACAACATTTCCAAAAGGGTATAGTTAGACTTTTATGATTTTTTTAGAACTTTCAGAATATTCGTTCTAAAACAAAACTTTATGAAAGATTAGAATTTCAATTTTGTGTGCATGCAATCATGTGCATGATGAAAGTTCTTACCATACCTCCCTGAGCTCGATTATACTTCCTAAGTAAATGAATAATATCAGCAAGTCTCTATAGTTGTCAAAACGATACAAGCGTTGTTGTCGAAAACCCCCCTTTCATCTTCGAGTAAAAGAGTATGGACGTTATCTAATAGGATACAAAAAGTTAGAGGTAGGGTATTAGGCGTGGGCGAAAATTTTTGTACATGCATCACAGGCAAAGTAAAACTTCCGTCGTTGTCGTATAATTTAAAATTTTCAATAAATTTCAAAGTAAAATTACAGGCGAAGGTTGTATGTAGAGTAAAGCATGGCGTGGAATTATTTTCGATTGGTGAGAGAGGATGGGGTGCTCGCTGTCGATTTAAATGCGTTTATTTTCTCGAAACGAAAGACGGAGCAAGTTGCGCTCGGGACGCGAAAGCGATGCCGGAATGATAACGTTTTGACGATGAGAAGAATTTAGAATATATTTGCAAGTTAAGTGGGTCGTGCTGGTATGCATATTACGCAAATTGTTTTCGAAATTCTATCCATCAGTTCCAGCAAGGAAGTTCGTTTTTGATTGTGGGCAGGTTGATTATGTAGGTGTTTTATGTATGTTTAACTAAATAAATTAAGGTAATGTGTAGATTTGATATCACCATAACGTCTCCAAAGAAAGCAAAAAGCGTGACGATCAGTTTCTCAAAATATATGTAATTGTTCAGAGCAGAGGTTCCCAACAGGGTCGCAATCGACCTCTTGGTAGTCGATTAAATTTTACAGGAGGTTAATATTAATCAAGTGGTCAGTTGTGGGTGGATAGCCGAATATGCACCAGCGATTGTTCGGCACTGAACATTACACTGTGCGATGATTAACCACGTAATCACTAGCTAATGGAGGTACGTTCTGATCATGTAAATAAGTTACCATGGAAAGCAAGAAACAGGTTGAATACCCTTGGTTAAATATGAAAAAATGTAACAATATATCAAGCGCGGTTGTTATTAAACATTACTTTAATTAAAATAAAACTTTTGCGCAGTTATAATTCGTGATTTTGCTTCTAAAAACTTGTTTGTACTTTTTTTTTAACTTTGGCATCTAGGCCATTAGCTACGAAGTAGTAACCAAACACTTAAAATCTAACAATATCAGACAAAAGATTGAGGATACACTATTGGAAACGCCATTTTTTTTTTGTAAATGGTTGTTCATAGTCCTAGACTAATTGTTATTTATGTGCAATTAATTGTATTATGATGGTGCTGTATACAGGTGGCCACGAGGAACATGGTGTTCTTTGAAATAACGGTACTCGTTTAATATTGAAGTGAAAAATTATTTATTGACAAAAAGCTGTAGTGAAATGTATGCCATTGAAGTTACGAGGAACCGGGTATTTTTGGTTGGGAGTCTACTCGACAGAAGTAGGTGGGAGGGTGACGGGCTTAGTAGCCTTTAGCTCGCGAAGGTATGTCAGTTCAATTACAATGAAGAGGTGAACATTACAATATCGCGTGTTTGTGTTTGAAAATTTCATGAATACCGGTGACAGCAATGTCTTTTCCAGGGTCATTTCATGCTATCCTCAACCGAAAACTAGAACTAGAGGATCGTTGATGAAAAGGAAACCACCTGAGTCTACTTTGACGGTAAGTATTCCAGAAAATGTGGAAAGGGTAAGGACAGCGCAGTTATAGAATCCAGGCCGATCTGCTCGGCGGCACTTGACTGCTTTACGTACAGGACGATAAACAGCCAGGGAAATTTTAAAAGCTGATTTAAATTTTCACCCATGCAAACTAATGTTTATACAGCAATTGGATGAAGCAGATTATGAAAAGCGTGAAGAGTTCGCTGTATAGGTACTGCAACTCTTTGAAGATAACAACGATGTCCTAATTTTCATCTCAAATGAGGCCCACTTTCATTTGACCGGGGAAGTAAACAAGCAGAATTATCGGTACTGGGCAGATTTGTCCCTACACTCACAATTGGTCAAAATATGGTGTTCGATATCGCAGCGATGTGTTATCGGTGCCTATTTTTTTTAATGGGCGTACAATGACAGTTAATGCTGAACAGTAGACTGAAATGGTCAGAAACTTTTTCCTGAGAGAGTTGCGTAAGAAGAGAATAAACATGGACGAAGTTTGGTTCCAATCAGGTGGGTCTGCAGCCCATACTGCGAGAATATCCATGAACTTGTTTCGAGATGCGAGATAAATTTTGCATTGAAACCAGTGTGCGTATGGGCTCTATCTCTGCTTAATTCTACCTATGTGTTACTCTTTTGAGGAATGACAAACCCAAACGAAATTATTTATTGCCAATAGGTGTCGGATAAATCTGCATTCTAAAATAAATTCAAAAATTACACACCGCTAACAAGACGTAGGTTGCTTCAAACCATGCGGAGTTTATTCTAATGGATGACACTATTGTCCAAGCGAAATCATTTTTATAGAAACTAGCTACGTAATAGCTCCGACAAGTGGTTTTATAAAATTCTATCAGCATAAATCTAACACCCAGTAAACACGTCTGTGATGTGATCTCAGCATATCACGTCTCATTTTTAATTTCCCTATAAACAAGTAGTTAGTTATTATTCTTTTAGTACTTTTGTGCTTATTTCCTTCTTCCAATTCTGTTATGTCTTGTAAATGTTGTTTGTCATGTGTTATCACCTCACATGGTTTTATCTGTGGTAGCATATGTAATATTTAGTTTGCAGTGGGGACACAGAAGTATTTGGTGGAAAGTGCTGGCGACTCTAGAAGTATGACTGCAACAGATTGCAGACGCTAGGAGCCTGGACGGACAATATACCACTTATCTTCTTTTTTACAAATCCTACATATCTCTCAGACATGAGGAGACCGCGAGTGATGAGAACCGTCCATATCTCTTTGTGGATCGATCAAAAGCCAACAAAGGAGCGGGAGTGTATTCAGAAAAGCTCTACTTGGACAGTCGTGACCGCTAGACGTTGTTCAGGCGGAAATCATAACTGCTGATTGTTTAACATAAGATAGCATAGATTGGCATCGAGCTCTGCCTTATATGTGATCGGCCACAACGGTAACCTGACTGTTCACATCCCATAGTATTCCGTCCGACCGCCCACATCCGTAAAATGAAACCTATTTCTGCCGCACTGCAAGAGTCACTTTGACTTATCCGAATAAGGGGGCAGCACTAAAATATCTGAAACCATCCCGAAGAAGCTTTTACATGAGGACTCTGATCGGATAATGCTGGCTGAGAAAGCAGTTATTAAAGATAGCCTTCACGGGGGACATATTCTGCCGAGATTGTCATGCCGAAGACGAGACTGCGGTAAACAAAGATATTTGCAAAATTTGGAATTTCTTTGATATTTCCTACATAATTAATTGTTTGAAAGAAATTTTGCCTGACAGTAAGTAATCGAACCTGATATCTCCCGTTTGCCGGACGAGTATGCTAACCACTACACCAAGGAGAAATTCCACTTGAACGTCTGTAGCTTCAATTAACTGGAATTTCTCCTACTATGTCTACAGTTCTATAGTTAAAGTTATTTTATTTTTCTTTGAAACATTTTACGTTTGCTAATATTAAGTTGTACAATAATAAAGTTTAAGTTACCAAATGTGAGGGTTTTCGTGTACATTTTGAACTTGACACCAAAATAATTGAAGAAGTACAGAAACGGATTTTTTTTCATTTTGTTAGTGAAACACTTGTATGTATACACTTTTGTTCGCTCTGCAATTATTTTCTAAATTGAAATAAATTTAGGTTATGACCATTATCGTCAGTAGTTTTTGGGATGTACTTGTCCACATATTCAATATATAGGCGCATAGTTATGAAATGATTTGTAGGATAGCTTCAACGTGTAATAGAGCTCATCATAGTAATCGACGTTCGACATTCGGAAATATCTCAAGATTTTAAGTTCTATGTAAATATATGATTGTCGTAAATAATTTGCTGTTGTTGCCTAAAGCCTCTATTGCTAATAAATGAATTAAAACCAGTTGTGAAAGTTGCTCAAAGAAAACGGATCTGTTCTTCAAACTTGATGCGTCTCGCTCCATATGTTTCTTGTCGATTGCCTTATACAGTTTAAACTATTGCAAATCTTATCATAAATCTAATCCAATAAAATGGCTGCTTCATTCTAGTCAGCGTTGTTGAGTTTTGATTAATTACGAAGCTGGTTTGTTTTGGTGTAATACGAAAAATGCAATTCGCGCGATTCGCTTCTTGTTATAAGCTCGTTAGCTTTCGCTTAATTCAATTCACTTTCAACGCGAGCCGGTACTATAACTAACAATCTGTAATGAAGCAAATTACGACGCGAGCTTCATTAAATTACACAAATGGAATTGTTTCTTAATTACATTTAATGTAGTCATCGCGTTTAACACAATATTATAATTACCTTAATCGGGCGTTGCTTAAATATGTAAGTCTAGATGATATTTGACATTTTAACGACCTCAATTAATAAATAATAGTATACAAAATATGACGGGGAAAAATAGGAACTGAAAGAAAGCTGTTCATATATGCGAATAAAGGAATACATACATACACGTTTTAAATGAAATTTATTCCGAAATTGTATTATTGCTCGTGTACAAAAATATTTAATTCAAATACGAGGAACGAATACACATTTTCTCTTAACACATGCTGTAATTTTCACAATTGTAGATCCGGAAGTATCACCTATATACTCTTTCGGCAGTCTAATTACCATAAATTGCATACGTATACAGCATACAGGGTGAACGATTGAAACCATTCAGTCGAGAATTTGGACTTGAACTAGTTGAACCATTAGCATGAACCCACGGACATATTAAAAGACCGCTAGTTTGGCCACAATGGATCATGGCGATGGCCACCTAGGTATCCGATCTAACCACACTCGATTCCTAGGTGTGAGATCATATAAAAGAGCAATACATTCAGTAAAAGACTTGGAGTAAAAGGTTAGATTGGTATTTCTCCCGAAAAGCCTTCTTCATAGAAATTAAAATTAAAAATTATTCACAATAATATTAATCTGTGATCAGCATAACTTAAGCTGCCATTCGCATGGAATGTTATTGAAATAATTAATGATCTAAATTATTAAAAGTTGAAATAAATAAATATTCTTTAAAAATAGGCATAGAGAATGCTATTTAAAAAAAAAATTAAAAGACGTTGCCCTTAAATAGCGCATCTTAGCACTCGATTAGAGAAACATATGATCTAATTGAATAAGATCTCATAATCTTCTGAAAATTCTCTTTCAAACTAATCCCAGATTTTAACAAACCAAAGTTATTGTGAACTTTTTCAAATATTACGCCCTCACTTTACTTTACTTGAACGAACAATGACGTTTTCAAAAATTAAACTAATGGAATAAAAATGCTACTCTCAAAATATAATGTTTACGCACTCTCTTTCTCTCTCTCTCTGGTAACGCGTCACCTACGTTCGTTTGAATAACCAAACTTAAATCAATCAGATACTTGCAGTATTTGTACCCTGCTACAATTTGAAATTGCTTTTGAAATCCACCACTTAGCCCAATACGTCTTCACCCATAGGTGACCGGAATAAAAGAAGCCAGATTGTCTTCGCGTCCCTTTGCTTCTTCGTTATCGATAGCGTTTGTCAAATGCAAATCGCAGCCAATGTTTTAGATCCTTACAATTAAATCGTTAAACAACCAACACTTATTTGCTTTAAAAATATCACATTACAGTCTGTAATATGTCATTATTACATCCGTACAATATGGACATTCCCTATAAGACTTCATGATCTATACAAAAGAATGTACCTTTTCCGTGTTTGTTGAAAAAAATTACATAAAGGCAAACATTTAGCAGCTGAAGTAAATGGAACGAGAACGATTAATATTGCTGGTTCCTGGGATTATCGTTGGCTGGAAATAGATTACCCAAGAAAATTTCCGAAAAAGCATCACTCTGACATAAATTGTTAGACCGCACCTGGCTGAACGTTAATCACATGGCGCTAATGATCGCCATTTTTCTCAGTATATTTGTAAGAGTACAATACATACACTGAAAGTTCTATTGGGAAATAAATTAGGATAAGAGTATGTACTTAATCTGTGTAGGCCTAGATCGCAACTATACACATTAGTATAGACGCCCTCAATATAGAAGCAATTTGAAATAAAGCTTTTTAACGTTGTGTTTAGAAATGGCCTCATCATGCATAGAATAATCCGTTGATTCGAAAAATGTTAAAAAAGTACAGCGTGTTCCATTTAAAAATCTAAAGTGGCGGACACTTCAGATCAAACCGGAGGCAGCTCGACATTCAAAATTTTGGTAACGAATCACAATATGATCAAGTATAAATCTTCCAAAATTTGAGCCGTTGTCACCGGGTGTATACAAGTACAGTGTATAGTGATTCACAGAACCCGTCCATTAAAAGTTCTTGAATTTGCAATGATATCTCGATTTTGAAACTTCGGGTTAAACATAGTTAGCTACGATTTATTTAGAAAAAATAACTGTATTAATGTCGCATTTCCGGTTACATAGAAAGTCATGGCCAACCTGATGTCATAAATAAAAACCTATATTGTTTGTTGCAGTAGATTCTATTAGGCATTTTAAAGCCAATTTTACATCTTCTAACCTGTCGGTTACTATTTTAAAATTATTTTGACATCTGTCAAAAAAGGAAAAAACGTATGATGCATTAAAGGTCTGTAGCAGCTATACAGTAGAAGGTATAAAGCTTTTCTGTGAATTGTGGAAGGTACAGGTACTCTACTACTTAACCAAGGGATAAAAAGTAAAGAAAACTATACAGAGAATCCCACAACCTAGGGTTGATTTGGTGTAACTTCTTAGTACTACAAGTATTTCTTTTTTCAAATGAAACGCCCTGTATATTTTTGCACCATGTGATGTAGAATTGAATTCTCTATCGAAATGTTATAAGTATTCTTATACCTATCTCTATCGCTTCTTTTAAGATTAGTAATTTTCAGAAAATGTTTTGAATTAGTATTTAATTAATAGTAGGCGGTGAAAAACAATTTTAATGTTAAAAGCATAAAAAGAAAACAAAATATAGGTAGTATAAGAAAGTAAAATTTATTAAATATAAGATAATCAAAAACAAAATGACAATAAAATGATAAATGTTATATATTACCTCCGTTCGCTACCAAACACTTTAAAATCCTGTTATGTTGTAGCCTGTTTTATTTGTTCAGAATCTATGCTATCAAACGTTTTTCTTCCTTGTTGCTCTAATTCTGCTTTGGTCTATACTGTAACCGAATACACCAATGATTTTATGTGTCCTTATAAATAGAAACCCAAGTCCAAAGTCCGTTGCATCAAATCCACCTATCATTATACATTGCACTCAGTAAACTATCTACCACATAAGAAGAATTAGCTGGTGCCCCATCCATTTGGTACCAGCAACCTCTCCCACTTAACAGGGGCAACTCGTCGAGAAAGTTTGCTACGCAGAATTTACTGTATATCGCTCACTATTTAAGATGCCATCATAAATTTGGGAGCGTATTCTCCCATTCATTATTAAAGATAATACATTAAAACATATTCCGAAAACTAGCTTCACGAACGAAGCGAAGGTTTTTGCGGTGCCCATTAGTGCCAGTTGTATCTACTAACAATACTCTCTTTGGTAAATTTGGATTCCTCTATCCAAATATTTTTTGGTAAAAACTCTAGATCTCCTTGGAGCCGTATTAGTATTCGCTCGCGAAAAGCGAGACGCCTACACGGCGAACCTCATCGTCAGGACTAAACGTTTGCACGATGTTAAAGGCGTATGCGTGCATTTTATGTATTGACAAAATGCGGCGTACTGATGAATATAATATACCTATTTCCTCAACGGCAGCACGTATGGATACTTTTGGGATCAGCTTATTATGTTTCCATTATCCTGTAAGTAAAAAGTATTCTTGAATTCTTCGGAAATGTGTTCTGCTAATAGGCGACAAATAAGTATATCGCTCATTAAACACTCGGCATATTCTGCTTACAACTTTGCTACATTCTCGGTGAATAAAAAATAAATTTAAGGTATCTTCGCCTCTATAATTATCAAAATGGTTTTCCATTTTTCTAATGCAATAAACACGATAACACAAACCAAGATAATTTAATAGATCACTTGAAATTGATATTGTTTAGTAATGCTCCGTTGTCTCCATAGTCCACTCCGTGCCAGTTTTCCAAGAAAGTACTAATTCAAAATTGCATTTTGTGAAAAATACTAATCCTAAAAGAAGCGATAGGGAGATAGATAGGTATAAGAACACTTATAGCTTTTTGATAGAAAATTCAATTCTACATCACATGGTGTAAAAATATACAGGGCGTTTCATTAAAAAAAATACTTTTAGTATTAAGAAGTTATGCCCAATCAACTCTAGGTTGTTGGACACCTATATAGTTTTGTTTATTTTTTATGCCTTGGTTAAATATCAGAGTACTTGTACTTCAAAATAACTCTAAAACGGTAGGTATAGGACGTTTCATAAAATTGGCTTTAAAGTGCCTAGTAGAATCCAAAAATGCAGGTTTCTATTTATAATATGTAATGTAATGTTTTTACAGGATGAAATTAGAGACATTTTTGAAATTTTACGATCTTAAATTTACAGAAATTGAAGGTGGTGAATCTGGAAATGTCCCTAGACACTCTTTCGGCAAATGAAAAATTGTTGGACACACCCGATAATGAATAGTGGACAATGTGAACTGCCAAGATGAGAAATGAATATAGCGCTGGTGACACCTAACTTCGCTGACGTTATATTGTAATATAACACAAAGTTGGCCATAACTTTCGATGTAACCGAAAGTGTGACATTGATGAAGTTATTTTTTTTAATAGGTCTATCTACAACTAGATAACTAACTATGCTTAACCACGTTAAGTTTCAAAATCGATATATCATTGCAAATTCAAGGACTTTTAATGGACTGGTTCCGTGAAGCACCGATATATGCATATATTTTTTGTAATTACGTAAGTACTTGATCTTTTATAATCAATATTTACGTAAATAAAGGGTATTACAATATTTGTAGGTTTATTGCTTTTTACCAAATTTTTCCAAATTTTTGGAAATAAGAAAAACATTAACAGTAAGATTGGCTTACTTTTCATCATTATCACTAATCATTAATCAAGTAATTTAATAAGCGTTAGGAAATCTATAAGGAATTCCTGTTTTAAGCTCTCTCTTTTGGCATACAACATCACAAATATTTCCCTTATTATTCCTGTAGTTCAGTTTAATTAATCTTTGAGATAACATAAATATTGAAGCGTCTACCTGTAAATTGCGTATTCAATTGAGGCTTAAACGTCATCAACGATGTGCACCGTTCGATGAAAATATATCCACAGTTTGATTTATGCGATGGTAAAAGTTGAATAAGATGGCAACGACTAGTAATTTCAACTCCAATTGGAAATGTACGAGGTTGTTTGGAATTTGCTCATAATATAAGTTTTATATCATATTTGTTTAAAATATCTTCATTAATAATTTGCTCAATGTTATAACTTTGTAAAGTACCATATCTAACTAGACTCTGAAGTATTGATTTTAATGTACAAAATTTATGATGTCTTGAGTAAAGATGAATTGCACGAAAAATAGTTTTCTAAAATATTGCGATCAGCTTTTCTATATCACTTCAATTTTTATAATTTTATAGCATTTAGTTAATATGATATTTTGTATTTATATCTACAATGTTTTTCTCCCAGGAAGAGCAAAATGTATACTCTAATAGTTCAACCAGATATAAATATACAAATATAAATAATCATCATCAGCGTTTTTAAATCTTTCACCTACCAGTAGTTTTGTCTCAATATCTCTAATATTATCTTGCACTAGTATTATGTTACACTCCTGAAAAGATAGACAGGTTTCAAGAGTTTGCCCAAGCTCAGGCCATTATGACAACACACATTGCCAAAATTAAAGGAAAAACAATATGTAGTAACAAATCAATAAATGTAATAAACAAAAAATAGAAGACTAGTAATAAAGGGGTTAATATACTCAATTTATTTAGAAGTTCAAGTAATTAGGTTGTAATACAGACTTCAATGATTGTTGTCACTAGTAATCTTATATAGTGCAGAATTAATACTTCTTCTAGCACAAATAAAAAATATAATGTTAGGATAGTGTTCTGGCTTCTTATTTATAACATTAATCTTGGGAAAAAACAAACAAAATCTCTTCTTACATAAAGTTTTAAATTTTATACACGAAACATACTTCAGCGTAGTCCTTCTAAAAATTCTAGAGATGGTGCGGCCACACGGTCCGATTTGTAATTGCAATGTTATGCATATTACAGCGGTATGTACCAGCGAAATATTCAACGAATTTCGCCGGTACCGCAGCACGAGGAATATTTTCCGCAACGCGCACCCAGGAATTTTTACGGCATATTAAACCAGGTAAATGCTTGGCAGATGATAATTTCTCTCTCCCGAGAGATGGCGCTCTCGAACGTACCCAATCGTACGAATGGATATTACTCGATGCGGCGCCCACCGATCGAGCGTGCCGTACCGTTCCAAACTGGTGTTCCAGAGCGGTTCTGGGCTTTTACGGTCTCAATAAAAGTGTCAAATTGTCATTGAGAAAATCGACAGAGAGTTGGTAAATCGGCTTTTCGAAATGGAACCGACGTTTATATCGATTATTATTTCCCAACATAAGTGTTCGTAAGTTAGCGCATCGTAATTTTATTTGTGTAGTCTTTCTGAATTGTATTCAGCTATAATTATTTCATCCCTAATGAACAACAGCACAAGTAACAATTGCATTGTATAGTAACCTTCAATCTTCTACACGCTAGTTCTTTGTTTATAATAGTACTGCAACAGATAGACATACAGTGGAACCTCCCTTCGTCGATAACTCACTTGGACGGACAAATCCACTGGGTATTTTGTTTATGAATAAAGGTGTATCATTTATATGTACATTTGTGTGTTTTGTCCGGACATTCCCTTCAGTGGAACGACGATAACGTTTTTATGACTTTCAAAGCAAAAGTATTCCCTTGAGTGAACGCGCTGTTACGTGTCAAAATTATTTCTTCTAGATCTTATTAATATAATTTTTGCTGATAGTTATGCGCCGTCAGGTGCGCCTTTGTGTGTAAATTGTGTGTATAAAGTGTGGCTTCGCTACTATCACCCCTCGCCATAATGGGCGAGACGCCGTTAATCGTTCCCCACCTCCGGATGGTGATTTGGGAGTGTACCAGACCCACGCAGAAAATGTTATCATAGTGGGACTCGAGTACATAGACCGCAACTCTGTCCTGTCAAGCGTAGGCCCACTTACCACTGGACCACCGAATCGTTATTCACATTGATAATGAAAAATTTTACATCCATCGTCACGGAACAGAATGTTTTTATGTTGTTCCTGGAAAAACACTTGGTGATACGATCGGTGATACTTTGAATGTAGAGTACACACGCTTGCTTACGCAAATTTGGGTTTGATGAGAAGAGTTGCAGCGGAGAATGGTTAGGGTAGCAGTCGACAACAGTTTGAATATCATTTCTAGAATTATTGCGGACCAAGAGTTTCGGTGATATAGTCCTGCTTCGAATTAGGTTCAGACATGGAAATGTCTGTCTGAATAAAAGTATTGATAACGCCGGGTTTTTGGGCTGGATGATGGTGTGAGAAGTCATCAAGGCATCTATCCGTTTGCGATAGACGAAATGTCGCAGCTTTATGATTTGGAATTTGAAAAAAGTGTAATGAAATTGAAATATTGAACTTTAATCGAGGACGATGTTGAAAATATATGTAGACGTTGTAACGAGAAACTACGATGAGAAAGCTTGGATTCTTACCCATAATTTCTATCAATTCTTGGCAATTTATTCAATGCAATACGATTACGAGATGAAGAAATCAACTACTTAAGTACTTTTTTATGTAGCTGTTCAATTCAATGCTGGGATACATTTTGATGTTGTTAAAGTGCCTAGGTACCTAGTATAAACGACACGTGATCTAAATTCTCTCACATGGAAATCAGGTTTGCTTGAAATGCAAAGTTTAAATGGTGCAATATCAAAACTATCATGTTAGAGTTGAGGAGGGTATACGAATTTGACTACAAAACGTATAAATTAACGTTGCACACATGCACAACACCTGTTAATGCAAAGGTGATAATATATTTGAAGTTAGTTGCAATGACGTAGTTGCTGCTTCTCTACTAATACATCATAGAGAACATCAAAACGGTCTTTCTGCAAAGATTCTGTAGAGGTTTTACGGTCTAGATTACAAAAATAGATACAAGATTGTTTCTTAAGTTTTTTGAGAACATACATCTCTATGATCTCTAAAAACATGCTACATACTCAAAAAACAATTGCACGATCCGACGGTGTTTGTTTATAAAATGTTTTAAAATTAGAACATCTAGTCTAAACTTTGTCGTTTGACTAAGGCCTTGTGTGGGAAAATACGAATACATCTCACACTCTCACACAATTTACTTATAATAATCATATAAAATCGATTGCGTTAAACCTAATCTCAAAAACCATACGATCAACTTGACTTCGTTGTTTCTTTACAAAAATTGCAAATGAATATTGATCATAATTATTAATTATATTTTCATCTTCTAGAGTAGTTAGAACTGGCAAATTTTTGATTTCACATTCTGTACAAATTAAAATGTTTTAATTTCAGTGTTATTTTAAGCAGTTTCAATGCAATTGCAAAATCACCGTAGATACAGACGGAAATGTATAGAAAATTATCTGCGTGCCCATTATTGTGACTGAAATGAATAGAATTAAACTATTTTCTTTCCCAAACGGTTAGAAAATTGAATCTTTCACGTCTATTTTGTCACCTAGGTAAGTAAATAAGCGATATGATCTTTATGATCTGTACATGTTAAATATGACCAGATTGCCAAATGACATTAGTACATTCGATATGATATTCGAATGAATCTAGGAGGTGAATTAAATAAATGGAACTGGCTGGGAAAAATTGTATTCAAACCTCGTTAAAAAAGTACTGTTGATGACCTAGGGCAATTATAATATTTAGCGGCGGTCTCAAGGGAGTATTTCCTTACCTAAGTTGGCTGCTTTTTCTCAAAATAATAAAAACGCAGGGAAACTGTAAAATGTCCTATTTTCAAAAAAAAAATTTTTAAATGCGATATATGACACAACGAAATAAATTACAAACAGGCGAGGAGCTTAGGAATAACGAGATTTAAGTGCAAAATAAGATTTTTGCAATAATAATTTGTGTTATAAAGCAAACCATACCAACTTATTGTCATCGCACTGATAACAATTGTAAGTTAGGGAATAGATCTGCTAGGACCTTGTACACTCGAGTCTTAACCGATTAAAATTGCCAAGTTTGCATGTAAGGCTTTTAAGATATCGGGCGGTAAGGATACGCCTACATCTAACTAAAGTCTAATTATCTTAAAAACTAAATTAAATAAGTTTAAGGAGTGCTAAAGTAAATTGCCATAAATTAAAGAAGCTCATCCAAAAGCGCAGAAAAACCTTGTCTTGTGTAGCGTGCAGCGAAAACTGAACATGTGTGTACTGAAATATATTTTTGTTGTATGCAGAACTTTTTCTCTGGGCAGTTTTATTCCAAACAATTCGCTGTTAATTGCGTTGGGAAGGGATTATCTGCTATCCACTCATTATATCTCGGAAATAAAACATTCTATTTGCTTATTCTCTTAGTTTCCGGGTTGGAACCGATTCGTTGTCGCAGCTTCTGCTCACGTTTCACACGACAGGAGCTACAAAAACGACGCTGCTCCAACCCGGAAACTCAGAGTAAAGTGTAATTGACAGCTGCGGACCTGGGTACCAATTCCTGAGACTTGGCTTTTTTCCCAAATTAAATGAAATCGCACTGTTACACTAATTTAATTTTTGAAAAGTTAAACCATTTAAATCTAAGCTTTTGATGGATAAAGTGGCACCTTCTAAGAGGGATGAGAAAGTTTAACGGTACGAATGTTAAATTTGAGTCTATTTCCATCTCCATACATTCAATGAAATTTTCAATTTCAAATAATATAATCCTTGCTATAATCCCATGCTTCATCATTCATTGCATTTAATGACGTAAATTCACGGCGAATTATTTCCATATAAAACTTACATTAAGCTAATTTCCATGGAGCTAGCATGGAAATTAGCTTGATGTATCCCAAGAGACTATAAAGATAAAGAAGAATTACTCAGGCACATTAACAAATAAAAACCTGATATCTACCTAAATGCAATCCTTTACTTTATACATTCCCCGGAGCATCCATTGGTCGTCCCGTGCTGCTCGTACATTTCTCCGGCTTAATTCTTCACTCACATATTTAAGTGACAGGTATAGTTCCGTTTTAACGAGTTGAACGTTTATCGCGCGCCGTACATTTACACCGAGCAAATGTCTGTTTCAGTTAAAGGCGAACTTAGTCAGGAGTTGTGAGAGAGACATAACGTTCGTTCTTAAAAAACGAAGACAACCAACGAGAAATAAGCACCACATTGCTGTGTCTTGTAAGTTGTAAGTACGCCACGGGAGGGATATTCTCTTAGTCGAGTAATAAATTATTTACTTAACTATCTGGCGTCGTGCTTGTTACAATTTATTCAACAAGACAAAAACTGAATCTCATAGCAATACGACTAAGTAAATAAATGAAAGCAGAAGAAATACGTCTTACAAATAAAATTATTTAAGTACGATATTACAAAAGCTCATACTTTTTACACGAAGATGGTCAAAAAAACCTAACTCAGAAACATGTATTTTTTGTCAAATTCTCTCTCTCAACATATTCTAAAAATTAATACAGTTTTTCGTGCTCCCATATCTTTGATTTGTCCAAATAGTAATTGGCATCTTGTTCTACAAAATACGCGTTCATAAATATGAATGAGCATCACTATCTTCTGAGCGAAACTTTGGCCCTAAGAAACAGATGAAAGTCTCTGGAGACCAGATTTAGTGAAATGGGTGTGTGGTCTAACTTGCAAACGTTTATTCGAACGCATTTTCAGTCTTGAGTGAGCAAGCGCGGCACTCAACGCATGGTAAACGTTCTCATGCCCAAATCCTTAGTCAATATATAACAAACGCGTTCTTTCTAGGTGTCCACAGTCTCTGCTATCTCTTTTACCTTAAATTCGTCTAGCACCATTTGTTGAACTTTTCCGATATTATCGGTAGTGGTTGAAGTTTCTGGTTATCTTGAACGTGCATCGTTGACCAAGCTAAAGCTGGTACTGGTAGCTAAATGTAATAATGCTGCTAATAGAGTTACTCATGATACCGATGGAATTCCCCACGGCAAAAGCAGTATGAGGAGAGAAAACATTAATAATCGGACTATTTGCGCCCACGCAGCACCATTAGTGTTATTCCCAGCGTATCCTCTATCTCACATCTCTATTTGCCTCTCGGCTTATGTCTCCTTTCTTCGAGATCGACGAGACGCCCACCCGGCGTCATCAGCCGGAAACATGACGTTGACAAGCACTTTTTCTCCACACAAATACTATGAGTAGCTGTATTAGAAGTATTATTTTGGTTATTTTTTCTAAACTTCTTTTAACAAATTGGCACCATCTAGCTGTCAAAACTTCACTGTAACAAATGATGGAACAGAGTCCCCGTAACCGTGCTCCATCTCAGATTTAATCTACGTAGACGTATTATCTTTCAAATGCAGGAATTTAGTGACGGCTCGATATTCGATTTTTCGCATTTTTATAGAAACACTAGCATTAACTGACATGAACGGCTCTTAAACAACAATTGAGCGTGTAACACGTCTGAAATGGATGCGCAGTTATATTACCAGAGTGTTTTTGACAAGCAACACTATCTACATGTTGCTGCGGACTTGGAACTTGTCAGACTACCCTTGTAAATGAATATTTTCAGACATGCATAATAAATTTAAACACTCCCAAAAGGATAGATAATAGAATGTGAGACATAAAAGTTGTTTAATTACATTTCTCACCATAAGCTTTATTATAATGTTAATAAACGTTAGTTCAACTATGTTACATTTTTGTTTCTGGTACGTGCTGGTGTCCCAACCTTCCCGAATTTTAGAATCGCGCCTATTGTGTAAGCGGTAGGATGTTAAAACGTTTTAATAATATAATAGACATTATACGTTTCAAAAATATTTTCCTATTTACAGGCTAGTCAATAAGTACCAAGACACAACAAGACACCTACTTTATTATTTTAAATGCAACGCTCTGTATATTATTGTGTTTCGCGTCTCTATCTCTAATAAATTTCGAATTGTAATATCGTTTTTAATAGCTAAAATGTGGTTACAATGTCCGCGGAAATGTTTCCACCGTTTCTACGAACTTTTTTTATTTTTAGTTTTAAAATAACCGTGTTCGTAGTTTGTTTGTGCATCATTAAAAACCAAAAAATGTTCTACAATATTTGTCCCTTCATATTCACATCACCACGTACTCATTTAAAAATGTCAGATATCCGAATATGCCATTATTTGACGAAATATGACGAAATATGAAAAGGTGGGATTCAAAAATGTCAAATGTCTTAGATTTTATTAAAAATACAAACTGTATATTTTTTTCAATGTATTTTCTTTATCAGTATCAATTGGAAATCGAGGGTTTGTCTTAAAAAATAGAATTTTTACTTTGTTTTTAGTAAGAATGTTTATTTTCTTAAGTTAAATCATTTTGCGTAGGAAACTTAAGGACACTCTTGGATTATAATCGAGACAATTTCTTTTATTTAAATGTGAAATTAAGTTAATTGTAAGAATAAACCGTAAAATTCAAAAATCCACTATTAAAATTTCTAGTTACGAAAATACGAAAATTGTCCAAGAGTGTCTTTAAGTTTTCTACGCAAAATGATCTTTTTTAAGACGAACCCTCTATATCCAACTAATACTAACACTCTGAAAAAATATACGGTGTGGGTTTTCTTTTTACAAAATACAAGAAAAAGTTAACATTTTTGAATCATACTTTGGACTTTTGAGTCTCTAGGTAGATGCGAACAACTTTTTCTTATGGCATTTGCGCATATTTGGTGAAATAATGGCATTTTTTGACATTTGACATTTTTGGGATGGGACAAACATTTTTTGGTTTTTAATGATGCGCAGACAAAGTACAAACACGGTTACTTTAAAACTAAAGAAATAGAAGAAGTTCTCATGTGGTGCAGACCTTTTCGCGTACGCTGTATATCTATTTCCTTCAAAATATCTGAAATATAGCGTAAATTTCTATGAAACTAAATTGTATATTTGGCTCTCTTTAGACATAGTATCGGTAGTATATGCGTGTTTGGCATTGAGCGTTATCAAGTTCATCGGGAACATAACTTTTTAATATTTCTTCCAGGTTCACCGGAAACTCGTATTTCTAACGTTTTTTTACAGTAACACAAATCCCAATATTCAAAATAAAAGACATATTTACAACCAGAAGCGGATATTACATTTGGATATTGCTTTGGAAAGGTTTTGGTGTTAATATTGTTTGGTTACTACGGCAACAAAACGCTAAGGTTATTGTTCTTAAACTGTACATTCAAACTTTTAAGCCTAGCAGCTTACTAACAAAATGAATTTCATAAAAACTTATGGTCTATGTGTGTAGTTAAAGATGCTTTCTTAGTATTCCAATGTGCAGTACTAGTAAGCTATTAAAAGTGGAAAAATGTTTTACAGACAATTGCAGAAAGGTATCGAAGCAAAAGAAAGTGATTTCGACTATCTACTGTACATATATGCATGAGAAGATAGATAATGATTTATTGAACTGTTATTGTTCCAAAAATTAGATTTTATGGATTGAATTCATTCATTTATTCATGCATATTTACTCTTACACCAATGCATTTCCGGTCTATGTAACTTTTATTAAGTTATTGTTTCTCTTGCCTGTTTTACTAAAACCTTGCGTTAATACCACAATTCCTTTTTTTCTATTTCAGGGGAATGAATGCAGTATTATCAAATGTTGGTGGCGGTAGCACCCAACTAGCTAAAATAGATAAATTCTTTCGCTCTTTCCTGATATACAAACTCAACTTATTTAGGCTCGATATTTTTACAACAGTTTAAGAACATCAAATTCCATATGCTTTGTTAACTATTGTTATGGTAACCAGAGAATACCAACTACAGAAACCATTTGAATGCAATATGTAGGCCCAATATTTTTAATTAAGAATTTAAAAATGTCAACTTCTCGATCTATCGTGCACTGTTGTCATTATAACCTAACCAACGTTAATACCAGGTATTACATCCAAATGCAAGACTGGCTTCTGGCACTGTAAATATATCTTTTACTATGAACCATAAAGAGAGGTGCGAATTTTCTATGAGAAAACATATATTGCGTTACCTAAAGGACTATGCTTCTGTATTTTACAAAGGCGTTCTAATACGATACCATGTCCAGACAGGGACGAGTATACAATTTAACCTAATAAAACTTCGGCCAAAATGTATTTCTATTTTAGAATTTTTGAAGGAAATAGGTATCTCTACATTTAAGCTAGTGACGACAAAATTATAAATATCTCGAAGTCTATTAGAAACAAATATATGAAGCCCATATTACATTGATCTATCTTTACGAGGGAAAAAATAAAAATGTAATAATACAGAGTGTTTGCCACTTATCCTTCACTCTGTATATATGAAACTGTTTTTTTTTACGATACGGAATGACGTCTATTACTTCATCGAAAAATTTACACAATAAGCGCAATTTTATAATCCCAGAAGGCTTGGACATCAACATATGTTACACCTTCTATTAAAAAATCTGTCGTTATATAATGAAAGGTATAATAAATAAAATATATCATTTTTTTGAGTACAAGTACGATAGGACTAAGAAATCTGATCACTGAATACAGCGTTGTACTCGCACATATTTTGGAAATTCATTTTTTTTTAATTCCTAAGGCTATTTCTAAAAATCGTGTATAAATTTCTTGCGAAATAATTAGTTTAGATAAATCCAAAGCATGATTACTCCCAACATTTTATGTACTGCTCGTTTGATGTTCCAAATAGAATGGATACCTAGAACGCTGAAAGTCCTGAATAGAAAATATTTAATTTACTTGCCTCTTGAAACAAAATCTCGCAATTCCTAAAGAGGTTTCAACATTTACTATTTCCAGTCATTTCCCGAATTGCACCATCCAACAGTTTAAAGGAAAAACTACTTTAGACTGGCATATCTTCCAATACAAAATCAAGAAAAAATCGACTAATAATCAATACCAATCTATTTGGCACTAAATGGAGTTTCCTGTAGTACATGAACCAACAAAATTAAACAAAAAAGGAATCATTCGTTAACGTGATTTATATTTGTTTTAAATTGAATTAAATACTAGTACTTACTGCTGAAGATAACCTCTTGCCACTTACCTGGAACAAAAAGAATATAAATGGTTAGATGATTTTTAGAAATAAATGTATTGGTCAACATGATCTTGGAATACTTCGCCACAACGTTTCACTAAAATTGGATGCATACTTCGATAGCTAAGCTATCATCTCCAGCAGTAAAAACTTGAGAAATGTTCGACACCATTGTTGATGGCATAAAGTTAATTCGTACGAACGTAAATAGCAAGTACAATAAACAGTGAAATTGTTATAAAGGTAGGGAAATTTACAAAAACAGAACACATTTTAACAAATCCAATTTTTTTTTTGAAAATTTCTTCAATTCCGGTTTTACTTTTTATTAAATCCGTTATGGTTGCGATTAGTGCACCATAATTTTTTTAGTTCACTATTACTGCTGAAGGTGACACCTTAACCATTGAGCCGTGACCAATTCTAGTGGAGTGTTATGGTAAGGACGATTGTTAAGTTATTTCATGTTTCCGGGGCCGCACTATTTAAATATTTGATTTACCAAGATTTTGATTTAGATAATGAGGTATATCATCAAGAAGTACAATCTAGTTATTTATAAATAACACTCGCCACTTAGCTAACTTAACCCGAGTCATATAGTCAATTATTAATTTGACATTAAAATTTTTGTAAAATTTGACATGTGTTATTGTTGAAGCAGCAGTACAAAAATCAGCTTTTTACAGTGAGCATTTAAAGAAAGCAACTTCATGAAAAAATTGGGTTTTCTTTGGAAGATTTTAGTGAAACCTTACCATAACAACAAACCTCCAAATCGCTTAGTGTAACTTTTGGTAATGAAACACTATTAGAAAGGACTGCTTACAATCGGTCTGCAGAATTTCGCCGTGGTCCTGTTTCCACTACCTATGAATTTCGTGAAGGTCGAAGGTCCAAGAAACATCAAAGCTGTGCATGCTGCAAAATAGTTGAAGAGGATAGGCCGTTAGAATGGGCATATCGAAGAATACAATGCATTCGATCATGCATAAAAATCAAGAGATTTAACAGAAGAACTCCGTATCCAACATCACAACAAGTGAGAAAACTTGTGAGGAACCGAAAACTAAGCAACAATTAACAGTAATGGTGTTTCCAGATGACCCGAATCACAACAAAAGGTGTTCGTTCACGAAGTATTTCCGAAAAAATGCTTGCTTCTTTCGTTGTACTAGACATGTCGCAAGCATTGCTTTGAAGAATCATAGAACAGTTAATGCTGAGTGGTATACAACAATTTGTTTGCCAGTTATCACTCAAATCAGGAAAAGCAATCATGACAATGAGAGCTTTTGATTTTTTGAAGAACGAAACATCGAATTATTGTTTTCTTTTTGTTCCTGAATTTCAAAGAAAAAGTACACGAACAGCGATTTTTGTTACCTCAAGAAACTGTTGAAGCCTTCAAAAATCATATTTTGGAGATATGAAGTGGAAAAAATATTTGGAGAATTGATCCGAAAAGGTACATAAATCTTTTAAAACTATACGTGCTCCGGGTTTGGACCGTGTCATGGCAGTTAATCGAAAACTCGACGTTTCGCCCACAATCATATAGGGCTTCTTCAGAAGAAGGAAAGGTGGTAAGCCACAGTTAGTGCGGTTACTCTGCGTTTAAACCACGCCAGAGGCGAAACTAATTGAGCGGGAGCAATTGATCACGGTAACTTAGCATGTGAACCACGCCAAAGGTGAAAATCAACTGCAGTTTTCTGCAGAAGAAGGAAACTTTCCTTGCAGGCGAAGCGTCAAGTTTTCGATTAACCGCCATGATACGGTCCAAACCCGGAACACGTTTAGCTTTAACTGACTCTTGCCGTGAAAGTGTTCGTATTACGTATAAATCTTGATGGCGAATATTTTGGAAAACAATAAAACGATTTTCTTGCATTAATTTTTGTAAAAACCGAAAGGGTACCCCTCATACACATGTGCTTGTAGAAAGTAATCTACTTAATTAATTATTCTTCTTTTGAAAGTTTCCCTAGGAAGGCAGAATTGATGGTTCTATAAGCTACCTCCAGCAAACGATTTAAAATTTTCTAATTAATTTCCTCCCAAAGAAAATTACTTCACGATATTTCAGGTTTCAAGTTCAACTGGCTTGTAATAATAGTTTACCGCCTAACTTGATAACGATATTAATTATTTTCATTATCGTTTAATGAAGGTGAATCAAGCAGAATGTTGCCGTTGATAGGTTATATTTCTAACTAAACAGGAATTACTAGCAGAGTAGACCGGTTCGAAGGCGAATTGCGCCACAAATCATTGGATTACGATAGGAATTATTACCAAACCGCTGCAGGAAATATTGACTTCCTGTTGATGAGCTCAACGTATATACGTCTATGCCATAAGCTATGACCAGATGCAGGTGCAGAGCTACATTAAATTCACATTACTAAAGTTTCTAAATGGATTTCTACGTTTGAGTTCTGCAACAACATTAAATTGTGATTAACACGAAAACCCTAATGTACAAAATTTAATGTTGTGACTGGGCGATAGAAATTAAAAGTTAACTCCCCTTATTGAAAGAGTGGTCTGAGAATTCGACTCTCAACTAAGCAGTTTCGAAATAAAATCACTTGCTATGACTTACAAGATTTATTAAATCTAGGCCGTTGGGAGCAGTTGTTGTGCTAGATATTTATTTTCATTTATAGCAACTAGAGAAAGGTGAACTAAGAGAATTGACATTATTGTAAGTTTCCCTATTTTGGTTATAGATTTCATTCGTATTTTTTTCTTAACCGTACCCTATCGTTTTCTAAAACCTTTATTCTATATTTTATGAGACTGTTCGTGTTTTACGACCGATAGCGTTCCACCTCTGCTGCACTAAAAATGTTACCGACTGAAAATAGTGTTGTACCACCGAGCGCTTCAAAAGAAAATCTTCTTGGGGTGATCCTCCTCGGTGCGCCTGAATTTGCTCTATGTGCTTTACTTTGATTTGGAATCCACAGGTTCCAACACCCTAATAAAGTCGAATGATTACGATTAGGTCTACGTGTAATTTTCCAGAAACCGGCCTCATGTAGCACAATAACCCACCCATATTCGAAGGAGTTTGGTGTCAATTAGTCAATTGGTCAATTGGTGTCACTCACAAATACTTCAAACATGTTACACACATTTTACCCATTTTTGTACATTTGGATTGCAATTATCGGATTGTAACAGGTGTTCCTACAAAAACAAAATAGACCGTCGCATCCACCAGAAATTACTATCCTAAAAACTACGCATTCCAAGCGCAATTTCAGTAGTTCCAGATATCTTCATTGTAGTTCAATGTTACTGTTCAATGACACTGCTCCTATATACCCCGCTTGAACAAACAGCATCGCCCCGATTCTCTCCTTCAGTTCTGCTCCCATTTAATCCGCTTATGTTTAAGGAGAAGACGACTTTATATAATTCTGTCACCGCATTATTTGTTATTATTGTCAAGGTGGTATCGGCATTAGACACCGACTAATTTAATAAACATGCATTTGTCGAAATAGAAGATAAGAGGCTTTACCACTTTTCAGTACATCCATATGAATGTAATGCGAGCTACGAGAAAAACAAACAAACGAATTTTACTTGAGAGGAAAGTTTGCCGAAGTGGCGCGCCGTTTGTAATTCGATTTTTCCGAAGTGGTCCCGTTTTGGCCAATAACACGAAGAATGATAGCGGCGAAGCGTAATTAGATATATTCTAGCTTCGTTTCGTCCTCTTTCTATGCGAAAGCGGTTTCAACTTCTCGTTTCCGAATTGATTTTCGATGTCGAAACCTGATAACTCATGTAACGTCAACAAATTCTCTCCTCGTTAAAATGATTTCGTACTTAATAGAAGAGATATGAAAAATGAATATTAAAAGAAGAAATGATAACGAAATGAGGACGTACAGTTCGTATTTGGCCAAAGCTCAATCTGTATACCAATAATATTTGGAGGTGGCATTCAACAGTTTTTATTAAATTTCAGCAATTTATTAGCTAAAGGGACAAATGATCTCACACCCAGCATTACTTTAGTAGTTTATTTATTTATCTCATTCTAGAAACTCAACAAAACCAAATCAGAAAGAATAATTTATGATACAAGGCTCTAAATAAGCCATCGATCCATCATTACTTTAAATATATTTTCAAAATGCTACTCTCCAGGTGCAAATTAATAATGAATTTGTGGAACTATTTAACACACATCAAGAAAATGTAAAAAAAAAAATAACGAAAGATAATGTAGTTAATGTTATTGATGGAATAACTCGTGGTAAAGGCTCATGGCACTAGCAAAGAGACGTTTGTGTCTACCCACCATCAACAGCCTAACTCTGAATGCTTCTCTACTTCACATTTGGCTCCTCGACTTTTACAGCTAACTTCCAACCCGATGTTATCTAGTGCCAAGAGATACAAGTGATGACGTCGAGAAACTAGCGACAAGAAACCGGATACAAACGCCAAAATACCGAGGAGCTTCTGGACTGCTAGTCTCAAGATGGCAGCACATAATGCTCTGGCATCCCCACATACAAGTGATTCCGGCAGGCTTCTTATCATAATGTAATAGCGTATAAAAATATATGCATTGAAAAAAAATTGCCCAAAAACGGTAACCAAAAATAATGCTAACTTACGTAATCTTCACTAACGAAGACTCTCAACTCGATGTGGACTTAAATGATTCATCAAAATAGGCGCAAAGCCTAACAGGTAAAATGTTTAGTACATCGAATACCGGATGAACTTTAATGACATTTAAATTGAATTGCATAGATGTTTTCCTTCCAACACTAGCGAGCCTAGTTAAAGCCAGCTATACCTTCGCCTACATACCAACACTGTGGGAAAGCATCAATGCGTAATTTATTCCTACAGGAGGAAGGCGGTCATTCGCGGAGCCAAACAAGCTTATAAATCTATTTGTTTCCCATCATTCCCGCTAGTACCTATGGAATGAAGTCGCCGCTGCAAACTCGCTTCATTCTTACTAATATACCTATCAAAAAGTAACAATACTGGCCCTCCAATTTATTACAAGTAAAGTTGATGAGTCACTTATGGCAAAAGAAATAACTCTCTGCGCATTCTTGGATATCGAAAGGGCTTTTAGCAACACCTCCTTCGAAAACACTGAAAGAGCGACTTCTGCCAAAGGTTTTCACTCCTCGTCAACAAAGAATATTAAAGCCATGCTACAAAGTCGACTAATAAGCGCTACGCTAAGGTCCGAAACAACAACAATTAGAGTCATGAGAGGTCGCCCCTAGGAAGGAATCCTATCTCCTCTAATCTGACGTCTTGATCATCGATGATCTCCTATAGAACTTAACCTCTACAGATGTGAGGCGTAAGAGTATGTTGACGACCTGGTAATCATCATCCATGGGAAACTTGATAATATTTTTAGCTTTTTTTCGTTGGTCCTAACCCCTTCTCTGGGATTCAAACTAAGGCATGGGAGGATAATCAAAACCTCTCAGAATGTGTATAAGTATTCTAGAACAAAAAAATTACGAAATCGCTCATATCGGGCTCGACAAAAACAGCAGAAATAATGCTATTATTCAGCAGGCAAGAGGAACTTTAGATTACTGGCAGGAATTCTGACAGGTCATATAACCCTAAAATAGCACTTATTCAAATTAGGAAAAATTGAAGATCAGACTTGTCATCAATGCCAAGAAGAACTGGTGACAGTATTTTTTTGAAAATGTGTTGCCATCAGTCAAGCACGATACCAACGTTTCAGTAGGCTATTGCTCACAGCTATTGAACTGAAGATAGAAGATACTAAAATAGTACTGCTAAGCTTCATGTGACATATTTTATTCAACTGAGTATTTCCCGAAATTTTCAGCAAAACATTGAAAATAATTTTATGTCAACTTGAGTGTACAAGATGGCCATCAAAACTGTCGTCATGTTAAACCCATGTTACTTTAGTTGTGTTTATTTTTTCGGAATCACATAAAAACATCACCAAAATGTTTTACAAACGCTTCTCTGTACCTAAAATGCGTCGTTCTCTAGTAAATAAAATATGAATCTACACTCAAAGAAATATAGTACCTTTTAATATAATTTATGGTACCTTTCATTATCTAGGGCCGACATCTTTTTTAATGAGAGGTATGAGGGTTGTCTTTTATGCAATGTGAATTGGTAATCCTGCATTTGCTGGTTGCAATCTGACGTTTGTATGATACAGTTTGATAGTTTTAATAGCATATATCATCAGAATGATTTCTGTTAAAAATTGCCTCTCGGCCACAAAATGGAATTTATGACGTGAATTATCTAAACAACAATGAGTCAATCAGCTTACCTCCATTTTTTGGCAACGAAGCCCCAAGATCGTCATTTGACTTAGCGTGAAATTCAGGCATTCTTACGCACTAGTATACCTTGGATATTACAAGCATTTAGTTATGAAAGAGCTGTGTACGCGTTTGATCCCGCATAAGTTAACGATCACTTAACAAAAGGTTCGTGTCGATTAGTCAAAAGAAATGCGATATCGGCGCTTCAAAAACATTGAATATATACGTATGAGCCCGAAAATAGCAGTCGACTATATGGGTCTTCCAAGGTAAGCCAAACCCAACCAATGTGATTCGCGCTTGAACCATTTCGAAGTAAATAGTCACCTGTTGTTTCGGAAAAAGTGGCAAACGTGGTTTTAGAGAATAATAAAGCAGTCAATTCCGAATTGTACGCGACCACTTGTTGCCAGAATTCTTCAGAGAAAATCAGAAAGCAAATGCTCGATATCGGATCATTCTTCTCCATGACAATGCGAGCTATCACATCCATTTTATTTCCACACGGAGAATATTTTGAATAATAAAATCGCCTTCAGCAATGGCAATTTATTTGTGTTAGTTTTTTGCAACAGATAAAGGGCAACTGCATGTGTTATTAACTCACTCTGATTATCATTTTTTTCCAATCTATCCAGTTCTTTACTGCATGGAGTGTTATATTACTCTCGTCTTCATTTTAAAATGTTCCAAGAGATATTCGTAAATGTCTATTTTTCTTTACGAAATACGCCATCTGTCTGAGTGTACACACGCCATATGGATTTGGGCATTCCCTTTCCTGACTTCGTTGTCTTTGGCGAATTTTATCGCATTGCCTGTCACATAACTTAACCGTTTGTAACGCGCGTCTAATCCAGATTAAGCTATGTTCTCTACGAGTGGCGCGCTAATTCTATAAAGCGGTGCAATCTTTCCGTAAAGCTTGAGCGCTAATTGAATTAAGTAGACGACGTCCAAAACAATTTATGTCGGTTAATACACAACTGTTTCGTATCGAAAATTAGTTATTACATTTACATCACATTCGTAGGAAACCAAGTGGATTCTGACTTAATTAAATGTATAAGTTTCAAGTCAAGAGGAATACATATTGAATGAAATCTTCTACTAACTGGAACCGCTCTAAAAGGGATTTACGGATAACCAAGTTCGAGCAGTACAAGCGAGGTTCTCAGGTATCTTCAAGAAATATTATACTGAAACATTTGTAGGCCTTGATATGGACCTTCGATAAGATTTGATACATCCGTGTAATTATATAAATTTTAAATATATTATTGTTAGTTTACACAAGAAGTTGGTATGTGTATTTCATATTGACATTCCCCTGATTTGAAGAACAAATCCGACAAGGCGTCTGCTTTGGTGGATTTCCCTTGTGAAGAGGAAGGAGCTTATGTTTAGATGTATAATAGCTATTTGTGTATTCAGAGCGTCGCAAAGTGATACATCGTCGGTTGTTGCCAGCATTTTGTTGAAATCGACAATGTACACTTGCACCCGCAATACACACAGATTTTTTTTTCTGCAATCGCAATTATTATGTACTATCTATTATTTATTTGGACCAAAACAATATGATAATTTATTTAAATCAGAAATTAATTATTTCCAACGTTAACATTAAAAGTACAATTATTACAGTTTTTGAATAATCCATGCTCTGAAAGTGTGTATTCTGGTTTTGGTGCGAATGCGACTGATTCTAGTTGTAACGTTATCCCTAGCTTTCTTAGACAAATAAACCACCATTACGTTCTCCATATGTATTTCAATTTTCTCGGTTTTGCACCACGCTACCAAGAGCTCATATTGTTTTCCATATTTCAGTAAATTAAGGGTTACATATTTTGTTGCGTTTACAGTTTCGGCGAGGTGTTCTCATTTTAATGTTTTTGCCCAAACAACGCCAACACAATGACACAAACTGACAAAATTGTTTCTCTTTATTCATTGTCACTACGACATCTGATTTTAACAAAAAAATCGAAAGGCAAGCTTTTTTCCGATTTTGTTGCTTTAAAGCGCCAAAGTGAGAGTTATTGAGAAACATCAACTACGTATACATATAGATACAACGTCAACTACGAGTTTGGATAGCGATTGTAGGAAACATATTTCTTGTACAATATCAAAATAAAATTGAGAATTGGGTATCTGGTTATTTTAAATTATAAACAAAATTTTATTAGGACGCAGTGGAGGTAATGCCTTAATTATTTTTCTTTTTGTTAAATAGTACGGTAAGCAACGTATCTCAACGTATCTTTTTCAGTTCTTGATTTGTATTAATATGCAACCTTTTGCTTTAACATTTTTTAATTGCGCTACAACTTGAAAACAAGTGAAAAAAACCATATGAGCGTTTTTTGCATTATTTTCACATATACAATGCACGACAGACTCCTTATTTTTGCTGGATACAGGTAATATTTTTTTCAATATTTGACGTGGGGATCTCGGAAACAAGCAGAGATAGAGACGATCAGATGGGGAAAGAATTGCCGTTTAACGAACTCAGTTGAATGAACCTTCTGTTATTTGGAAAAAATGCGCGGCTAACTAGGTACATATATCCAAAAAGACTGTTCACATCGTAAGGTATGGAAACAGTTCATCAATGCTCGTTGCGTTTGGTAACAAAAAAAAACGACAGTTATTAAAATCTTTCTTTAATGTCGAAATTATATTATAATTATTTTGGGGTTAAATATTTATTTGGTTGGAATTACGATTTTACGAGAATGACAATTGATAAATTAAGAAACAATAAAGAAAATTAAGAGACAACTAGTACATCTTCTCTAAGGTCTTCTACTGTGTCATATGATCTTTAATATACACTATCTTTTACCAGTGCCCATAGATAAAAATTTAAACCAGACAAATCCGAGAACCGAGGTGACCATGCAACTGGCGCGTTTCTTTCTATCCATGAGTTCGGAAATACTTGACTTAACTAACTACGACCCATTAACTGATTGTGCGGTGCTGCCCCATCTTGTTGAACCCTTTCGAGCATTCAATGTTTCTGTAAGTGTAATTCGTCTAACATATCAAAATTGTTCTGCAGAGTGTGAAGATAACGATCACAGGTTGATGTGCCGTCAAAAATGTCCGGACCAAAAATTGTTTATTCAATGGCACTGCACCAAGTATTTAATCCAAATTTAATTTGGGATCTCCTCCGTTCCGTATTATGCGCTTCTTCTTGAATCAATAAATGTTAGTTAAGTCTATTAAATATGTCAGCTGCACCGTGCTGCTTCTATTAAAATTTGTCGGGTTGAAATCGATAGATTTTGCCAAAAATTTTGAAGTAAGTGCCTATTGTGTGCAGGAATAATTTGGTTATTGAGTAGATCCAAATACTTTTCCCCATTCACTCTTCGTTAGTTTACGGTTGCAGTTTTTGGCAATTTTTTGACCGTCGCTATACCAGTCAAATTAAGACGTTGTATATTTTTCTAACAGTTGAACGTGTTATAGGATTTCTTTCGGGATGCAAATCATTAAAAAGATGACATATTTCTTCATGAGTTCTAACACGATCGCCAAAACCGATAATCCTTAAAATTTGAATTCCATCTGTTTCATTTAAATGCACAATTTTCAACTGTACTGGTAACTAGACGTAATAGTTCTTTAACAATTGCCTACTAGATGATACACATTCATTTTTATTCATGAATGAAAATTCAATTTCCTTATGTTTATCTCCACAGTTTTTACTCTAATGTGTATAAATGTGAAATGTTTCATCTTTCCAGCTTTTACAGATAATGGTGCTAGAACCAGTATGGACGAATCTGGAGAAACAGGGGCTATTACGATCCGAAAAAATATACACGGTGTCCTATTTAAGTCAGAAAGGTTGAGGTTACTTCCGGTTAAACCGAAAGTATAGGAACAACAAAAAATTCGAAACCAGATGCATTACGCGTAATTACACTTACTTACGAAGCTTCATCAATATTAACGTTTCCATTTTAAAGATATTTGCTTAGTTCCATACTTTACCCCGACTCTGTATATATATATGATTTCTTGGTGAAACAGTTAACTGGTTCCACTTCTCTGCATGTTATTTTTTAATGTAATAATAAACTTGAGTATATTACAGCTTTTCCCATAATTTCTTTTGGTTGGTGAAATTGTCGCTAGTGTGCAAGTAATTTAGTTCATAAGGTTGTAGGTATAGTATATTCCAAGCTTAGGTAAAAAAGTGTTCTGTTGCAGACTGCGGGTAAATATTATAAACCGAGGCAAAGGGGAGATTTGTAATTGCAAAAGCACTTTCTTAACAAGGGTAGCATACAACTCTTTTCCTGGCCAGTTCAGACTGTGTCGAATGTAGTAATGTAATTTATTAATAAATGTCCATCTAACATGCGCAGTTTTGTCATAAAAATCACGTCACTTGCTTTGTTATCTAGGTGATAAAATAAAAGTTCTTTATCTCAATTGACTCAACTTTCTAGCCGACTGGGAAAAAAATATTTTAAGTAGTAGAAGTTTATCGCGGTTTGTGCAAGCGCGGTTATACGCGCAGAGATTTTGTCCTTTATTGTATCAACAGGTTTGCGATTATCACAGTCACGGATGTCGGAAAATGAGTTAGTACTACCAGTTACTTGTAACAATTTTATTGTTACGCGTTCCGCTTATTTTGAATGGCGATATACTCAACGAATGTTCATTTCTGTTCGTAGGAATACTGAGAGTTCTTCCTTACTTCGGATTGAAAACGAAGCAGCAATTCAAACAAATTCCAAAAATAGTGAAGATATTTGTGGAATTTTCCGTGGAAGAAGTGAATTATATTCAAAATTTGGCATGGCCCGCAGTAAACAGCAGCATATTCATAATTAATTGATCAAAAGAGTTTAGAAGATGTAGACGAAAATCCGGAGTTCAATTTTGTTGTACCGTGCAATTAGCCAATGACGATTTATGTGCCAAACATCGCAATAAACACGGTATAAAATTTACTGGATACGTGTGTATCTGTATATTTATTAACATATTGGATTAATGCATTTCGGTAATAGTGTTCCAATGGCATAATTTGCTAGTGATTCTGTTCTGAGTTGTGAATGAAGGGCTTTTTTTCATAGAACAGACAAACTTCCAGATGAGTTATTCACATATTGCATCCAACACAATTATCACATTGTGTAGTGTCAAACGATATAAAATTTGGATTTTACGGACGTAAATCCCTCTTTTTTTTTATTTAAAACAAAACTTCAACGACATAAAAGTTTTAACTCGCGAGCAATTCCCGTTTAAATTCATACGTGTTTTCCCGTAAACTTTTTGCTAAGTTTGGCGTATAAAACGAGCAAAAGTTGAAGAAGTTAAAGTCGCCCCTTGAAGTTTAGCCAGCAACAACTTCCATTCAACACTTGTTTCAATCAAGGCGAGGATCGTACACTCTTCGCCTCTAGGGCTTTGAAACGTGAGGAACGCTTTAGCATAATTGGTTAAGTCGTGTCCTAAAAGATGAAAATTTCAACTTTAACCGCAAAGACATACTTTACTGACAACAATATTTATTGATTCACCTTTTAACGATAGATCTAACTTGTTTTGTAGAGAATTAATTTGTGATAGGTATCAGTCTTTTGTGCATATTTTCTTTGTTTCTAGAAACTCTGCGTTATACATTATACATACATGCAATTTAGAGTGTAAAACAATTCGTATCGATGTAAAGGAGTAATAACATTGAAATTGGCATTTGCAGCAATTTTATGCATAAGTAAGATTACTTACATGTACAAGTTTATTTTTGGGTTTATGACAAAATTTTCTGTGAAATAGCATCTAAAGCTAACCAACATTTGTAATGTCTGCTTTGGTCACACCGTCACTTAAAATACTAAAAAATGTTACGTTTTTTCATTTCAGCATTAACGATATATCCGCAATCATCCAAGCTATTGTTTATTGGTATAGTGCAATCAATATGATTGGAGAAAAAACACAAATAAAAATAATCGGCTTTTCTGTACCAAAATGTCCATGACTGCATACCCTGTTTTCATAGTAATGAAGGGAGATGCACTGTTTTGCCACCGCACCGTAGCGCGGTCAATACAAGTTTGCCTTGCCGAGTATGTTGAGTGTGTCCTCAAATATGTATTGTGAAAATTCAATTTATAAGATAACATAAAATTAAGAACTATGTGCATACATTGTTATGCAGATTTAGTATGTGCTAATTTTTTTGAGTACAGTCGAAACTTTCAAGACAAGAGAAGGCAGTAGAGAAAATGAGAAAAAACATGGATAAATGTGGACGAAATAACAGATGTTATTGAAAAACGGTGTAGGAAATATTATAGTACGTATTTTAGAATTTAATAGGCCGTCAGTACCATTTGTTTTGTGCAACAAATGTCTCCAAAACACGAAGACAAAAACTATAATGTAAGTGCTAAGAGGCGTTATTAATTTCTTTGGTGTACAACGAAATCAATTAAGAATATTTATTATTGATAAAGCTGCAACTATGGTTAAAGTTGTCGAATAATTAAAAACATTTACATAACATGCGCTATATGCATTTCACTTTGTGGTAGGGTACGAATGAGGGCGAGGAGTAGGAATGCGCTGAAAACGTTTTTAAAAGCGTGCACGCTCAGCAGCAGGGAAACATGGAAATATTTTCTACTAAAGCCCTTTCGGTGTTGATTAAGAAAACCTAGTGAATGATAAAGAATAATTATCGAACTTTTAATTTGAAAAAGATGGTATAGCAGTCGCTAGGAGTAATGGCGAAGAGTAGGGATGCTCTGTAAAGGTTCTTAAAAGCGTGCACGCCCACTTAGCTGGAATAATACATTCTGAGTATTTACCTGTGGCGTCTCAAAATATCTCTGTTAGGGGAGCATAAAGTAATACACGCTCAACTGCGCGAAATAGTTTTTAATGTGTATAATTATTTTTCCAAAAGTAAAAGTACATCAGTAAATGCAAGTGAGATAAAACAATTAGTGTGTGAAGCAACCGGTGTATTAGTGCGAACAATAGAAAGAATTGTTCAGGAAGGACATATGGCGACAAATTCAGGTGAAATAAAATTTAGAAGTCGACATAAGAAGAGACTGAGGCAAAACACCATCATCAGATATAGATCAGATGAACGACGTGTGACGGTGTCGGCTCTATGGCGGATGATGGAACGGGAATGGATACATCGTTAAGAAGAATTTTAACGGATACAGCTTCGATAATTCTCGGAAAGATTCTACATAAATGTCTTTGTCTCCATTTATCTATTCTTTACTAAAATTTCTTAAGGAAATAATTTTTCGCAAACTATTATCCGTTCTTGGCAATAGAGGTCGTAACGTGTCGTATATCAAACAATTTTCGATAGTTTCTCCGATTAGTTCGCCTGAGTGATGTTTTATCACAAAAACTAATTTATTCTAGAACGTGAAGATGAACAATTTTGAAGCTTTCTTTCCGTTAAGCCTTCTTACGAGTTGGGTGTGTTTCGAATCGAAGTTCCTTTTTGCCTTGAGGAAAGCCTTACGCCATTTTGGCGACTTTAAATTCACCCAAAGAAAGTTTATAGTTGTCTTAATTATGGAAATATAGTATCGAACTCAGTGTATCGGAAAGCGACGTAAATTTATACGGCTTAGCGTATCGAACTTTGCCGTCTGACCCAATGTGGTGAAAACGTTATCTTTCCGTGCATGAGAACTCTAATCCAGTATTAGAGTTCTCTTGGAGGGCATATTATATCCAAGTCCAACACTAGAGTTCTCTTGGAGGGCATATTTTATCCCAGTCCAGTACTAGAGTTCTCTTGGAGGGCAAATAATATCCAAGTACCGATTTCGGTGTGCGTCTGTCGTAGACTTGGTAGAGCCTTGTTGTAGTGGCGGCAGAGATTATGGCCCGCTAGAGCATCCAGCTACCGTCTGTGTGACCTTTCAACTCGATACGACGAACAGATAAGTAAATTCGCAGCATTGCTTCCGACTCAAGGGGTATCAGACGTACAAACCGTAGTAGATATATTTCTTTTTTTTTCAATTGTGGACAACTCCAAATTACTTAAATGTTCTATTATTTCTTTTCCCTTTAATTTATAATTCAAGTCGTACTGTTTTTTTTTTTTTATATAAAGAGATAGTTCCTGCTAGAATTTGATAATTCGAAGAGGATAATATATTTTGCTTATAAAATTTGGAGTACTGTTAAAATTTTACAGATTACAGTAGGGTCAGCGGATAGGTCTAAACTTGACTTATTTTCTTTTCAAATATATTTTATTTGTACAGTTCAAATATAGATTTTAGTGAATTTTCCAATTAACTTTTGATTTATTTTTGTAAATATTATACTTTATCTACAGACAACCCGTTAGATTAAAGTAAATTTAACATAAAGCCTCAAGCTAGGCGTATCCACTTGATTTATTATAATTGTATTATAATTTTACTGTAAATCAACAAGATATTGCCGGGTAGTCGAAACTGCGTGTGCTCGCATACATTAGATCATCCCATTCTACAAGTTGAACTAAAGACCGAATAAATTAAATCTGCTTTTAACTTACTCTTTCTTTTTTGTTGTACGAACTATCCTCCGAAATTGTAATTACCAGTCTACTACTTTATCGAGTATAGATCTGTCACCAAGTCGGGAAATCCCGAGCGTTTTTTCTGCCGACGTACCTCGGTTCCCACGACCAAGGTCTACGTAGGACTTTCGTGCTTTAAAGTCGATGGCGCCTCTCTGTTTAGGTGGCTTCTACCGCGGGAGCCAGAGTTTATCCCCTGCGACCTACAACCGTCGCCAACTGGGCATAGCGGCCACGAATGTTCCTTAAGATTTTCTTATTTTGTTATCAACCCCAGAAGGACACATAAGCCAGACTTCAGAATGGTAAGTAATTGCGGATCTGTTAAGCGTTAAAGTATTTGACTTCTCCTTCCCTCCGCTCTCCCCCCCCCCCCCCCCTTTCTTTTGACCGGAAGGCGTAGCAATATCCCTTAACTTCATGTGCCTTCTGTATGTTGAATTTTCACCACACATTCTACAACTCACTCAACAATAAGGATCGAACTAATTTAAATATAATGCATAGCGCCGCCGGCCGAGCGAACTTGTACCTGCCGCGCTATTGTGTGTTAATACCTCATTCATAGTAAAATGCTTTAAAGACCCCATTGTATGTTTTCGATGCTGCAACATTTAGTTAATGGTTATAAAGATGGGTCAAAATTTATACTAAATATTGCTATACCTCACCGAAATAGGATCTCTATTCACAAGGGTAATGTTTCCGCATTGATTCTCTAAATACAGCCCCTTCTGTCCGCTGTAAAGGGACACAATTTTGATTTTGATAACGTAAGAACTTTGGACGTTGAGAGCAATCAGTTTAAACCCAACTATATTTAACTGTGTAATATCTCTGTGTTTAGTGTTTAGAATCTATTAACTACAGGAAGTACACTGATAACTTAAGTCGCATTTAATCTAATTTGCTTCGCAAATAACTATCAATTTTCAAATTTCATGTAAAATTGTAACTGTACATCTTACGGAATCGCGATGTCCGTTTTTCGCCATAGCCTCCCTTTCGCCTTCCCCTTTTGGCGGGCTTATAAATTTTTCCATTTAAAATTTTGTATGTTCTGGAACATTCTAGTAGTTTTTTTGTTTATTGTACACTTTTGTATTACATAGTGAATACCTTGTACTTTTTTGGTATCAACTGACAATGAAGTATTATGAATTGTTAACTTGGTAATTTAATTTTGTGAAAGTAACGTAAAATCTTTTGTATTATTTTATCTAAAAATTACAGAGTTCTTTTAATAGTCGCCCTCACGAAGATCATACAAACCCGAAAATTTCACAAATCGAATAAAGACTTAAACCCAGGCAATATTTTATCTTTATGCCACTTCAGTTGTGATTTTTGGGTCCAAACAATGCGTCATTAAAAGACTTTCAAGTTCTGAGCACCCGGTACTTCCTCGCGCATTATACTTCACTAGCAAAGTGCGCAGAAGTGTCATCGTGCCAAAACCACAGACCTCGGGGACATTTTTCAGCAGTTCTAGCTGAATTTCTTGCGAAAATACTGAATTATTCTGCACATTTAATCGAGGTAACAAGTATGGTCTCGCCCACAGTATCTGTCCAAACATTTATCGAAAATCGTTGCTCATGCGTATGGATGAACATCCCGCACAGATTGCCTTCAGTCCAAATATGACTATAACGACTGTTGAAAATTTCCTTCTCTTGAAAGTGAAGTTTCATTGATCAAGAGTTTAGTAGCTGGAAACTCATCTGTAAGTAATAATAATGTTCTGCGTTAATTGTAATACCTTTCGACAGATAATTCCCAAGAATAACCCATTTGCAATTCCAGAATACAGTAAGCATTACCTTTCCAACAGACTGAACTGCACGCGCCTTAAGTGGAGACCCTTCTTCTGGTTTACGCCATTCTTTGGATTGATTTTTGGTCTCAGGATTGAAATACGGAATCCACGCTTCATCAGTGGTTACTATCCGTTGCCAAAATTCATCACCGTAACAGGCTATCAGCTCTTGAAGTTGACGATAAGTGTCAGACCTATTAAGTTTCTGTTCCGGTCCCAACAGTTTTGGCACCCAAAGGGCTGAAACCTTGCTTACGCCCAAACAATCATGTAAGATGTCATGAACTTGTCGTGTACCTATTCCTAGCCGTACACCAATTTGACGAATTGTCATTTATCTGTCCTCTTTCAGTATGTTCTCCGCGGCAGTAATGTTTCTTTCGTTTACCGACGTACTCGGGTGACCACTGCGTGGATCGTCTTCTAAATGATCGATCCACCGATATACACTACTTTTAGATTCCGCAAACTCACCAAACACTTCTTGCAGACGTTGAATAATTTCTGAAGTTTTCGCACCCTCTTTCCACAAAAAGAAAATTATTGCTACTGCTTTGAGATTTAACGGAGTCTTTTATGGTTACAAAAATAGCGCTACGAAAACGTGTCTACATCAGTTGAAGTCCAGACTCAGACTGAACTATATTGACTGGAGAGCTGCATAAACATGTCAAGACTTGTCTATCTCAGTAGCATTGTCTATAAGTTCTGCGTAATTTAATTAGAGCACAATTCGCATAACTTTGGAAACATTCCTCATTCATTTTTGACGTATCGTACCTGAAATAAAAATGTCTTACTTTCCTTTATCTTTTCTCAAGTTTCTTAAAAGTTGGTTTTCCGCACTCTGTATACGAATATGTATGTTACATTTTATTTCAATCTATATTGGAAAATAATTTGACCAAATCGTTGACTTACCCTGTAAATAAATTCAGTTTATTCGAATGTTTAAATGTGAATTGTATTATTAAAATACAAGCCACTCGAAAGGCGTGTATAAGCAAGGACCTGACACAAAGTATACAATATATAACAAACAATAAATTATTCGCTATGAACAGATAGTTCGGTTGCAGGAAAGAAAACACGATTTAGCCATAAGGAAGAAAAGGAAGTAAATTTCGTTTTAAGTAAAACCAACCTTTCAGATTTTCTCGATCGGCCAGCAATAAATGATAAAAGCGTAGAGAGATAAGGATACCCCTCGTCATTTTAAATTCAGCGTCGATAATTCGGCGCTTTATATGCGAGTAAGCGTGGGATATAAAAACCTTGAAATCACCGGTTTAAGCAAGCCAGATACCGTGCTTTATATCGACGATCCTTCTTTTTTCGTTTTGGTTTTCATTTTTCTTTCGGCTTTAATCGTGTGGCAGATAAAGTAATTTGGAAGCATTGCACTCATTTACTGTTGCGTGTGTGTGTGGGCACCGAATCTAGAACGTACAAATTGGTCTTTTTCTTTCTAGCGAACCTCTTCAAATGTGTTCTTTATACTTGACATCTCTACTAGAAGGTATGGCATTGAGTACGGTGTTATCGGACGATCTTTAATTTATTGCGTAGAACTGTTAAAGCGGCACAATTTTTATCGTTTACGAAAAGCAAGAAGCACTTCAGATGTTACGGAAAACGGACGCGAGAAGGAGTTTAATGAAATTTTATCGCTGTTACGTTAACGTTAAAGAAATTAAAGGGAAAGGATCAACTTAAATGCTTGGAATACATGAAAGAGACGCGAATTCCCATTTTGAACGAGTGTCTTTCGATATTTCTCTTATTTCCTGCAACGAGAATAATTTACTTGGAATGAGTGTTATTAATAAATTCTGAAATATTTGATTCCGCATTGAAAACAGAAACAAGAGTGCTGAGTACGTTACAGTTGAAATGAAACTATAAGAATCTTTTGAAGAAGATATTTATTTATTCATTTAATATTCAATTACTATGTTATTAATTAAACTAGAAAACACCTTTATTTTATTTTGTATTTCAAATTCACGTAATTAGAGGAAACCGTATTCAATTGAGTTACTAGCGTCATGTTGGTGTTAAAATGATTATGGTGGTACAAATTTACCAATTTAAAATCTTTTAACCAATATGACTGATTCGATAATAGATTTGTAATTTGATTATTTAGATTCAAACATATTGTAATTTTTACAAAAATGCTCATCTAAATATAACCGTTACAATGTTTTATTGCTGCAATGCTTACTTTTGCACAACAATACATTTCTACGAATAACCGGAGAATTCCAATGGTTAATGAAATAAAATTCCTGTTGTTTTAAAACACTTACAAAAAAATTATTTCTTGTTAAAACAGTATGATTCAACTGAAATAATGGATACGTATTTTAGGTAAACAAACCATTAATTTTATTTTCAAATACGAAAAAATTACAAAGTAAATACACGTTAATAAAAAATAATTGTACACAAAATACTTTTATCTGCAGTATTTGTTTGGCTATGATGGTAACAACATCAGCATACCCCTTGCCACACTAATTATTTGATTAATTTGGAAGGATCGCTTCGAGACTGGATTGGTATTATCAACCGTACGATCGAATTATGTGAAAAATGATTTTAATCCTGACGTGCCTTATGGACAGGCACTTTAAAAGGTATTTACAAGTATTGCCTATATACCCCTAAGCGTAATAATAATAATAATCACTTTATTGGCATATGAAGAATAAAAAGAAAAAAAAAAACAACATAAACAACATATTAATACGATTATTAATAACACGCGAAATGTACGAAACAAAAGAAAAAAAACTAGACAGACTTGTGTTTATTCGTCTCATGAGAATGGGTTCGTGTTGCCTACTGGTTTCCCCGAGAGTCTGCTAATTTGGTGAAGCGCAACTCGTTCCTGTAGGCTTATAAATCCCTTACAGAGAGAGTGGCTAAGTGACCATTTCGCTCTTTAAAGGATTTGCATTTTTTCGTAAGCGTATAATTCCTGCGGCAAAGTTACGTTCTCAATTCATTTGAGATTTTCTAATTTAATACTATGGCCGGTTTCGTTTATATGCTGTGATGGATTTGACGGTTCAAATTTACCGTAGCGGTAATGAGCCACGTGTTTTCTGAATCAGATGCCTACCGCCTGTTTCGTTTGTTCAATGTAGGGTTTCTCACAGTCACCGCATGCGAATTTATAAATTCCCGGCCTTCCCTTTGTATCCGGTTTATCCTATTTACTTATTCTGTCAGCATTAATCTTAAGTTTGATTTTGTTTGTCCAGTACTAAAGTATTTGTAAAACATTTGTAGCTAAATTCCTTAGTTTCGTCAAAAGTTGAACCTGCTACCAGAATATTGGAATCATCCGCACAGCAAATCAAATCTAGTAAATTATGCTTGAAAGATAAACGCAAATCGTTTATAGAGACAAAAAAAAAGTGTTGGAACCTTGACCAATTCCAGCAGTTACACAATAGTTTTCAGATGTAATTCCACCGTCCAACCTAGCTCTCAGTACTCTATTCCCTAAATACGATGAAAAATGCCTCTAATTCCATCTGTGCACACTATCTTGTGTTAAATAATTCAGGAACTGCCCGGGAGATGGCTTGAGAAACTGTACTCGATTTACTAGAGGTACTAGAGGCCGCCAAGAAATGTCTGGCTCGTCGTTCGAAGGGAAGTAATATGAACTGTGAGGCAAATAGCATTGCTAGGTGGAGAGAAACACTTACCCACGGTGCCCCACTGATCACGCCGGATAGACAAAAACAAGTCCGTGAGCTAGTTTTTTTGTCTCCTCACATTGCTTCTGCCGTGAATGATTCAATCAATACCACGACGAATGTATATTACCATTATTTTTTAATGGATTGTATTAAAATGGCAATAATATGGTGATATGCGTAAACATCGCGATCATGCTGTCTCAATAATTTATTGATTCCATAGGTACCAAAAGACCTCCATTCTTCCCATCAGCTGGGAAATAGTCTGACGGATTGGATACAAGCGACTAAGCCTGCGAATCTACACGCTCTCCAACCATAATATATAATACAATACAATAAACTTAGTGCAGTCATGGTAACCAAATATTTAAAAACTTATTCAAAATACGTTCCAAAAGTCGTTGTAATTCTTCTGAGAGGAACCGATATTTACAAATAAACGAAAACAGATAAAAACGATATCAATTAAGAGAAAACTACTAATGGGAACAGAACACATCAGAAAATGCCTAGAAACAATAACCAAAAAATAATGCTAAGATAGCTTTTAGCTTCCTCATGGTATTGATGGAATAATTCACGGCAAACGCAATAAAAGGAGAGAGAGAAAAATACACTAACACACGGACATGTTTCTGCCTACCCGGCGTCATCAGGGTGGTTTCGAGAGTACATTTCATATCTCTACCTTCTATCGCTGTTGCCTCACAGTTAATACCATGAGGAAGCTAAGCTATCTTAGCATCATTTTTTGGTTACTAATGGGAAGCTTACAGGCGAGACCATAACTTTTACAAACAGAAACAACCATATGTATTGTTGAAATCTTTTTATCCCATACAATATTTATATACATTTTTAATATAATCGTGATCCTAATGCGTGTACTACAAAAATATTACAGACAATTTCGCAGCCTTTCCATGATTCACAATATACCGCAATAACTGTCAAGGAAAAACGAACAAACCACAGCTAAATCATTTTCATCATTAATGGTACCGGTAGCGTAATGCTTAGTGCGCCCAGCTATCAGTCTCAAACCCCTCTGTTCTAGCTCCTGTCTTGCAACTCTCTCAAAGCAAGTAAGATCTCCCCTGGTTTACCTTATTCCTGCAAATTTTGGTGAATGTTTGAGGGCTGGATACTCTACGACACCCTACGAGCACAGGCGTAATATCCTCATGACCTACCAATGTTTAATAAGTTAATCATTGTTACTTCGTTGGCTCGTTCTTTCAACCATTATTATACCCCTGTAATAACCATAAGAACACCGCAAACGGTAGTTGTTGGTATAGAATCTTTTAATTGTTCAAATAATTTTATTTACAATTGCGAGCGCTGTCCCGTATCAGTTGGTTCACTCTCCAAAATTCTAATATTTTTACGAAAGAGTAAAATTTATTGAATGTATGCACACGTATTAATCTCAATATTTATAATGATAGCAAGGACTGTGGCGTAGTATGGTAAACAACACATAAGTATCGGCACCCTCCGCACCACACAGGTTTAATTAATTATATAGTAATATAATAATTAGTCCGGGACGGCCGTTTCGAGGACCATTCGTGTCCTTAACTTGTGTGGTGCGGAGGGTGCCGATACTTATGTGTTGTTTACCTCAATATTTATATTTATTTATTTACTAAAACTTAGGTAAATATCTTGTTTTTATCTTAATTTTTATAACAAAAAACTAAATTATGCACTACTTATGAGTTTTTCGTATCATGAATTTACAAATTATTTACCTTTTGTACAGAAATTAGCTAAATATTGAGGTGGTTATGCAAAATTACCAAAAAATAATTGCTGATGGTAGTCGATAGGTTGTCAAAAATACTAAAAGTGAGTTATGCGTAAATATGGGTGGAGGTTGAAATACTTCGATTTGTTATACTTAAAGTATCCAAAAATGGTAAATCAAACGAAGAAATATGTAAGTAATTATAGTGTAAGAAACATAGCGCGCTTGTATAAAACAAGTAACTCAGTTGCACAAAAAACTCGATGTATAAGAAAATCTGACACCACAGATACTAACAAAAGAGTATTACAAAGAATATTTCGAGAAAATAGACGTGCTAACTACGGACAAATCAGCATATTATGAAGTGAAGCAATCGAAGAACATGCTGCAAAACCACATGCCATAGAGGTCGAAATTTGGGATTTGGATCATATAAAATTTAGGTATTCTCTTACTCTACGTATCAAAAATCTCCAAAGAAAGTGCTAACTTCGTTAGGCTAAAGAAAAACCATTACTCACAACAAACAAATGAAAAGCAGATTGGATTGAGCTAAAGAACATAAAAATTTGCTTCCTGAGCAGTGGAATCGAATTCATTGGAGTGATGAGTTTCGATACGAAGTTTCTGTGGACGATCAAAGCAGAGTCATTCGACAAAAACATGAGGCATATCTTCCAAAAAGGGCTTTCAAATAGTTTCCAGGTAGTGCAGCTTCACTCTTAAAGTGTCCAATTGCCAGATTTGTCAGCAATAGAAATATTGTGGCATAAACGTCTCGGTGGCCCAGTGGTAAAAAAAATATTCTTAGTGGGCCCGGTATACTCCCGAGTCACCATTCGCAGTTGGGGTACAATTAACTGCGCTTCACCCATTACGGCGAGGGAGTAATAGTAACACTTTACACACGCAAATTACACACTAGGAAGACTCTTGAAATTATGACAACCTTTAGAAACATTATACACTCCGTTGAGCCGTCACCACACAAAAAAGAAACCTGAAATAACGGTTGCGTAACAGTTCTACACGAACAATCCCAGAATTGAGACAAGAACAGCAAAAAGTTTGGGATAAATTTACACCTACAGATTGTAGAACTTAATTAACACAATCCCAAGGAGAATTGAAGCCGTAATTTAAAAAAAAAGGTAATGTTACTCAATGGTGACTTTCTACAATTTAATTAAGATAAACATTCTTTTTGTTGTTTCTTCTCCATATTGTTATTGTCTTCAATATTATTTAATTTTAAATTTTAAATTTAAAATGTTCAATTGATTGTAGTAGTAATAAAAAAAATAGATATTTCAAAGTCTTTTTTGAGTTTCAATATCTGTTTAAGCGAAATTTTAATGAGTGGGCCAACTGATCCGAGAAGGGGCTCGTATATCGTGGTTTAGTTGAGTGAATAGTAAGCTGTAAATATGACTACATTAATGACAAAGACTTAGCCGGAAGATTTCTTAGACTAATGTAGTTTCTGATAAAATTTGTTATATTAGCAATAAGTATGACGCATAATTGCTGAAAAGTATGGAAATTTATTATAGCAAACATTACAAGTAAAGCACATACAAAACCAAACCAATCCTCGAGCAGTTCCTGGACTCCGAGATGGCAGCAGATAATATTGCAATGTCTGCGTATATCCGCCGATTTCTAGACAGCATGGCTTTATATCTCTTGGTACTTGATGACGCCGGGAGGTACACTTCCTGCTAATTTGGAAATTAGCGATATAAGCCAAGAAACAATAGCGATTAAGATAGAAACAAAACTAATGACATCGGGCGAGATTTCATCAATATCCTTGACTACGTTACAGCATTTCGTCAATAGATTTTCTAGTAAAGATTTTATATTATAAGACTCATAATTCATTAGAGACGTCTCTAATAAGACGTGCTGAATCTACTTTGCGTTAATAAACCAACATAGAGCATATAACGGGGCACACCAAATGAAATAACGCCTCTCATTCTGTTTACTTTAACCCGGAAAGTTGATCATATTTTGTTTATTATTCGGCCTTCGCATTGCTACCTATAATTAAATCACGCTAACACCGTGAGAATAACGAGCAATGGACCGACGGCGTATTCCAATTATTACGTCTCCGAATTAATAATAGTTCCTTCGTACCCTTTACTTTCTGTTATGCGATCGTAGTTGGTATAACGCCGGAGTTTCTACCGTTCCGGAACAATTCGCACCGAATATTTTACATATAAAGCGGTTTCCTATGCGTATTTTACTAAAACGTTGTTAATGCAATTTAGAGAAACGAATTAACAATTGAACTTTATTGAACTACGTCACTATATAATATAATAACAGTGTTTCATTTACATAATGAAATTATATGTTCAATTTTCCATGCGAAAATAAATTAACTAAATAATCATAATACGAAACAAGGGCAATACCATTGCATTATTTATATGTTTCCTAAATGGAGCATGAAGACAATTGCGTTTGAAATGAAATGTAGTAATAATGCAACCTCTAATGCAGAACAGCAACAAGTTAACCATCGGTTTTATTTCCCCATGTTTGGAGTCTATGAATATACATGGTGTGTTAATATTAATTTTCTCAACAAACTGGATAACACCTGCTTAAACGTATCAGTGCATAAAACAAATGTCGAATTTCAAAATTTTGCTATTTATCAGGCTAATACCATCGTTAAGTATTGAAGAATATCTTATTCTTGTACCGCAGTTTCTTGCAGCGAAATAACATTTTGATTAAATTTGTTATTGTTGTTGTAGATTTTGAATTTATAAAACTCTCAAATATAAAAGTAAAGTAGTTGTCATTATTAATGCTATATTAAACATCATTATTGTAAGTGTGTGTAACTAAGTTATTTCGAGATTTGACTAATACATTGTGCATTCTCCGTGAATCCTACAAATGAAGAGATTTTAGCAATTTTGCGCCATTGCAGAAATTAGGCAAAAGTGCTGATATACTCCATGAAATTAAAGATCCCTATGTTACTTCAGATCGGACTGCGTATAAACTGGTATAAACAATTCATGGATGTTCCAACAGATCTTCGGAAAAAACGATGTTTCGGAAGACTTTTTATCGTTGACCAGAGAAGTGAGGCCATGTTAGCTTTCGGTACGCGACAATTATCGCAGCTTGGTCCTTCGCGGTGAACAACAGGTCGCCATGTTTATAAGCTGATGAAGGTCAACTGACGATGCAGAGTTCTTTATACATAGACTGCAAAACAGGCACAGCAGTGAATGCAAATCTGTAATCAACTTCCTGCCAACCTACAGAATCTTCACTTCTATCGACGAATTGTAAGGAGTGATAAAATGCGGAACTGCCTTCGTAATTAATGATTAACTTGTAGCCAATCTGATTAAGGGCAATAGATTTGAAGCAAAAATGGTACTGTGTGCTTAACGAAATTATAAACAATACTTGAATTCGTTTTGAAAATTAGATTATATTGACATCTCTTCGCTCCTGTGTTACTGTTAGGATTTGTTAAATATTAATCATTGCCAAGTACGATGCAGATTTCCCATAGACAATGTTTGATATTCTTGCTATTTAATTTACAATTGATTAAATCCCTTTTCCTTTACAATACCATATTAGAGTCTGTAATACCCTATACGAGTTCGCGATTTAATGTTTGACAAACTGACATTAGTCAGCATCGGAAACTGTGGATTCTTCCTATCGGACTTGACAGCCTACTATACGGAGGCGAAATTATAGCAAAGACAAAATATATAAAATTTGTTCTCTACGTGTTTCTAGAAAGAAATTACATTAAAGACCTGAAAAATACGGAGCGGAAGCTGTTCAGCTATTCCCTTGGAATTACCGTAGGCTGAAGGTAAATCATCAGACCTAGACAGATTGCAGCCTCACGACTGTAGAAACCTCCGAAGAATTAAAGCTGCTCATTCCGACGTAGGCTGCCGAGCTGCACTTAATTGAACGTTATTCACATAGTATTAGTAACAGTAGCTTTTCCGACAATCTTTTCGTCTTCTTAAGTTATCCTCTTATTAGAGTCCAATACGTTTCGACCGGTCGTAATTTGGGACAGTTTAGGGGGCTCACCGTTCCTAGTATAACGATGTCGACCTTCTAGAAAAATTCTAAAGCTGCTCAATCTTAATAGCATTCAACCAAATCGGGCCAAAACAATACAGGTATGTTGTTTGCTTCAATGAATGGAAGTAGACGTTTCTTTTAAGTAATTTTCTATACACATATTGCAACTTATGCTGCATAGAATTGCAGATTTTAATACACATATGCATATTACCTGCCAAACTAATTACTTGGTTGGAAATTTAGTGATACAGCCGGTCTTAAATTGTGTTGAAACCTCTTCTCGATTTTTAATGACATAATATTCTTGAGCACGTAGCTGTTTGAAATCACCTTTGCAGCAATTTTCATAATTCATGAAAATACAATCAAATTTTTGTTAAGTACGTTTATAAAGTTTTCGAACTCTTGATTTGCAGATGATTTCTTTCTCTTCAGACTGATTTGGTACAGTTTGGACGTTAAAACTATTTAAACTTAACCTTTTTTTCGTCCTTTGAACCATAGATTTTGAAACAGATGTTGAAACGCAGTTTTTGCGTTGTGTGTTTTTCAAATAGCATAGGTTAACTGCACATGTTCTAGATAAAATATACTTTGCAAATGCTACTATGTTGTATAAGCTAGAAGATACTAGTGTAATTTTCAAAAATATTAAGATGTGGTTTCAACATTTTCGGAGTAGCCACACAAGTGACTTAAATGTCCCACCCTGTTCAAATCGCTATGATTTGGTCATGGGTGATAGAGCAGCAAAGATTCGCGAGATTGCCAGTGCTACAGTAACCGGATATATTATACTTCACATCTACATTTGTGCAAAATGTATGTCAAGATTGCTCACAGTTGACCAAAGGTGAAGTTTCCTATCTATTATGTGACTACATCAACTACAAAGAACTGTAATCATGCAGACAGACTTTTCTCTCAATTTTCAACGATAAATATATACAAATTCTAGCTTGGGCGTTACAAATAAGTTCCGCATAAGGAAAAGTTACTGTTTTTATCCGCTTACCTTGTGTAACATTCTAATTCTAAAGAGTTATGTACTTACATATTCCTTGCATAAAACTAAAGCACTATGGTTTTAACCGTTTTTAACCACCAGAGGCTGCTGTTTAAAATATGCAGGGCCTAGTCAAAATGAAAAAATCACGAATTTATTTTGTTATCACTGATAAATGTAATTAATTAAACCAAATGACTGCTACTTTTTTTATAATAATAAAGATACGTCATTCTGCCAATTTATACAAATTTCTATATTTGACAATAAGAAAGACATCCGACAACTAATGTCCAGATTCTAATATGCATCTTTTTTGTGACTTGGTCCGATAGATGAGAATATTAATAATAAATTAACGATTTTATATAAATTAAACTAAATATTAAAGTAGAATATTGCTGAAAATATCTAGCGATATAAAATGTGCGCCCTCTGTAAGTAAATAAAAAGGATTGGATACCGAACAATACAAAACTAATTTCATGTTAACGACATAACGATTGAATCCTATTTTACGCAGAACGCGGTTATATTTGAATATTGAAAATTTTTCCATTTTTATGGCAAAATTTTAACTTTAGTGGGGCATACATGACCTAGATTTGGCCACTTCATATGCAAATGGCAGAGATTGTTATTTTTTGAGTGGCACTAGTATCCATTAAAAACAAATTGTATCCGGTAAATGAAAATTACTTAAATCTATAATAGTAGAAAATATGAACAATGGTTTTGAAACGAGAACGAAAATATAGAAGAAAATTAATCTGGTGAATCATTTGCTACTGGTGACTAATAAAATGGATAGAAATAATAATTCTCTAAGTTTGTCTCCGCTATCAGAAAGGCATATTCATAGACAAACTAAAATGTTCGAACTCATTTGGCTTTGATGGCAATAGTTTAATTTAAAAATGTAAAAGTAATTTATCTAGGCCCTTATTGCACATTATCAGCTTAATTCTATCAAATGGCGTATTTCCTGAAAAATGTAAAGTAGCTATTGTTCAACCACTACAAAAAAAGGGATACCCCAACCATTACAACAATAATTCTGCTATTGGACATTTCAGAAATTTTTGAAATGTCAATAGAGGATCAATTATCTTTTCTTAAGAAGCTGTCTTCGTACCAACACAGATTTCAAAGATTAAGAGGTACACAAACTACATTTTGTTAGCTTCATCGTGATGCTGTTGGTGCTATAGGTAAGGGTAGGCTCGCTGTTGGATTGAGCATTGAATCGGCACATGCATTTGACTTAGTGGAGCATAGGCTTTTGCTAGTTAAGCTCGGAAGGTATGGTATTAGGGCTGTGGAGTACGACGTGTTCTATTCGTGTTTGCCTGATCGATAAGAGAAGTAGAGTGAATTGAGTTTATCGTGGGAAGCGATTGGTAGAAAGTGGTGTTCCGCAGGGCTATATCTTGGGACCTCTTTTATACATCATTTTTGCTAACTATTTTAATGAACATTTATTATTGCAGTTAAAACTAAACGTGTTCCGGGCCTCTGGCGTGGTTTACACGTTGAGTTACTGTGCTAACTGTTGCCTACCACCATTCCCTCTCCTGAAGAAGCCCCATATGATTGTGGGCAACACGTCGAGTTTTCGTTTAACAAAAAAACGACATGACACGGTTCAAACCCGAAACACGTTTAGTTTCAACTGACTCTGGCCATGAAAGCTTACATTTTTATTCATTATTGCAGCTCCAGAATATCGATATGATTTGTTATGCAGATGATACGAATATTTTGATATACGACAGTGATTTGGCATCTTTGAACACATCGATTTCTGCCATTTATTCACACGCACTACTCCGGGTGATTCTATATAAAAACGAAACACCAATTATTCCCTTTTCCGTTAATAAAAGCAACACCCCAACCATTGATGTTTGCAGCATGGATAATATTGCTACTTGTCACTCCCTCAAAATTTTGGCCGTAAATTTCGACACAAAACTACAGTGTAGTGTACATATTGGCAAACTATGCTAACATTGTATTATTCTACTATTGACAGTTGCATCAAATATGGAATTTCCATATTACAGAAATGCACGATTCGAATTGAAGAGAATAGAGTTAGGGTGAATCACAATTTTATAACTAGACAGAAGCATTTATTACACCCGCCTAGTCATCCTACTGCCTAGTCCTTGTATCAGAATAGCTTTTATTTTATGGGTTACAAACTATGTCTAGGTGAAGAAATTAAGGCATCTCTAAACATATATTTTCAAAATTCGCTTGTAAGAATTATTAGAAAGAATTGTTACACAATACACGAATTCTTTGGTTAACATTGTATTGTGCTTGTTTGCTTCATGGTTTTCTTTGGTTATTATTATTATTAGTATTGTTATTATTATTATTATTTATTATTATTAATATCAATTTAATTTATACCCTATGTAATTTTGGCGCATTCCGAAATTTGCTGTATTTACTGAAATTCCTCATTCCGATCTTGTGATTAGCCATACCAAAACTTCGTTGGAGCTAGACGCCACGCCCTCATTTTACTGTTGAGCTCTTTTCACATTACTGCGTGCTTTTTCTGTTCTTGATGGAATATGTTCTTCCGTAAGAGAATTTCCGGGTTCTTCTAAAATTAATCTCCTTTTAATTGGCTTGTTTTCCTTCCAAGTTGGATTTACTGCAGTCCATAGAACGCATTGTAAACAGAAATGTAAAAGAAATTATACGTACCTACAAGCTAAGCAAGAGCATCAATAGTACCTTTAGTTGCATTATAATTTAAAATTACTTGTGGTTTGCGATCAATCCTTTCAGTGACTTGGTTGACATGATGTAGAGTGCTCATGGGTACAACATTCTTGTGCTTTTTTTCACTATATAACTGACTACCGTTGTCTCATCTGTAAAGAAAGTAAAAAGTTATGTACCTCTTCTGGTAGTCCTGGCTTATTTCTTATAGCAGTCTCTAAAATAGTAGTTAATCGAACCAGTAGTTAATAGAACCAGTTGTCCCAAATTGTAGGATGTAAAAAAATCATTATATGTCAAATTATGTTTAGTTCACTAGTAAGATCACAAATTGCATGCATTCCTTGATTTCTCTTAGGTGGTCTTCTGGGCTCCTTTCCTGCGGACATTTGTGCTTTTAACACATAAGAAGTTGCACTATGACATAGAGTCTATGCTTTGATATCATACATCGCAAGTTTGGTGGGATACATTGTTTCAAAGTACAACGAGTTCTAGCTTCTAAATGTCACTAGTTGTTTGTCTGCAGTGGCATTTTCGCCAGGATAATACAGTTTAGGAAGATCCTCCAATCATTTCTCTCAAACATTTCCAATAGCACCTAGCTTATCCACGTCTTTTTTCTTCTCTTGTCGCCTTATCATCGAAGCGAATCAAACGAGATATTACACTTTAAGAGACACTGTTGCTTGAAAAGACCTTCGACTTGTATCTTTATCCCATAAGTTTTTTGTTGCCTATCCATGAGATCGATAAACCCCAGCAAATAACAAAAAGCCAACATAGGCTATATTCCAGTGTAGAAAACGATCTGGAATTAACGTTTTGCGTCGGTAGTTCTTATACAAGCACACCTGGTAGCTTCTGGTGCATTTTTTATGACGTTAGCAGCAGACAAGTGACCATATTGTGGTGGTCACAAATTTCATTCTATTTTACGATGTTTCGAAAGAATTGTTTGAACACCAATACTTTCCCCATTCTCCGAAGCTTCTACAATAGCATTTAGTTTTTCATCGTCCAATGCTTTTCGATTTGCCATCTTGAAATAATTCAAACCAACATAAAAAACAATTTTTTTATTTATTTGCGTGAATAACACAAGCGTTTCTGCTAATACGAAGATGTGTTGCCATCAGTGATTCTCTTCCGGTTCTTTTTTAGATAACTTAATACGCTTTACACTGCAAAATATTCACTCCTAGTTACAAATCACTCGGTTATAAAATATTACATCCTATCATTGTCTTCCACAATGTTATCCTATAAATTATTAACAGTGACACACTTTAGTAACATTTTTAAATATTCGCCTGAAATAACGCGGCGATAAAAATGCCGTTTCCATATGGATTTATTAGTCCACTTCATTGTGAGAAATACGATAAAAATCGCGTACTTCAACGTTTTTTTGGCAGATAAAGTAAAAAGAGAAAAAAGAGTACCACTTCAGTTTCAGACCTAGAATGTGAAATAAATTATATACAGGAACATAAGCTCTCCCCTTAGTATCGTTGACAGGATGAGTTATTTTCGGCTCATTTGGGTTAACCAAAGACGACAAGACAATAATCCACCATTTGATATCATTTTGCATCGCGAACGTCTTAAAACCGCAAATTTTGTATTTCCATCAGCTTAGCCTACCTTCTGATTACGATATACCTGTTCTCTAATGACTTCTTCAAAAATGTATTAAGGCAAAATATATAATTCTACTTGGGCCATTGAACCGCAATGTAATAAGTTATGCAAATATTTTTTGTTGCTTTGTTACTTGCTCCTGACGTATGGGGTACATCGGTGGTCTGCAGTTTCAAATAGACACTGCGTAGTCTGATCCTTTAATGTCCGCACAATTTTTATTCCAACGCATAAAGTGACCAATCTACTACGATAAGTTAAGGAAAAGAGAGTCTCATGGTCAACGCCGGGCGTATATAGTATACCTGTTCGTATGACAAAATGTATATCGCCATAACAGGATCGCCACCAAAAATAAATCAGCTATTGGCGAACACATCTGCTCGCACCCGGTTAATAGGGTCAGATTCCTAGAAACAGGAGGACTATATAATACGCAAATCGATAGAAATAATGAAGAACACCAACAACTTCAATCGCGAAGACGGATACAAAATCAGCAACACGTGGAAGTTAGCACTACGGAGTCGTCATACAACGAACGACGCGATTCAGCGGAACGGAACGGTTATGGATCAGCAAAGCGGAACAGAAATGGGATATATAACTGTTGTTGTCTCTTGTTCCTCGTTATGTATCGAGGAGCAAGAGACAATAACAGCAGTCTTTAGAAATCATCTGAAGAAGCTGACAGCATGGTCAGCGAAACGTCAAGTAAAATATTAACTACACGACATCACCCGAAAGATATTTCTACTATGGATTTCGGTCGTGAAAGCCTACACAAAAGCTACTGTTCTTACAAAGAATTATGATACTCTCACGAACAGAGAAGCAATCGAGATATTCAAAAACTCTAATAACATCAACAGGAACGGCGGGCTTAGACCGAACCGAGCGTGGAAACAGCAGTACAAACACTCTCGCACCCTGTTGGAAGAGTGTGCGGAACGGCCTAGTAGTGGAGAAACATTCTTAAAGGATCAGTAACTTTTAGGCGGCATAGTACATCAGCAGAACAGTTTGGTTTTCATGCCGTCCTTTCCACGGACTTCTGCACAGGGTTACAGAGAACCATCAGAAATATACTAGAAAGCCGCGAGACAGTATAAGCGGTCTTCGTGAACGTAAGTCGTTGATAACGTTTGGTACGATGGCCCACTATTTAAGATGATTGAATTAAAAATCAATATTTGTTTGGATCGTATGATAGATTGATACTTGTTCGGACGCTCTTTCGTTGTTCGAGTGGGCAGGAGAGATCCTTACCCAGACATATTCAAAGCGGGCTCTTCGCCTGAACTCGAGGTGTAATTGATGTTCACATACGAGTAACGTACTTCTAGCGATCACTATCAGAAACACGGTGGTGGCCTTCAATTACTAATGACGATCACCGATGACTCAACGTGAAAAGGCCCTAAGACAACAATGTCCGGAAAATAAGAAACACATAGATACAAAGGAGAAGGTTATATTAAGTCAAGTCAACGGCGGTAGTAATGGAACGGATAAATATCTTGTTTTCTGTTTAATTTCCCCACTTCCTAAATTTTCCGATTTAATGAAAATTTTTCATACAACAATTACAAGAATGATTTCCGTCGTACCTCAGTCGTAAAATCATAAATTAAATATCTTTTACAAAGTTATTATTTCCGTTGGTAAAATTTTATATTGAGTACTTGTTAGTGATATCACATGTCTTAGAATAACATAGAGTCAGGTTTTCAGTTGCGTCTCTGCATCACATTTCTAAAAATAAGAGTATTTCCTTGGGAATAGGTATCCAAATTAGTTGTAATGAAATAGTCGTCATTGCGATTAAATAAAGAAGTGAAGAGACGCGAATTAATTTCTGACTTTGAGTGTAGTATTAACCCAGGTAACTCGTGTTTGGCTGTGCTACCATTTTCTATGTGTTCATCGCTTAAATTCTACTATTAATTCGAAGTGACACGGGGTTCCGGTACGGAACATATAAATATAGAGTTTATACGTATTAGAACGTCTCAACTCCAGGTTTGTTGTCTTTTCAAATGTCAATACTCATTAAATTTCTAGCAGCACTGCCAAATTCCACCATAGAACCATAAAAGACCATAGAATTAATTACTTAGGTTTCGAAAAACCATTTATTTTCATTCTCGTTTAAAACATTACAATATATATTCGAATACAAGAGAATCAGTTGCTTTCTTTCAATTACTGGCTATTGTTGTCATTCAGTTATTATTGGGTTATAAATAATAACCGGGATGCACTGTATAGTATAAATAAAGAATAAAGAACATCTTTTGTTATTCTAATTCGAAATACATTTGAAATACAAAATGTGCCTTTATTTATTTTTATGCGTAGAACGATGTCACCTTGACTTTTTCAATGTAAATTTATTAGAATGGAAATTCGAGAATACATAGACATATTCTTTTTATTTCGTACGCTGCCTATAAATATGTAAATTTATTCGGATGTCAGCTGCGTGCCATTTTCAGAAACCGGTCGGTAAACTGTAAATATATAGGGCCTACGCGATGCGGGTTGTAGCCTAATTACCGTTAATAAATTTGGAAGGGCGTTCTTTACAATTCAAAATTTGCGAATTATTTCAGGGAGCGAGATATGGTTCGTATGACATTAACTGCAAACTAAACATGCAAAAAGTAACAAAGATTTTTTATATGGAGGTTTATTGATAGAAATATTCTAATAGTCAATCGCACATGATAAAGGAAAGATAATAAAGTATGGAAATGAATGCTTCCGTGCGCAAGTAGTAAATATTCCCTTTCGCTCGTTAGAAATATTTTCCGAGAGGTTGGAACATCTCGCATATCTAAATTTGAAAATTGGGAAGAACTCTTGATTACTTAACCTATTGCTAAAAAATAACTATCTTTGTACAACAGACGATCTAAAACCAACTGGCGTGGAAGGTTTTTCTATTTGCTTCTGTTACTTTATTCATCATTAAAGTATTTCTAGAACACGATGTTCTTCTCCTTCCAGAATAGGCAGTTGGCCCTTAGACACTCTAATCGATTAGAAGCAGGGTCATTCATTCTACCCGAGATCCTAAGTATTATCCCCCAAATAACGTTCTTAGTTCGTAGTGAAAATGTCGTTATTTTAGCAGATAACGTATTGAATTTTAAGAAAAGGTGATAGGTGGTCTCTGAGCTCCTCTATCGTGCTGGCCAGAAGTGGTTTGGAAGAGTTCCCCGCTCTTGTCAGTACGTTGACAAGAGCGTTCTAATAACGCTATGATGCGTTTCGAACAAACCAAGGCCCGTTTCCAATAAGCCACGCGCTGTCATCCACGATAATAGATCTTAACAAAAATTATAAATGAGCAATTTAGTTTCTGCGCTGAGCGGGGAGTATCTGGCTAGAAGAACAGTAAGAGCGGCGTATTCTGTATGCAATCTCCACGTGAGGCATTAGTTAAACATCATATCCAGATAACGAATCGAAGGACTGCAGGGAGCGATATTTATCATCTTCAGAGTAAGTCACCATTCCCATGCAAACCTAACCAATACACTCTTGCCACTATCAACTACGAGTTCACCATGTCGTTAGCTATCCCACTAAGTTGTCAAGTGCCCTTTAAAGTCATTCCACCACCAACCCTTCTTGTTATACGTCGTCTTCTTGTGCGGTTACTACCGCTGATCTATGAAATAGGTAGCACTGTCAGTAGGGGACCCCGAATTGGATTGGTCTTCGAGAGAGTAATACGTAACCATTTTTTGCTGAGAACATTCTACCCAATAAATAACGCTATCTGTGATAGAAGATTTTTGCTAACATCTATCCCCTTCATTTGACATAACAGACGGTCACATCGTGTCAAAACTTATCGCAATGTCTAGAAATTGAAGACAATTAAAACAGTTGCAGATTTGTCGCAAGCCCGGCACAAAAACCGAACTGTTCGTTCAGGTACGGCTCCATCGCTGATCATGATTTTGGGTTATTTATAAAATGAAATCACTTTAAATATATTATTTATTGTTAACATTTCTGATATATTTTCTACTCTAAGTATACTCACTTACCTTCAGTAATTATTCTGCACACACTTTAATCAATTTCAAAACCATCAACTTCAAATATCTCCGGAAACAAAGGCGCCCTTCCAGAAATATTTGAATTACCATGTCGAATTCGATTTACACGCCTCGTTGAGCTACAAATGGCATGTTACGTACTTTCAACGCTAATGTCCGGCTTACCAACTAAGCCCTTCTCGTCCGCTGGCGCTATTGGTAGGACATCGTTTGCCAAAATTGCAGCTACTCTCTTGGTGTCGGTGGATTGCCTTTCGTATCGAAGAGTGATTGTTGGTCGACGAACATTCCTCGCATTTAATTTAATTCGTGATTGAATTGTAACGTGAATGCGAGACGAACTAAGTTTTCTCCCTTCTCTAGTTCAAGCATGACGAGGTGAATTGATGATGGAAATGCCGTAGCCGACCTTTCCGCTACTCGGCTAGAAGCTAACACGTTCGGAACTGAGGTTCTATCATTACCTTCTCTGTAATTCTAAGTTCACCCGTTGCATTGACGACAATTGCATGCCCTGAACTCCTGATTATTTAGCATTCGCATGACGTGCGTGGTACGAACGGAATCTGAACAAGGTTCATGTAAATGGCAGCGCTCTATCGATAAAGGCGTACTCCCAGTAACATTATTTGCTGTTACAAAGTTTCCTGGTTCGATTATCGAAACATTGTTCTATTAATTGAATGCGTGTATGTCTGGAAACTTATCGAATTGTGAACACGAAAATTGTGAGCTGCGAAAGAAACGGGAGTAATAATTGGATTTCACATTGGAAAAAATTAAATTTCAGTCATATGCCAGTATTACTTTATGGAGTTGCGTCAACAAGTAGCATTGTATACAGTGAAGTTGTAATATTGATTATACGTGGTGTATTTAAACAATAACAATATGTGCTCGTAAATTCGAAAAGTTGCTGGTATTTTTTCAATAAGTATCCCAATAAACTAATTTTTGTAGTAAACTTGGTCACGGAGCAATCACATACCAGTCAAATGCAATTTGATTGTTAGAAATGGATCGTTCAATAATTTCCAGGACAACGCTATAACTTGATTGGCTCTATAAATAAATTTAAAAAATGATTGATATTGTACGTTTCGTTCGTTTCCTTTCCGAATCACGTCCGGAACATTTTATATAACCTGTTCCGTTTGCATACGCTTTGTAAAATTTATTTATACGGAAGCGAGAGGTAGAAGGTAGATATGCGGAACTAATATGCCAATAGGAAGCCTACGGCAGAACGCAGGGGGACAAAACATAAAAACACAATGGAAAAAATTTATAATAAAAAGTAGCTTGAAAGAGCTGTAATAATAAGGAAATATAAGAATGCCTTAAAGAAAGGAAAATAAAAAAAAGTAAAAGATGTAGAACATATAATATTAATGTCCAATGTATAGTTTGATTGAATGACAGGACAAATTACGAAACATCTTAAGTTGATACAATAAGAATAATTATCAGGAAAAATTAATTAAAAAGTTAACAAGCATAAAGTGCTATTCACTTACAACCAGTTAAAGGCGATTACAATGCACATGTCAGAATTAGTAACATAACATAAGTTGCATAATATCCTTCAAGACCAAGTCTTCTATAAATGTAAATACTGAAAATATGAGTCTTCAGAGGGGGTAGTACAAATGATTAAATGACCTCCAGTTCTTCGCCTCCATATATCACCAATTCCAGGTTTATGTAATTCTTTTCTGGGCATCTTCGGTTCTTCATTTTCATTCCCGCTCTTGTTGGTTCTCCTGCTTTAGAACCTTTCAACGTCACCATTCATTTTCCACTTAAACACTATTGTTTTAAAATCCTCTTCTATTTTGTTAAACATTTTGGTGACATTTTTGTCATTACATATCTACTAATATTTTTTATGTCGTTACATCACAATTCTTCTTTATTTCCTGATAAACAGTTTAGATTTCTTTTCTTCAATGTCTCTTTTCTATCTTCTTCTGCTCTGCTTCTTTTTAAATTCTGTCGTCTAGCTTGTCGATACTTTTGTCTTAAATCGTCTCTATTATCCTGTAGCATTTACAGACTTGTTGCACGTCTCTCTTCCAGAACCACTCTATAATCCACGGTAAGCCACGTTTTCTTCTTAAACCTTGTTTTTTCGCAATAACTTCGTGTGCCACAGCCTCTAATATTTTCACAATATTGTCGCATTTCTTTTGTACTTGGAAAGGTCCTTAAGTCTCTACGTAAACTACAGATTGAACTTCAAGTCGCAAATTCAAAGGATAGACCCTGATAGTATATAAGGTTTTACGCTGAGGATTTGCGTCTTATTTACAAGAAAGGAAGTTGCGCCAGCTTGAGGATGGTAATGTGAAATGTAAAACATAATATAGAGAAATCTGATGTAAATAAAATACAGATTTCTACCTATAATAATAGTTGGGGTAATACTTATATACCAGCTGATTCAAATTTTCCGCCTTTCTTAACCTTCAGAATGTTGGTATTACATTTTACCTGCTATACGCAGATTCAAGCATGTTCTCTTCCCTATATCGTCACGAAGGTTTCATAAATGGCGAAATAGTGGATATCACAATTCAATGAATCTTCGTCAGCATTTCATATGTATACATAGGATATACTGTAGACAACGTCGGCGCTGACGAAAGATATTGCGCGATAATGAAGGAAGCATTGAATTATGATTCCAACGTACACGAAATAGGAAGAAAGTAAGAAAAGGACAGAAGATAGGTAAGGGAGTGGGTAAAAGTTAGGAATTATAAGTAGTAGATAAAAAAGTAACAGGAAGTAATCAGGGCACTCGGAAAAAGAGATGCAATGGGGTAGGGAATTAGAATAGTTCAAATAAGGAGAAAGTGTGGAGAAACCGAACATAATAAAACATAGTGGAATAAATTGGACTGTGTCATGAGTTCCGTTCCCCAGTTACCCTTACGAGAGGAATATTAAGAGGAAGTAAAGCACAACTTCGGGTAAGTACCTCTCGACATATATAGAATTAGAGCGAGTAAACCCCCAGTGATACAGAAGCTTGACATTTTGATGGAGGCGCCGGCTTACCTTGAGAAACGTGTATACTGCCGTCCAGTGAAGTTCAGTCATACAATAAAAATCTATTATATCACACTGTATACAATTATTAGTACATAAAATTAGAAAAATATTAAGCATACACTCTTTTCTACCTTCACCATTCGAAAACCCTTATTACGTCGGGGCAACAGAGCAAAACGGCTACAGTGGGCCCGTTCTCATCTAGATTGGTCGTTAGATGATTTTAAACACGTGCTTTGGAGTGACGAGTCAAAGTTTGAGGTTTTTGGGCAAAATCGACGAGTTTATGTCCGAAGATCTAAAACCGAAAAGTGATCCCGAACTACATTGTGCCTACATTGAAGCAAGGGCGTAGTTCTGTGTTAGTGTGGGGATGTTTCTCCTTTGCTGGGACGGTAGATTTATGCAGAGTGCAGGGTGTAATGAGGAAGAAAAATTATTTTGCAATACTCCAGAATCATGCAGTGCCATCAGGATTGCGTATAATAGGCCGTAACTTTACATTCATGCAGGACAACGACCCAAAACACACTGCGTTAGTGTGTAACAACTATCTAAAGGAGCAAGAAGAACAGTACACTCTGAAAGTATTGACATGGCCCCCACAAAGCCCAGATTTGAACCCTATAGAGTTGTTGTGGGATGAACTGGACATGAGGATCCGAAAAATATGCCCAACTTCACAAGAACATTTACGGAATATTCTGCAACATGAATGGATTAATATTCCACAAACCGCTTTAACAAAACTTATAGAAAGAATGCCTAGAATAGTTCGAGTGGTGATTAACAGCAAAGGAGGTTTTTTCGATGAAAAAAAAATAATGTTCAGGATGTTATATTAGGCCAGAATAACTTTTTATTTATTTATTTTTGTCTTTTTTACCTGTACATACAACAAAATTGCATTTTGTTTTTAGTTTCGTTTGTTTCTGTAACCTTTTCATGTTTTTTACTAACCGAACGGCAGTGTATATGAGTAGGCCCAGAATTACGATCTGCAGAATAGCAAAGAATTCAAATGCAATAGAAACATTATTACATTAAAAACAAAAAGCAATTAGACACCTACCAACTAGCATCTACTAGTCATTGAATTGGTGTCAACTACTGGAACGCACAAAGTATTGCGCATACAACTATTAATAATTCAAATGCAAAGTAGAACTATTTATACCCGTATCCACGATATTGATGATTTAGAGTTAAACTTTCTGTGTTACTCCGAAAATACCACTGGTGGTATGTGTTCTTTTTTCTGTTTAATCTCAATAAAAACATCGCACTTGTTTACAAACAAGAAACTCTGTTTAGTTTTACTATATTGCAGCACTACTTAAGGAAGTTGAGATCTATGGCACCTAAGTCATAAAAACAAAACGATTTATTTTAAAGCTTTGCGTCGCCCAAAGTTTTTTATAAGAAAGTCTGTAGTTTCCGACGCAACCGCCAAAGTTGCATGCTTCGCGTTTTTATCTTAGAATATGAAAGTGTTCATTATTCTAAAAGAAACATTTAAACCACCGAATGTATACTCATATCTCATTTTCGACAGAATGTACTATTCTATTCTTTCTGTAATGCAATTATCTATACACAAGTTGTTCGAACCATTTGGAATTGTAAAGCTGAGCCTATTGTGTAAATAGTCAAAAGCTAAAATTTTCGAATAGCATAATATACGGCCAACATAATGTAGGCCCCATACGTCTATTTCTAATAGATTTCGAGATATTTATTTTATATTATACCGCCTAAATGTACATATATTAATTTCGTTGAAAACATCCGGCATGAGAACGCACCTTAGCCTAAATTTTTACGAGATTAAATTAAATTATATATTTCACTCTATCTAGACATGGTGTATTAAAATGTATTCGAAACATACAGGTTGTTCAATATTGAGCATCAAACTTTGTCAAATTCAAACACCAGAAACATATTTTTTTAATAGCACGATTGTTTTCTTTTCCCGGCTTTAGAGCCAAGTTAAAAATTGTTTGAAAATTAAATAGCACCATATACTTTCTCTGTACCAATCATACAGAAACGTTTTTGTGTAACGTATGCCTAATATTCAAAGTAAAAGACATATTTTCAGTTCAAGGCTAATCCTGTATTTCTTTACTGCATCCAGTGGTGATAGTATTGTTTGCCTACCATGATAACACTAAACAACCCTCAAAGACATTGATGTTTTTAAACTATTAATTCAAAATGTTGAGTCCAAGTAGAATCTTGTATCTAGAAATTAGATCCAAAAGGTTCCTAGTATTAACATAGCTTCGTTACGACAACAGTAAACCAAACACCATAACATGTTGTTACTGTAAAGATGAAGAAAGTAAAAGAAACGACGCATTTTAGCTAATAGAATGTATAAGCTACGCTGTCCTGACCGATGACGTCCATAACCGAGAACATTTGTGAAATTAAAGCTAAGATTCAATGCTAGCGGAAACAATCATTTTTCTGATCTAGAAACAAAATTACTATAGGGGCAGTGCATTTTTTTGTGGAGAAGCAAGGGGAACAATATTTTAACAAAAGTTCATACAAACTAGCAATAACTAATGTAAACATAAATATATCGGCATGAATTTTAAATCAAAACAAAAAGTCTAAAGAAGCAAGGACGAAGAAAGAACAGTACTGTTCTGCGACTGTTCTTCCCTTCTTCAAATAATGATGCAATTCTCAAAATATCATCGCCACAACTTTTCTAGCTGATGAATAGTGTTCGCCAGAAGAAACTCATTTTGCCAATTGGTTTTTGGTTTATGGTGTATAGTATGGTGTATGGTTTGTCCGTGTCACATCCACAGTCTCATAACGCCGCAGAAACTCACTCGAATTACACTGAAACATGTCCAGACATTATCAGGCGATTCCGTTTTTGATCAATCGCCAGCAGCAGTTGTTTATCGATCATGAAATATTTTTGAAAGTTTATGGAGTCTATTATGTTGTCTCAAACTTTTAAGGTTCTACCGTTTACACGGAGGTATAATTCTACAATTCCATAAGATTAGGATATCCTGTATAATTTTATAAATCACTTGAATTAATCGCTAATACTTTATCAAATAATTAGTTGCACTGCGTAATATTATTTCAAATTCTCAACGACCGATTTTTATGGCGTAGTGTTGTCGTTGATTACAGCGTCTTTTTAATTATACTTTCCAATGTTGCGTTTCCATTAAACAGACATCTTCCCTTGTTTCCAAACATATAAAACCTCTGTTAATTAACAGATTCGTTGATTCTTTCTGGCTCGATTTTAGAACACCTGCCAGATCCCCTTTCACCGTGATTTTCGCAAAGTAAAGCCGTCAAACGTAAAACGTCGGCAGTCCCAAATCAAGTACCTTCCCTGCTTATATTAGCTTCGGCCCTTTTATTAACTCCCAAATTCCCCTCTGTTATTATGGGTAATAATCCGCTTTCTTATTACAAGATTCGGTCGTAACGGGATTAATTCAAACCTTTTCGGAGTTGTGATTAGTTTCGTATTCCATAACTTAATTTTATTTGAATAACGCCATTTTCGCTTTCTCAAGGTGCGAACTCCGATTTTGTTATGTAGTAGTTATGTGGCTATGCATATGAAAATATGAATACCGAGTGGAGGTCAAAATGAGGAAGTTTATAATACTACAAGGTTATTCATTAAAGGTAACTCTGGAAATAATTAAAATATTTTTTTGAAATTTTGACGAGCAATGTTAGGACTAATAATGCATATCTTAAAAGCAAACTTTATGGCACTCATGATTAAGTCGGAAACGGATATCAATTTTCTTATTTCAAATGATATAACCCGTACACTTTCCTTAGATGGACCTTTCAAATATAAGTTCAACATTGTACATTCCTATAAACATGGGATGTACCGCCTTTGAGATATTAAATTCTCTTTGCAAAATGTGGCAAACGCACTTAAACATCAATATTTTCTATTCGGTATTATCTATGTATGTTATAATTTTGTTGGCAACATAAAATATTGTTGTAAATATATATCAACAGCGTTGTATAGAGTCTTCCAAAAACCTAATCCGAACATTAACATATTCAACTAAAAAAATTTCTTTTTAGATGGCAAGAATCTACATTGTACTTGTAATGAGTAATTTAAAGAAATTATGAAATCCATTATTTATTACCAATATGGCAATAATACGAAGTTACAATTTTTTGATAGAGTATCTTTCAAACATATTTTCGTCTATACAAGATAGTTGCTAATAACGTGGTTTCTCCATCTAGAAATAAATCAATATAATATGGATTACATATTATCATAGAATTTCCACAGATAATTCTGCGGTCGCCTTTCCGTTAGATATATAGACATGGAAATTAAAACGCCCTTGAAACATACAAGATGTTCAGCATTGAGTGGCAAATCTGCTAATTTTTGCTAAATTCACACATCACAACCGTTATTTTAAAAAATACCACAATTTTTATTAATGCGCTGTACAGGAAATTGATATCAAAGCTTTTTGTATAATGATGTATATTTCTATTACTGAAAGTAAAGTTATGCATCCAAGTGGTTTCTGGTGTTAGTGTTGTCTGGTTAAAAAAAAAAAATCAACGGTGAAGGTGACCACGAGCATTTCATTTAAAATAGTCTTAAATTCCAGAATTGCCCGCTAGAGGGTAACAATTAATGAGAGAAAGTAGAAAAACTAAACTTCTTGAAAAGTCCAAATACAATGGTGAGCTAATGTTACTGCTAGTGCTAGCCTACGTGGTGTTGCGTTAATATGTTTTAATACTCGATCACGTATTCTTTCAAATAACGTGAGGATGTGGGGTTAATCTATATCAGAAAGAAAGAACTCACGATAACTTTGGTTTGCTTTAACGGACCGCTAAGAACTTCATTCTAAAGGAAAAATTACGAGGGTCAAGAAGTCTTATAGATGTTTCCCTGAACGAGAGTTAACGGATTCCGCTTAAAAGTAAATTCTTTTTTTTTAGTAATTTTTGAATGGAAGGGTATATTCAATGTGAATTATTGTCGACGAAGCCTGGAAATAGAACAAAATGGAAAAAACCGAAGGTTACTACCTGTTTTCCCTATGCGAAAAGGGATTAGTATAGATTTATTAGTGAATAATATATTTGGGTTTAGGCTACCAGTCGCTACATACACCGGAAACTCCTGCGATGGATATATGAAAGACTATACACAGGAAAATTCGGAAAACTTGCCAGTACATTAAAGCCGACATGTATTATTGAACTAAAGTATTTTTAACAATCTGACACTTCCAGTTATCTTTATCTTTGTTATTAACTTTGTTATTTTAAATGGAGCGCGCTATATATTATTACATTTTGAATTCCTAATTCAATTTTAAGGTTTATTTGATTAAACAACTATGTCGCTATTTCTAATCAAATTTGAAATTTCAAGATAAGGGGGTACGGGACTAGCGACATGCATCCCCGGCGGACCGCGACCACATGTAAAAGAACAAATGAAGATAAAATTGCGTGAGATCTTTAGTTACACAGGTTACTACAAGTTGGACTAATTAACATGACTTTTCTCATTGAAACTTTAGGCAAGATGTCGTATAGACTTCACTAAATCCGATCAAACTTCATTGACTATTAACTCCAAAAATTTCGGTTTTCTATTAACTATTCGCACAACAAAATTTCGCATTAGTACCCATGGGGTGTACTTTGTATATTTTCAAATATGAGGTGCAATATTAGTCTATAATTAAAAAAATAAGGTTTAGTTTAGTTGCAAAATATATTTATCAGCATCTAGAATTTATTAAAAAAAGAATAATCGCTAGTATCACTTGCCTTGCAGTTATGGCATATAATTCCAGCGTCCATGTTCTTTACAAACTGATTTTTTTATAAGTATCACATACGATTGTTGCTCTTCTTTCTTCAACAGATAAAGCGCCTGGTTCGAATTTTTGGGGGTGGTTCTTCGCTTAGTATGCGTCTTGTTCTTTCCTAATATTAGGTATCTATCGCCAAAGTGATAATCGCAACTCAAGCAGAATTATGTGATTACATCACTGATGTATTCACAAAGAGAGTTAACATGAGTGCTATTATATAAAATTTGGTTGTTAGTGCCTGCCATGAGTAGCAACTTCAAAAGAATGGTCGCAGGCCATCTTCTTGTTCTCCAACTCCACCCTTTGTGGTATTGTAGTCGATTTTTATTGGTACCAGAAGCAGTAACAGAATCGTTGTCCATTGTTGATGTTACCGTTACGGACCTGTTCTTTCGAGGTTTGTATGGGGCTATTGTCACGTTCTTTTGAAATCCATATATGGATGAGTCAACTATTGTTTCTTTGCTAGGTAAAAACTCTGCTAACAGTCCACGTATATTTCTAGTTCTAATGATTGAAATTTTGTCTTCTAAAACTTATTTTGCTAAAGGGTGCCAGTTATCACAGATCAGAATTCTACGACTTCTTTTTATTTCTCCAAGCAGGCGGTGAGCGCAGTCTGTTCCAAGTTTCTAGCCTAACAAACAAACATATTTTTTGTCAAATCTAGCTTTAATTTTCAAAGAAGTCTCCTTGCAGGTCTGTGAACTTTTCCCAGAGACGCTCACATTTTGTTAATTCATCAAGAGAGTAGATGGCATTTTCTTCTGCAAAATGGGCTTTTATATATGAGATGGCCTTTTCATTCGATAAAAATCTCTGTCTTCTAAGCGAAACTTTGAGCCTAGGAAACGGAAAAGTTGGTAGTGGTCACATCTGATGAATAAGGTGGATCATGCACCAAATCGACCTACTGAACTGTAGCTGTCTTGGTGGAACAAAACTTTCTTTTTCTTCAAATCCGACCCATTTCCACAATTTCTATCTTCTGCTTGTAGTGATGCAGAGTTTTCAAGGTAGTCGATTAACGTCGCTCTCTAACTATCCCAAACAACAATCGTCGTCGCCTGCCCAGCCGATACAACAGTTTTCGCCCTTTTCGGAACCAAATCACACTTCGCAGTCCACCATTTCGGTAGAGCTTTGGCTTCGAAAGTGTATAGGTGTACCCAAGTTTTATCTACAGTTATTAATCGACTTCAAAACTCTAACGTATTCCGTCTAAGTTGCTTAACAGAGTTTTGGAAATGTTCACTCGAATGCGTTTTTAGTTCTAAGTGAACAAGCACGGCTGCCAATGCGCGTTAGCCTTTTCATGACAAAATCTGCAGTTAATATAACTTTAATTCGGATAGTCGTTTAGCACCGTCTGGTGAACCTTACCAATGTTATCGGTAGTGGCTGCAATGTTTGGCCATCTCGGGCGATCATCGTCAACCAGGTTGGTAATATCACGTTTATATTCAGCTATCACTGTGGTGAATGATGGTGGGGTCTACTTAGACTCGCTCAAGATGGACGCTGTTCACTGGAACAGCGTCCATCTTGACTTCAATTTATACCAGCATCGACGAACATAAACGATTGTTAAACAGCATCTGAGACCAACATGGCTGAAATTATCAATAACATCTTTCAAGGCAAACGCAATTATGTAGCTAGAATGCTTTTCAGCAGTAACGCTATCTTCATGTCGGGGCTTGAAACTTTTCGGGTTACCCTTATATTATTTCTCTTGCTTCCTACAGTGCACTTGTAAATAACCAGCATAAAGTTTTTGCAAAACACAAACACTTATAATCATTTTTATCATCAAATCCAACAACAGAAAACAGAGAAAGAAACCGTTGATAACTCATGCAACCTCGAAGTATTTCGGCTACAGGTTCATCCTTTGTCCACGTTTCTTAAAAAATGGATATTATTCTGTGTTTTATACCCTGTTAAAAACAGTAAACCTAAAAAAGCCGATGCTTCCGCCCGTTTTGCATCACGCAGTGGACTGTTGGAACTTTCAAGTCATTTATAACTTTCGTGAAAGCGCTTACTTTATCATGAATGTCTCGTGGGCATTGTTTTGGTTCACATATTGTCGTTATTAATTTTTTTTTTAGTAAATTTACTTATAATGCTGATTTTATGCCAAACGGTTTTCTTATTCCTACCCACATATTGTTCTCGCCTTTCACTCGATTCCTTCTACAAAATATCTGAATCACTTTTTTACAGCTCGGAATTTGAGTTGCGTTCAATTTCCTCTATAACTACATCTCAAAATATCTGATACACTTGACACTTCTTCAGAATCCACATTATATATAACCTGAGCAATACTTTCGAACTCAGTATCTGGGAGTCGATTAGAATGTTTAATTTTAGTTCGATGCCTAAAAGAAAATCATAATTATTAAAGTTATGATTGGCGAAACAAAATGAAAAAAGAATTGGTGTACCGTGAACACCACAGTAAAACTTATACGATATCTTGAGTGTCTTGTCAACACTTAAAATGATACTCCACGTACTTCAAAAAGACACATCGAGCACATGTTAGATGGTACGCAGAATATGTGGCTAACTTCAAAAGGAAGTCACGTGAAGCACTGCCGGCGTGCCCCTTTACACTAGCGCAAGGCTAAATCGAAATCAGTTCGATATTAATCCATCGAATGCTATTTAATCGACATACCAGCTCTATCTAATCATATCTAATTTATATACTCCTTTTCAGCTATGCATACAGCGGTCGTTTGCATTCTGGTTTCGTTGTGTTGCAAGCGTTTAATACAATCTAAAAGGAGCGAACAGTGAAATAGGAAACAATCAATTCCTATGGAGAATTTAATATTAACCGGGTCTATCTGCAGTAGAACAATGTGTTCGATTTTATGAGACTTAGTAAAGTGGAAATCGAGGTAAATGTTAGGATTTCGATTTCGGCAAGATCTGAAAATGTTTTATGACCGTTGACGTTTAGGGTTTATGGCGATCGTTTCTTCGTTCGGAATACTAATTGTCTAGTTAAAAGTGGTTTTATGGGTGTTTGGCTAGTTTGATCCTTTATTTTGAAAGGATAATCTTGAAAGGGGCATCTCTCTACTGGTATAAAAGAGATAACATAAATTTCTACTCACAGAAATTTGTAAAATGTGGATTTTAAAGTACCTTACATATGATTATCTCATGCTTAAATATAAGTAATTTGCCCACATGATACCAGAGAATGAACCAGTACCTATCTTATATGTACATATATATTTTTCCATTCATCTATTTTAACATTTTACACTGTTCTGTATTTTAAATGCTAACATCAACTGAATTTCAGAGAGGAACCCTTTCCTCACAAGTTCCTAATACAGAAATATGTTTCAACATAAAGTTTTTAATACAAAGACTGTTATGTTTATTCCTGTCGACGTAATTTACAATTATTCAGTTAAAATAATCCTTAAAACGCTTAACGGTCAGCAATAGATACTGTAATTTAAATTTATAAAACGTCAAAAATTAGAGAATTATGTATAAATACCAAATTGCGAGAATAATAATGTATACGGCTTTATTTAATTTGAATGTCAGTGTGAATCTGCTGTCTTATTTGAAAGTGAAATTTTCCGGAGAAATTAAGCAACAGGAATCTAGTCTAGTCATATACTGTTGTTATTTTGTAAATTTAGGTACAGATTTTAATTTACACACAAGTTAAATAAATTTTAAAATGTATGAAATCCCCGCATACTGTTTGACCAAATAAAAATGTTCATTTATATGTAAAAATGTTTAGAATCATTTTCTTTGATAATATTATTTTGTGTTGTAATTACGACTATTGTAAATTTGGTTTGGATAATAATTGAATTTCAGTGTATTTTATTATAGCACTTTGAAGCAAAACAGAAATAAACTGATCTTACTAAGAAAGAAACAGGTTTCACGCTTAATTTTCAAAAATTGAATAATGGTAGTCGCTGACTGGCTCTAGCGTTACTTTGGTGAACATAATTTAAAAAATGGTTGTTTAGGAAACAGTTTGCTAGCGAGTTCTTAACGATTGCGGTTGTTATTGTATAGGATTGATTCTAGCCTGCGCATATAAAGGTCACACTAAACATGTCGATTTTTTGCAAATTCACTGTGTTCACGATGAAAGGAATAAATTCAACAACGGTTCGGTGGTCCAGTGGTAAGAGGGTCTGCGCCTGACTAGGCAGACTTAGGCACCCTATATTCGAATCCCGCTAGGATCAAATTTTTTAGTAGATCCAGTACACTCCCGAGTCACCATTCGCAGAGGAGGTAATAGCAATAAAGCCATGGAACACTTTACACTCACAATAAATACATGAAGGCTATTGAGGTTATGATGAGCTTTAAAAAGCTTGTACACTCTGTTGGGCCGTCACCACAAAGAAAGCGTTCTGGAACTTCTAATGAGTAAAAATACCCTTACACGACAACTTATACTTTTGATTTATTTTTTGACAAATAGTAAAATGTGGTATCACTTCCAATTTAAGTAAAAATTGCATATATTTAAGTTGATTAAACAAGTATTTCAGTAAACCCTCCGTTTGTGGATTTATTACATTTAATTTTTTGAGTTATTACAACAAATAGGTAAATTAAATAAAACAAATGAAAACGAATAATAGCTTAACTAAGTTGGAAAATAAACTGAAATACTTCTTAAAGCAAATATCCCCTATACATTTCGAAAGCTGAAAAATTATTGCTGCTTGGATATTTTCCAACATTGCTGAAGAAATTAAATAGCTCTCGTCACACATGCATTCTTTTAAATCATTTAAATTATTCGGCCTGTTTAAACAGGTATTGGTGTGAAGGTGTACCATTCTGCCGGAATCAAATTAGGTTATTTGGTAGGTGAACATCTTCTTGATTGGGGAAAGTGGCAGCTAACACGGGATTCAATTCGAACTCTAAGTTGCGTTCCCCGATCAACCTTCCTTTAATAAATCAATAATTTTCCACGGATGCCGATTGTATTACACATACATCCATTGCAGATTCTCTGTTGCCCAGTACCTATAATTTTGGCTACTGGCCGAACAGAAACATGAACAACAATAAACAAGAAAGCTTTTGATACAATTTTCAAAACAAATTCCCTAAACTAATAAGTACTTCAGTATTACTAACTATAAATGAACAAAAGACTGAATACATGGTCTTTAAAAACACCAAGCAACATATTAATCTAATTATAAAGATCCACAAAGTATAAATCAAGGGAACACAAGAATTCAAATATCTAGGAGTATGATTATTCAACAATTTCAAGTAGCGCATGTCGAGGAATTAATTATATATAACTACAGAACAATTGCTCCGGCAGTAAAAATAAAAATCTAAACTAAAAAAATAATGTTACCATGCGATATTTATTCCTAAAATAAATTCTTTAATAATAACATGGAGAAACAGTACAAAAAAATATTTTTTGAATAAAGCACAACGGCAACAAAATAGAACTTCACAAATATTGAACAAGAAAAGTAGAACAAAAACAGTTCACGATAAGATAAAAGAACTAGACAAAGAAAGAACAACTCTACCAAATGTACTGTTAACCCCACATAATGTAAACAATAATGAAATTAAGACCTACATAGAAATAAAGAAAAATAAAGAAATGCGCACATACGAGGCAAGGAAGAAGTCAGACAAAAAGAGAAAAATTCACAATACAAAAGTACACACACGCTAACAGTAAAGGCAATGATGAGATACAATGTAGTTCCAAAAGAAAAATTGAAATGAGATGCTCAAGGTGCCCCACCTCCATTTCACAGCAGCCACAAGGACTTTCGAAATTTTCGAAAATCCCTGCCCTGCATTGGTCTACCTGTCGTGACACCTCCTCGAGGTTATTCACACGCGCAACTAAAGTTTTTAAATATCCTCAAAGAAGTGGGTTTAAATGCCTGCTATGATACAGGTTCGTCATTTTCTACTGATCTTCCACCCATTGTTCAAAGGTTCCATGTCACCGCAGTCGGAGGATGCGCCGGAGCACCATTATGCTGGAACTATATATGTTGTCTTTGGCTTAAAGAAATATTGTCTAAAAGTCACAGATTGCATTTTGCAGAACGTTTAAGTAAGCGCCTGCTGTTAGTCGATTTGGTAAGACAATCGAACTTAGTAATGTGTTGCCCAAAATACTCAGACAAATGTTCAATGAATAGATTCCGTAATGGCATGGCATCGCATGGGGAAAACCAAGAACTCCATTTACGTGACCGGGTTCATCGGTAAAAAGTATATTAACAACAAAATTGATTATTAGGTGTACTTACGGTGTGTACTAGTTGAACATCCTAAGGTGCTAGTCGTGGAGGATGCTTCAAACAAGATGAATACTAATTCTTACCTCGACTGATATTCCTAGTAAACTCGTACTTTACCCGTGCTAAAATTGTCTCCTCTATCTCAGGGATGAACACTGAATGAAAATGAATGAAAACACTGTATCACGAATTCTTTGGGGCAGCCTAACAGATACATGAACTAAGGAATCTGGCAATTAGGATCATCTTCAATATAAAGACGCTACGCTTGTCTAGCATCCTCGTTACCACAACCATATGGTTCCATAACCTCGATTAATTCAAAGTTAAAGTAAACAAACACCATATCAAAGATTCGTAACAGTGTGCACTAACCACTGAATGTTAAGTTCTATGCTTGACAAAATCTATGTCAACTACGATGCAAGTTTTTGCGAACGAAAGAAGTGATGAGCGAATCAATTCTCAAGTACTGCAAAAATATTTCAGTTTTAAGATGGTTAATAAAACACAATAGTAAAACATGAAGATTTAATAAAATATTAAATAGATAAATATAAAGCTTGTAATAAATGTGGAAATTTGCGACTTTCAGGTGCCTAATAAGTATTCTATTCTATGGATACTGCCGGAACAGGAACCTAAATTTGGTCTTCCTATTCCTCTAACGCTTGCGCTTTGTTTTGAGGTAAGGTAAAGGTAACTTTTAATGACCTAAGGCAGAGAGCCTAAACGACCTGGGTCGTGTAACGGCGTCGGCTCATTTAATACATCCTTCTCAGTTACTTTATTGAACATTCTTGAACTGGAAGATATGAAATATTTAAATCTAGTGTCGTTATAATTGCAAAGAAGTATGACACCTGCCACAAATCAGCATACTCTTTAGCTTCAAAAAATCTGTAAAAACTTGTTTGTAGACATTTTGCTTAGTTCAGTCAGAAATTGAGGCATGTTTTCCTAAACTTGGGTAACAAGTTTAAATAGTAACAGCAAACACAAATACCTAGCAATGAAGCCCAAGAAAGTATTTAATTTAATTTCATACCGTATAAACAAAGAAACAAATCTTCTACTAAACATTTTTCATTAAAATTTTAAAAATTCGTTGTAGTTAGACTTTCCTAATGTGCTATCATATTAATTAAATTTTAACATCCTTAATATCCGAAAAGCTAAATTAAATATGTAGGCGCCTATTTTACACTCGACGGAAGACGATAGCTTAATTCGTTACAATTAATCTTCATTAGCGAAAAGACGTTCCCTATAGCTGTAAGAAGAGGAGCCTAGACAATGTATTGTTAGCCGTGACGTATATGAAGAATTTTCACCGTCCGCGCTAAGACTTGCTAATACCACGAGTCGCCGAAGAGGAGAACATCGTCGTTGCATTCTTAATTAAGAAAAACTCTGACTATCAACGCTGCAATTATATCGCCACGGGGATCACACTCCATGGTGATAACATTGCATCAACCAACAATGAGCATTCGTTTCGTGAGTTTCGTATTCAATTTGGTTCTCGCGTAATTACAAGAACTGCAAACATGTAGTTTGCAATCCTGTGCACATTCGTTTGTTTTGTGAGTGTACATGTGCATTCATTGTGTGGGATAATGGTGGAATTAGAAAGTGCACTTCCTTGTTCCAGTCTTGGATTCTTTATTGGCTGTTAAGATGGAATTCTAAACAGTTTAATGTCGATGGTATTTAGTACAAGTTATCGAAGTTATTATTTCACCACCATCCACGATTCTCAGTTTTATTAATACCTTTCATTCTATTGCAATATAATATGCTTTCTAATTTTACGTACGGGGGATGTTAATGAACTATTTTCCTCAGTAAATACTCGAACACTGGGATGCTAAAACTCATACTCACAACGCTTTGTAATAGTGTAGTAGATTAGTGTAGCAGATTAGTAGCTGCGCAGCACTGCCGGTAAAGAGGATAATAAATACTTCACAGGGCAATTAATAAGTAATACATAGAAAAAGGATAATTGAAGTTTCTTAATCGATGTGTCTTCATTGTCGCTACACAGTTTTAGTAATAAATTTCTACAAAGCTTGAGAGTTATGCTAAAGGTCAGTATCCAGTTGCTGATCATTTAGGATAAGTAGTTAGTTAGCTAGTTGACCGTTTCCAGTTTTAATTTTATATGCATTTACTTATTTACATACATTGATTATTTATTTTCATTAGAGCATTGATCTCGCTTTATATTTGATGCAAATGTACTATTTGTAAACAAATAAAAAAAAGTTTTTTTGTTTAATTTAATCAAACATATTTAGTATTACAACGATTTTCTACTAGTTCACATTTTTTTATCAATTCACTAATTATATACGATTCTGATCGTTTGGGCAATATCTGCTCAGTCATTATTTTGTTAAATAGCATTTCCACCTAAAATAGATTTTCTTTTTAGATTTTAGGTCTTACAGGCTCCTAGTTTCTTGAATTAATAATTAGATTTATTCCTAATTGATTGATTCACTTTAAGAATACACTTTTTTTTAAGTAAGTTAGAATTTTGTTTTGATCGCGAAAATCCGGAGAATTAGTTTGACCGAAATGAATCAAAATGAAATTTTATTATTCGGAGTTTAGGATAATAATATATGCATGTATGCACTCGAACTTTGCTGTTTTTCTTCAGATTATTTTGCTCGAAACAACTCAATTTTAACATTTTTGCAATGTTTGGTAAAGACAAACAGACGATTTAACTTTCACTAGATAGTTGATTTAAGACATTCATTGTTCTTAGTGTAGTTAATCTGCCAGGCCTGAATCCGTTTTGATAGCACCGAGAGCAGTTTCCGCTTGCATTTCAATCTGGTGTTGGCTGGGTTCGCAAATATTTGTATGCCGTGTTTAGCAAGTTTATTGCTTTGAAAGTATTGAAATTTCATACATTGCCTTTTTTGTTCCAGGCCGTCGGCATCTTGTTATTTATCCGAACTTGTATTATCAATGCGCAGATTTCATCATGTAGTTGGCCTCCATATTTTATGAGTTCTGTTTCCAACTTTCTTGTTGCTTCTCTTACACGAGTTCGGTGGGGATTGTCGTTTCAATTTGTTTGTGTGATTCTTCGTCGTTTTATTCCAATTTTCTTTTGAATTAAATTTCTACATTATATTCACACGATTGGAATAACCTTTTACTTTTATCTAAATTCTGACATTCAATATTTATATTATTTGTTTTTTATTCTTAAAAACAGATCATGTAACACGTCATATATATTTGAATTTATTCCTGTAGAAATGTGCAAATAAATAGAGTATCCCTCCCATTAATGTCCCCATGTACAGGAAAACCCATATTATAGTGATGACTTTGTTAGTTCTAAAGGACTAGCTCTCGGCGCTAGTCTCCGCTGACCACGAAAAAATTACTTTGACGTTTGTTGTGCGAAGTGCGCAAATTGTAGTTTCTTTGTCTCTACTGCTTTGAGGATATATACGACTGAGTGTACAGCAAAAAGGATAATTACGAAAAGAAGACCATGTAAGACATGCCGAGATGAGCTCATAACTGAAGAAAGAACTCCTATACACCCTACTTTTAAGACACGCAGTTACACTTCGTACACTTTAGTACATTATTTATGGGCAAAGAACGTCAATGACATTTTAAAAGCAAAACGAATGTGTGAAACTCAAGTTTCCATATATGTTCGTATATATTTATATATGTATTCCTTTATGCGAGTTTTGCTTATGTACTCTTTCTTGATTAATCTCCATATAATTTCTCCTCTAAGATAAAATAAAAAGAAAGACGTTAGTTACACTTAACAATCTACAATTTTAGTATTTTGCATTGTTTTAAACATAACAATAGTACTATAACATAAGATCACGTCACATTTTCAAAATAATATTTTTATCTGTTTTCACTAAGATTAACGTAAAATTTAAAATTGAAAAAGTATTGTAACAAGGTCGAATATGTTAGCGGCAAATAAAAGAATGGCAGCCACGGACCAACGTTGTTACTGAAAAAATTTAAAATAAAATTTGAGCCGTTAGTGGATTCTAATTTAGCGATTCTGCCCCCTCTACACATTAAATTAGTATTCATTAAACAGTTTGTAAAAGTACTAGAAAAAGAAGGCAACTGTTTTAAATACTTAAGGGATAAGTTTCCAAAGCTGCCTGATGCGAATGTTCACGAAGGAATATTTCTTGGTCCACAAATAGGAAGCTGTTCAAAGCTGAAAATTTTGAACGTACCATGAAAGATTTAGAGCTAGCAGCATGGACTTCCTTACAAACGTTTGCAAACATTTTCTGGGAAATCAAAAAAGTGAAAATTACCATGGCTAATTTTATGTTTTATCAATAGACCGCTTCTAGGACGCAAAAGTCACCTCACCACAAACATAACAGAAGTGATCTGGATTGTTTACACACATTTTCGAGACATCTTACAATGTCAACTATTCGATTCGACTTACTAACTTCGATTGACTAACCTCTCCGCTTTGTGGCTGCTTATATACCCAAATACGGCTTCTAGATTTTTAGAGAAGATTCGAGAGTTTTCTACTAAATTCCATAATATTCGCGATAGTGGCGTTTTTCATTTATTCGTATAAATGGGCTGTTCAGTACAAGGCAGACATGCGGTTACAATGTTAATATATAGGGACACATGACATCACGTATTTCTAAAACTTGAACTAACATTAAAAAGATAAGTTGATTTTCGGCTTCAGCACACCAAAAATAGTAAGATTTAATCGATTTTATTTCAGATACATTTTGGCTGTTGTCCAGTGTAATTGGTTGTTGCTTTAACAAAACGAAGTCAATTTTAAATATTTAATAAGCGAATTATTGCAATTCTCAATAAAAGCATGTAAGTTAATTGAAAAGTAGGTGTAACAAATGAATTACAATAGCATTCATTATTCACGGTAACGATTTCTAACACATTCGGGATAGAACATTCCAACGCGCACGCGTTGCAAGGATTTGCTCCGGGGTTTTTATTTACCACGAACGATAAAATAGGCAAGAGGAAGGTTTAGTGCGACATTTCTTCGTGAACTATGTGATTATATCACAGTTGGTATTGTTGGTATCAAGTATTGAAAGATAAAATTGAGGCTAGAGCGTAAGCTTAAATTTGATACGTTCCAAAAAGGTAGATGACTTTTTACTGCTCTAATAATTTAAAATTCAAATGTCTTTTTTAAATTAATGGAATACAATCGATTCGTAAGGTTAGATAGAATATCACTAAATACCATCAATATCACAACATATCACAAGTGTAACTATAACCCGCTACAACTTTTCACAATTTACAGTCGATACATTAGTAGCATGTTGGTATTAACAGTATTAATTTCAATGCGCATGCGTCGGCTCTAAAATTCTTCCTCCTACCGGAGAATCCCTTGGACACGTTCCACGTTTCTGAATATATCACATATGTTCCATGAACGTAGGATTTTTCGTTCGCTACCGAAAGTTTCCGTACCATGAACGACTCTTTAGAATACGCAAGCGTGTGTACTCTGAATATATTCGGAATCGTTACCGCGAATAAAGCTATTGTCTTTTACGGGAGTGTTATGTTTTAATTTATTTTTCGTTTTAACTTTTGCATTGAATAAATCCAACGAAATGAAGAAGAAACCAATTACTTCAAAAAGAATGAAAGATAACTGCTTAAATTGAAGGTTGCCTCAACTTCGCTGAACTGTGGATTTTGATTCTCAGCAATGTTTAATTTGGCTCCCAAAAAATTTATCGAGGTAGATCTTCTATTGGTGGCGTAAAATTTTTCCCAATGTGGAAAAATTGCCTCCTATCTCCGAGGTAATTTTTACCCATTTTTTTTATAGTAGTTTCAAAGAAAGGAGCTGTATAGAAAGTCAATTTACTAACAAAGGTCTGCACTATTGTTACAATGTTTATTCTAATCACTCATAACTCTTGCTTCACATAATAAATCCCGTGCGAAACATAACGAATACGGTAACGGATTTGTGGGAAAATAATAATAAATTTATACTTTAGCGAACCGCGAGCAATATGGCATCCGGAATGGGTTCCCTCTTCGGAAGAAGGGCTTATTGATTTATACGAAAGCCGTTTAAAATAATGGAGAACTAGAACGCGCGGTATTCCTTTACCACTATCCACCTTATTCTGGCCATTATAAATTATTACGGTTCCTACATTCTTGGCTTTACTCTTACGTACGAAGTGTTCCTTTCGACTATGTGACGGAGCAGTGGAACGGTTGCGGTGATGAAAACATAATAAGTTTTAAATTGTAAAATTTATGTCGTCGTAAAGCTGCGTAAGAGAACCCGGCCTCTTACAATGGTAATGTTGCAATGGAAATGTAGAAAGTTGGCAAATTCTTTTATCGCCGCACATTAAGCCGTTCGTTGTAATAGCTTTCGTCTTTAATTACGTGTGCACATATAAAGTTTAGCCCTTTAATCTGGCACTTTAAAGGACTGCACAACTTCTCTCTATGAATTAGAATTTCAATTATATGGAGCGTTTTCTAAGAGGCTAACGCTACAACTGCAGGTAGTAGCAAAGGTACTAAAATATACTTAAACATGGCAATATCAAAGGGGCCTTCCACTAACTGAAAGCGTATACGGTTAACTAATTTCCATGGAAGCAGAACATTGTTAAAAGTTGTTAACCGTATTTATCCTGAAGGCACAATTTCACTGAGGCAACGTTTAACCTACATGCGGCAATAACGCATGCTGCAGTCGAGTCTTTCTATTAAAGCAACATACAGCATGCAACAGTGTCGCATGCCACGCATTGAGAAATGTCACCGGTCTTATGCGTCACTTTTCGACAGAATTAGCTTATTGAGCGATGTCGTAAATTATCCGACGGTCAGTAGACCGCTGTAGCTTAAAACGAGTGACATGATGTGGAATATTGATAAAACTACGTTAGCTATTGAAGATAACCAAATGTACAAAAACTATGGGATTACAAATTACAAGCTAAAATAACTCGCGGACAAACATGACACCAGCGTCAATGGTGTGAAGAAGAAAATAAAAATTTTGGGCATCATCGAAAGAAAAAATTTAAAAAGACGGAAAGTGGCAGATCCCTAAGGAAACACAAAATGGTTTGCAAAATGCAGCAACCAAATTGTTAAAAAATTCTTCCTCGAATGCTCGACTTCCAACAAATAACTCTCTTCTATACCATCTCGATTTTTTTCTTTCTCTTCTTCACCCTTTACGCTGAGGAGGTGATAATAATAAAGCTACGGAACATATTACACGTACAATTTAGACGCAAAGGTTCTGGAGTTTGTGATAAGCTTTAAAAAGAAAGCTTATGCTCCCCGTTAGACCGTTACTACACTAAAGAAAAGAGCACATAATTGTTTGAAAGAGAATTTACTCAGACTTTGAAAGAAACACGTTGGGAAATTCTTACATGTAAAAGTACAAAAAAATATTTTAAACTGCAATATGTAATTAAATGTAAAAAAAAGAACAACAAATTAATATAACTACTTAGTAACTCTATCAACTCGTTGGCCGGCAGTACAGCAGTGTTAGTATGGCAGACGCTACTAAGATCAGGTGTGGCCATCCACTTGAAGGCATATGTAACAAATTGAACATTGCGGCTCGGTGTGTCCGACAGGAAGGATACTACACGGCTTAAACGCGCTCTGTCATTTAGCTGCACTCTCTTGCCACCCTTTATCTTTTTTCTTACTCTATTAGCTCATGATATCTTCCTCCGACTTGATAACCACTCAAATATCTGTTGGTATTCTTTTTACTAAATTCTTGCAAAGCTCAGGTGTTCACGTGTCCTAAATTTGTTTTAATTTGGCTCTTAAATTGACAAATGTTTAAGGATTGTGTGTTAGGTATTTTTTTCATTTCGTGTCACATATTGTCAAAAATATTTAAATCAGAGATACTTGAGAACCAAGGCAACACTTTTATATTTTGTTGGGGAAATTGTTATTTGATTGAATGCGTGTGTTGGAATAAAATCGATATCTCTTTCGTAAACATTTACATTTCAATACTGGGCAACAAATTCCAAGGCAAAATTTTAAAGTTTTCAACATTCGCCTTGCCCTACGTCAGTTCTTCCTTTCAGAAGTTTAACATTCTTTTTGATGCAGACTTTACGAGAAGTCACATTTTCGATTATCCTCAGCACAAGCGTCAAACTTAGACTCGTCTCTAAAAATAACTTTCTTTCAATCGCCAAAAGTGCAACTTTTGATTTTGCTCAAATTAACCGGTTTCATTTCTGAACAGCAGCTAATACAGAGCCTTTTTTGTCAAACTACTTATTTATGTACGTATGTATTGAATGTCTCGTAAAATTCGAGTTCAGTTTTATATTTCCGATAATATCCTCGGGACACATAAAAGTCATCGCGCTGATTACAAAGAGGTTAAGCTGCTGCTATTTTCTTGCAAATGTTGACTAAGTTTCTTTCACTCCATTCGGTTATAATTCTAGGTCTAATGCTGCTTTTCCTTCTCGATAATTCCAGTGTTTAACAATATTTTCCACTCAATATTTTGCCATTTTCCTTAACAATAGTAATAATTTCGCGTAATTTTTGTGAGGCAGGAACATTTGTAATAGATGTTTTTTTCTTTTCTTTTTATAACGAGTTTTAAAATATGTTATATCTTATAAATATACTGAATTTGTAAGCAGTCATCAATCGTACCAATATATAGTTGGTGGGGCTCGTATATACAAAGCATTTAGCCTACACATGTATGTAGTACATGTGAGAGTAATACATTAATTTTATACGAACATAAAATTTCAGAGGTATCATCATTTGTGAATATATTCTACAATAATAAACTTTCGAGTAAATGCATATATCAATTCTGCAATACTAATTGGAATAAAAGTACAATACTAAATACAAATTATTTACAAAATTATAATGAATAAAGGCATCCGACACACATAGCTTGATACATGGGAACATTTAAATTAACGGAAAACGCGTTAATTCGTGTCATATGCGCATAAAACTACATTTGTACTGAAAAACGAGTTGTAAAGTGCCGATATGAAATCGTGAAACCGATATCTCATCAATTTGGAGAAGTGTAAACTAGGGACGTATTGTCAATTGGATTGTAAACGACTGGAATGAACTATATTGTATTCCCCAATTCACATGGCAAACGTATGAAATTTAACATACGAATGGTATTATAGCAACAATTTTTAATGTACTTCGTTTGCAAAATTGTAAATGCCAATAGTAAATTAAGCATTCGATGGACTACCAAAAAATATTACTGCTGATAGTAAATACACAATATGAATATAAAGAAACGCAATCGAGATGGTCATCTTTTTTTTTAGTTATTTTTCTCCTGGTAACAACGACAGTTAAATCCAAGATTGAAACTTAAAATTACGTTTGACATTTATTAACAAGTTTGACAATTCAAATTACACTTGTTGATCATCGACGCATCCTATAAATAGCCCTATTTATGTTTCTATAGCAAAACCTAGTCACTTTGTTGGTTCGAGCGGACTAACGCTTGGCACATGAACTTGCAAACATTTATCAAGGTATTTTCGTAAGGGAAAAAAGCAACAAAATGCATAAAGATCTTATTGTAAGCAACTGCGTGTGGATGATGATGTCTTCAGTTTCCATATTTTATTGTTTATATCTTGATTTATATCAACAAAATGTTCGCTGCGATGTTAAATTTTGTGAAACTGATGCAGTATAAATCGCAAACCCGGTAGTGGTAGACTCAAGAAAAGAACTCCTGAGACTATTACGGATGTGAGAAGGCATATAGATCATTCACCCAAAAAGTCAATTAAAAAGCTTTCACTGGACTTGCTAACACATTCCTAGAGATCTCAGAAAGGTATCTGTATAAAATTCGTGCTGTGCAAAAAATTAAGCCCATTAATCACGTAAGTGAAAATACAATAATAAGTAAATAATAACCTTTAACAAATCCTTCTTCTCAGATGAAGCTTGGTTTCATATGAATACTTTTATTAACAAACAAACCATGCGTATATACATACATGGTCCAATGAAAACTCTTATGTCATGATTAGAGCCGTGTGGATTTTAGGTATGACTCATCACTCGCACTACTGATATCCGATATAGATAGATATTATAAATCGACCAGATATCTAACTCTACATATAGCTCAACACATAACTACACATAAGCTCAACGTTAACGTATTTTACTATTTTGCAATCAATTTTAATTAATACTACGCTAACTTGTGGTTTCAAACTTAAAATATGTGTAATGCACAATTCACTATTGATAAAATCTATGTACATACATTCAACATTAGTGAAAAAAATTAAAAAGTACTCCATCTTTAACTAACATATTTACTTATACATACTTGTTTTTTTTGTTCAGTATTTGGACATATATACCTAAGCAGTAAGTACAAGTAGATTTATTTTGAAGAATATATCTGCATTTGTAATGCGAATTTAGAGTCTTTCTGATCTTGCATTCTTTTCGTATTGTATTTGTTTTCGTATGTTCTGTAAATTATATGTAGTTTATATTGGATATTATTATTTGGAATTTAAATTGTATTGTAGATATATATTTCCTCGTATAAATATATTCATAGTCAGGAGTTCACATTCATTTTAGAATACACTTTTATTTCGCTCTTTCTGAACTTGTTTCTCTGTCGTTTTCCTTTTTGGACATTCCTAGTTTTATATTAATATGGATAGTATGAATAACAACCGCAAGTTAATGGAAAGTTGGATTTCTGACCGTACAGAATATCTGTCGATTGTTAGTGATAGGGAAATAAGGTGTAATATTTGTTCAAAAACTGTAAAGTGCGAGCAAAAGTGGCATGTTACACAACATATAAACACCGCAAAACATAAGCAAAATGTTTCACCTGATAGGTTTTATGAAGACCTCTGTGAAGCATTTGTTGCTTCCAACATTCCCTTAAATAAACTGCGAAACCCTAAATTAAAAACATTTCTAGAAACATATACAAATAAACATATTCCTGATCCTTCAACAATACGGAGACAATATCTAACAAAATGTTACACAAATGTTATACAACAAATTAAATTGAATATTTCTAACCAGTATGTGTGGATCAGTGCTGATGAAACAGTCGATATAACAGGTCGTTGTGTAACAAATGTAATAGTAGGTATTTTGCATCCAAATACGCCTTCCACACCTCATCTAATAACTTCCAAGATAACGCATCAGGTTAATGCTGAAACTATAAGAGACATTATTAATGAAAGCCTACAAAATATTCTTCAATTTGACCAAAATCAAACACACAGGGTTCTATTATTTGTTAGCGATGCAGCGGCATATATGCTAAAGGCTGGAAAATTATTAAAGAATATTTATCCAAACATGTTACATATAACTTGTGTGGCCCATGCACTGCACAGAATTTGTGAGTTTATTCGGAATGAGTTTCCAGAGGTAGATAAAGTAATAGCTTTGTTTAAACAAATTTTGCGTAAAGCACCTTCATGTGTGTCTCTCTATAAGGAACAGTATCCCACTTTACCTTTGCCCCCCGTTCCTGTATTAACGCGATGGGGTTCTTGGATCGAAGCATGTATATTTTATTCCAAAAATTTTCAAAGCCTCAAAAATTTTGTATTTCTTTTACCAAATGATGCTCGTTGCATTGAGCAATGCAAAGAATTATTGCAAAATTCCACATTAGAAACGCAACTGAATTTTATAAACATCAATTTCAAACATTTAATAGATACTATAACAAACAACACATAAGTATCGGCACCCTCCGCACCACACAAGTTTAATTTATTATATAGTAATATAATAATTAGTCCGGGACGGCCGTTTCGAGGACACGAATGGTCCTCATCATCAACCGGTGACCGATGATGAGGTTGATGATGAGGACCATTCGTGTCCTCGAAACGGCCGTCCCGGACTAATTATTATATTACTATATAATAAATTAAACTTGTGTGGTGCGGAGGGTGCCGATACTTATGTGTTGTTTACCATACTACGCCACAGTCCTTGCTATCATTATAGATACTATAACATACTTTGAACAACGTAACATTCAATTATGTAATGCTATAACTTCCTTAAATGCGATTATATCCAATTTGTGTAGTATTGAAGGCAATTTTGGACATCGTCTTAAAGAAAAGGTATGCAAAGTTTTCGAAAGAAATCCCGACCTAGTTATATTAAGACAGTTCTATGAAGGAACAATATTAGATCGAAATCTATTTGAAAAATATAATTTACTTTTGCCGCATTTTAATTATGCGCCCGTAACGAGTTGTGATGTAGAACGCTCCTTTTCAATATTTAAAGAGATATTGACGTCTAAACGGACAAGTTTCACCGATGAACATTTAGAACAAACTTTAATTATTAACACAAACTGCACCTTATTCTCTGAAATTTAAATAAAATCATAAATAGTTTATTTATATACATTCAGAGAAACTGATATGTACGATAAGTAGCGATAAATAAATTAACTAATATAATTATCGAAAAACATTATATTATTTCACTTATTTGCATAGGATTGCCTCGCTATCTAGTTAGTTTTGGTAGTTCTATGGAATACATCTTACGGCGATGCAGTGAATGAGTCATACTTAAAATCCACACGGCTCTAGTCATGATACATAAATCATTGCGTTTTAAAAAGATTGGTGTCTGGATAGCAGCTTCACGGAGAAAAATCATTGATTCGTTATATCTTGATAGTGATAATTTATTCCATCCTTTTCTAAAGCTGTTGCATGTCAACGAACTAAGATACTTCCAACAAAACAATTCCACTGCTCATAAAACCCTACATGAATATTTTGATAACCGCATAGCAGGTTTTCCTCCACGTTGTCCTAATCTCTGAAGTTCGCAAGCTTAGTAACGACTTGAATTTCCCAAAAACCGTGACTGATGTTTCTTTTGTTACTGCGCTTAAGAACTTGGGTAACAATAAGAAACATTATGAATAACTCGTACGAAATATGCTAGTTAATTTTAAAAGAATGGGTGCTAATATGAACATTAAATTACACTTTCTGCATAATCATTTGGACAAATTTCCGGAAAACCTCGGTGAATTGAGTGAAAAACAAGGCGAGCGATTCCATCAAAACATAAAGTCAATAGAGCACGGGTATCACAGAAGGAGGGATATGCATAAAATAGCAGACTATTGTTAGAACCTGCAGCGTGATTGTTTTCAAGTCCAATACGATAGAGAATCATATAGACGGCATTTCATCTAGTATTTATGGTTCTTTTTTATTAGAAACATACTTTTCCATTTTTATATTCATTTTATTTTATATAATTATACATAATTGTTTTGTATAATTATAATTTCAGTTATTTTTCGTTTTTTTTTATTAATTTTAATTTCTTTTGTTCTTTTTTATACGTTTTTAAAGAAAGCATCATAGAAACTAGAGCCAATCTGATAAAACTGTTAGCAAATATGGAATCAACAACACTAGGTTGCCACGAAACTACTTTAATAACGGAAATAATAAAATCACTGCTGGCCAGTGTTATTATTGAAACCGAAGGATTTGCCTTTGCAAATTACATAAAATATAGAATATTACAGGATATATTATAGTGCTAATGTGCCATACGATCAATTACTTCTCTTTTTACGCAATTACATATCACATTTTTTTTATATCTAGACCTTTGAATAATTTAAGAAGTGTAATGGAAGCCTTACGGCATTTCTGAATGCAATAAAATGTTTCAAAACAATGTTAAACTTTCTTAACATTCTAGTTTCGTTTTTAATATTAACAAATGCTTTATTTTGATTATCGTATTTTGTAAATCCATCAATTATTTTGTTTTATTTGATAATTTAATATTTCATTTGTACTAGCAAATTCATAATTTTATTCTATTTTCTATAAATGCATATATTGTATTATATCCTTTTAAAACATATGTGCAATTTATTACAAAAAGTTATTTAAATTCATGTAATATATACAAATGCAACAAAATCATCCGCATATAATAAAAATTTATAATAAAAATCATATTTAAGGAGACAGTTGCAAGGAGCATACATCCAAGGCACCATTGTAACACGAGAACATCTGGGCGTCCGTTCTTGGCTATATTCTGATACTGCCTCAGATAGGGTTTAGTGGTGACTTTAAAAATACATAAGGCATACACAAAAACGTTGCACAAATAAGCATCGCGATACTGAAGACATATTAAGGTAGTAAAATGTCTCGCACTCGTATTAGGTGCCTTTACAATTATATACAAACATAACACGTTGTCAATTTAACACACGCATACAAATGTTGCAAAATTATATATACACATTTACGCAAATGTACATAGAAATACGTCCACAAAAATATACCGAAGCAAGTAAGATAATACTAAGGCAAACAACACATAAGTATCGGCACCCTCCGCACCACACAAGTTTAATTAATTATATAATAATTAGTCAGGGACGGCCGTTTCGAGGACACGAATGATCCTCATCATCAACCGGTGACATTCATGTCCTCGAAACGGCCGTCCCGGACTAATTATTATATTATTATATAATAAATTAAACTTGTGTGGTGCGGAGGGT